>CM063516.1:29084609-29536256 GCA_032199755.1 Ambrosia artemisiifolia | reverse complement strand
CGTTTGCGGCAGTACGGACCCATTTTCACACCACTTTCTATTTTTTGCAGAAAACGAGCGATTTTTAAATCGAGTCACACATCAATTTGGTGAGTAATTACGCTATTCTGCAGCTTCCAGACTCAGTTTTATGGCCTAGAAACACGTTTTGCCAAAAAAAATAGCAGTTTGGTTGGCGGCAGTACGGACCCATTTTCACACCACTTTCTATTTTTACCAGAAAACGAGCGATTTTTAAATCGAGTCACACATCAATTTTGTGAGTAATTACGCTATTCTGCAGCTTCCAGACTCAGTTTTTATGGCCTAGGAACACGTTTTGCCAAAAAAAATAGCAGTTTGGTTGGCGGCAGTACGGACCCATTTTCACTCCACTTTCTATTTTTAGCAGAAAACGAGCGATTTTTAAATCGAGTCACACATCAATTTGGTGAGTAATTACGCTATTCTGCAGCTTCCAGACTCAGTTTTTATGGCCTAGGAACACGTTTTGCCAAAAAAAAATAGCAGTTTGGTTGGAGGCAGTACGGACCCATTTTCACACCACTTTCTATTTTTAGCAGAAAACGAGCGATTTTTAAATCGAGTCACACATTAATTTGGTGAGTAATTACGCTGATCTGCAGCTTCCAGACTTAGTTTTTATGGCCTAGGAACACGTTTTGCCAAAAAAAAATAGCAGTTTGGTTGGCGGCAGTACGGACCCATTTTCACACCACTTTCTATTTTTAGCAGAAAACGAGCGATTTTTAAATCGAGTCACACATCAATTTGGTGAGTAATTACGCTATTCTGCAGCTTCCAGACTCAGTTTTATGGCCTAGGAACACGTTTTGCCAAAAAAAAATAGCAGTTTGGTTGGCGGCAGTACGGACCCATTTTCACACCACTTTCTATTTTTAGCAGAAAACGAGCGATTTTTAAATCGAGTCACACATCAATTTGGTGAGTAATTACGCTATTCATCAGCTTCCAGACTCAGTTTTTATGGCCTAGGAACACGTTTTGCCAAAAAAAAATGGCAGTTTGGTTGGCGGCAGTACGGACCCATTTTCACACCACTTTCTATTTTTAGCAGAAAACGAGCGATTTTTAAATCGAGTCACACATCAATTTGGTGAGTTATTACGCTATTCTGCAGCTTCCAGACTCAGTTTTTATGGCCTAGGAACACGTTTTGCCAAAAAAAATAGCAGTTTGGTTGGCGGCAGTACGGACCCATTTTCACACCACTTTCTATTTTTACCAGAAAACGAGCGATTTTTAAATCGAGTCACACATCAATTTTGTGAGTAATTACGCTATTCTGCAGCTTCCAGACTCAGTTTTTATGGCCTAGGAACACGTTTTGCCAAAAAAAATAGCAGTTTGGTTGGCGGCAGTACGGACCCATTTTCACTCCACTTTCTATTTTTAGCAGAAAACGAGCGATTTTTAAATCGAGTCACACATCAATTTGGTGAGTAATTACGCTATTCTGCAGCTTCCAGACTCAGTTTTTATGGCCTAGGAACACGTTTTGCCAAAAAAAAATAGCAGTTTGGTTGGAGGCAGTACGGACCCATTTTCACACCACTTTCTATTTTTAGCAGAAAACGAGCGATTTTTAAATCGAGTCACACATTAATTTGGTGAGTAATTACGCTATTCTGCAGCGTCCAGACTCAGTTTTTATGGCCTAGGAACACGTTTTGCCAAAAAAAATAGCAGTTTGGTTGGCGGCAGTACGGACCCATTTTCACACCACTTTCTATTTTTAGCAGAAAACGAGCGATTTTTAAATCGAGTCACACATCAATTTGGTGAGTAATTACGCTATTCTGCAGCTTCCAGACTCAGTTTTTATGGCCTAGGAACACGTTTTGCCAAAAAAAAATAGCAGTTTGGTTGGCGGCAGTACGGACCCATTTTCACACCACTTTCTATTTTTAGCAGAAAACGAGCGATTTTTAAATCGAGTCACACATCAATTTGGTGAGTAATTACGCTATTCTGCAGCTTCCAGACTCAGTTTTTATGGCCTAGGAACACGTTTTGCCAAAAAAAAATGGCAGTTTGGTTGGCGGCAGTACGGACCCATTTTCACACCACTTTCTATTTTTAGCAGAAAACGAGCGATTTTTAAATCGAGTCACACATCAATTTGGTGAGTTATTACGCTATTCTGCAGCTTCCAGACTCAGTTTTTATGGCCCTAGGAACACGTTTTGCCAAAAAAAATAGCAGTTTGGTTGGCGGCAGTACGGACCCATTTTCACACCACTTTCTATTTTTACCAGAAAACGAGCGATTTTTAAATCGAGTCACACATCAATTTTGTGAGTAATTACGCTATTCTGCAGCTTCCAGACTCAGTTTTTATGGCCTAGGAACACGTTTTGCCAAAAAAAATAGCAGTTTGGTTGGCGGCAGTACGGACCCATTTTCACTCCACTTTCTATTTTTAGCAGAAAACGAGCGATTTTTAAATCGAGTCACACATCAATTTGGTGAGTAATTACGCTATTCTGCAGCTTCCAGACTCAGTTTTTATGGCCTAGGAACACGTTTTGCCAAAAAAAAAAAATAGCAGTTTGGTTGGAGGCAGTACGGACCCATTTTCACACCACTTTCTATTTTTAGCAGAAAACGAGCGATTTTTAAATCGAGTCACACATTAATTTGGTGAGTAATTACGCTATTCTGCAGCTTCCAGACTCAGTTTTTATGGCCTAGGAACACGTTTTGCCAAAAAAAATAGCAGTTTGGTTGGCGGCAGTACGGACCCATTTTCACACCACTTTCTATTTTTAGCAGAAAACGAGCGATTTTTAAATCGAGTCACACATCAATTTGGTGAGTAATTACGCTATTCTGCAGCTTCCAGACTCAGTTTTTATGGCCTAGGAACACGTTTTGTCAAAAAAAAATAGCAGTTTGGTTGGCGGCAGTACGGACCCATTTTCACACCACTTTCTATTTTTAGCAGAAAACGAGCGATTTTTAAATCGAGTCACACATCAATTTGGTGAGTAATTACGCTATTCTGCAGCTTCCAGACTCAGTTTTTATGGCCTAGGAACACGTTTTGCCAAAAAAAAATGGCAGTTTGGTTGGCGGCAGTACGGACCCATTTTCACACCACTTTCTATTTTTAGCAGAAAACGAGCGATTTTTAAATCGAGTCACACATCAATTTGGTGAGTAATTACGCTATTCTGCAGCTTCCAGACTCAGTTTTTATGGCCTAGGAACACGTTTTGCCAAAAAAAAATAGCAGTTTGGTTGGCGGCAGTACGGACCCATTTTCACACCACTTTCTATTTTTACCAGAAAACGAGCGATTTTTAAATCGAGTCACACATCAATTTTGTGAGTAATTACGCTATTCTGCAGCTTCCAGACTCAGTTTTTATGGCCTAGGAACACGTTTTGCCAAAAAAAAATAGCAGTTTGGTTGGCGGCAGTACGGACCCATTTTCACTCCACTTTCTATTTTTAGCAGAAAACGAGCGATTTTTAAATCGAGTCACACATCAATTTGGTGAGTAATTACGCTATTCTGCAGCTTCCAGACTCAGTTTTTTATGGCCTAGGAACACGTTTTGCCAAAAAAAAAATAGCAGTTTGGTTGGAGGCAGTACGGACCCATTTTCACACCACTTTCTATTTTTAGCAGAAAACGAGCGATTTTTAAATCGAGTCACACATTAATTTGGTGAGTAATTACGCTATTCTGCAGCTTCCAGACTCAGTTTTTATGGCCTAGGAACACGTTTTGCCAAAAAAAATAGCAGTTTGGTTGGCGGCAGTACGGACCCATTTTCACACCACTTTCTATTTTTAGCAGAAAACGAGCGATTTTTAAATCGAGTCACACATCAATTTGGTGAGTAATTACGCTATTCTGCAGCTTCCAGACTCAGTTTTTATGGCCTAGGAACACGTTTTGCCAAAAAAAATAGCAGTTTGGTTGGCGGCAGTACGGACCCATTTTCACACCACTTTCTATTTTTAGCAGAAAACGAGCGATTTTTAAATCGAGTCACACATCAATTTGGTGAGTAATTACGCTATTCTGCAGCTTCCAGACTCAGTTTTTATGGCCTAGGAACACGTTTTGCCAAAAAAAATGGCAGTTTGGTTGGCGGCAGTACGGACCCATTTTCACACCACTTTCTATTTTTAGCAGAAAACGAGCGATTTTTAAATCGAGTCACACATCAATTTGGTGAGTAATTACGCTATTCTGCAGCTTCCAGACTCAGTTTTTATGGCCTAAGAACATGTTTTGCCAAAAAAAATAGCAGTTAAGTTGGAGGCAGTACGGACCCATTTTCACACCACTTTCTATTTTTAGCAGAAAACGAGCGATTTTTAAATCGAGTCACACATCAATTTGGTGAGTAATTACCCTATTCTGCAGCTTCCAGACTCAGTTTTTATGGCCTAGGAACACGTTTTGCCAAAAAAAAATGCAGTTTGGTTGGCGGCAGTACGGACCCATTTTCACACCACTTTCTATTTTTAGCAGAAAACGAGCGATTTTTAAATCGAGTCACACATCAATTTGGTGAGTAATTACGCTATTCTGCAGCTTCCAGACTCAGTTTTTATGGCCTAGGAACACGTTTTGCCAAAAAAAATAGCAGTTTGGTTGGCGGCAGTACGGACCCATTTTCACTCCACTTTCTATTTTTAGCAGAAAACGAGCGATTTTTAAATCGAGTCACACATCAATTTGGTGAGTAATTACGCTATTCTGCAGCTTCCAGACTCAGTTTTTATGGCCTAGGAACACGTTTTGCCAAAAAAAAATAGCAGTTTGGTTGGAGGCAGTACGGACCCATTTTCACACCACTTTCTATTTTTAGCAGAAAACGAGCGATTTTTAAATCGAGTCACACATTAATTTGGTGAGTAATTACGCTATTCTGCAGCTTCCAGACTCAGTTTTTATGGCCTAGGAACACGTTTTGCCAAAAAAAATAGCAGTTTGGTTGGCGGCAGTACGGACCCATTTTCACACCACTTTCTATTTTTAGCAGAAAACGAGCGATTTTTAAATCGAGTCACACATCAATTTGGTGAGTAATTACGCTATTCTGCAGCTTCCAGACTCAGTTTTTATGGCCTAGGAACACGTTTTGCCAAAAAAAAATAGCAGTTTGGTTGGCGGCAGTACGGACCCATTTTCACACCACTTTCTATTTTTAGCAGAAAACGAGCGATTTTTAAATCGAGTCACACATCAATTTGGTGAGTAATTACGCTATTCTGCAGCTTCCAGACTCAGTTTTTATGGCCTAGGAACACGTTTTGCCAAAAAAAATGGCAGTTTGGTTGGCGGCAGTACGGACCCATTTTCACACCACTTTCTATTTTTAGCAGAAAACGAGCGATTTTTAAATCGAGTCACACATCAATTTGGTGAGTAATTACGCTATTCTGCAGCTTCCAGACTCAGTTTTTATGGCCTAAGAACATGTTTTGCCAAAAAAATAGCAGTTAAGTTGGAGGCAGTACGGACCCATTTTCACACCACTTTCTATTTTTAGCAGAAAACGAGCGATTTTTAAATCGAGTCACACATCAATTTGGTGAGTAATTACCCTATTCTGCAGCTTCCAGACTCAGTTTTTATGGCCTAGGAACACGTTTTGCCAAAAAAAAATGGCAGTTTGGTTGGCGGCAGTACGGACCCATTTTCACACCACTTTCTATTTTTAGCAGAAAACGAGCGATTTTTAAATCGAGTCACACATCAATTTGGTGAGTAATTACGCTATTCTGCAGCTTCCAGACTCAGTTTTTATGGCCTAGGAACACGTTTTGCCAAAAAAAATAGCAGTTTGGTTGGCGGCAGTACGGACCCATTTTCACTCCACTTTCTATTTTTAGCAGAAAACGAGCGATTTTTAAATCGAGTCACACATCAATTTGGTGAGTAATTACGCTATTCTGCAGCTTCCAGACTCAGTTTTTATAGCCTAGGAACACGTTTTGCCAAAAAAAAAATAGCAGTTTGGTTGGAGGCAGTACGGACCCATTTTCACACCACTTTCTATTTTTAGCAGAAAACGAGCGATTTTTAAATCGAGTCACACATTAATTTGGTGAGTAATTACGCTATTCTGCAGCTTCCAGACTCAGTTTTTATGGCCTAGGAACACGTTTTGCCAAAAAAAATAGCAGTTTGGGTTGGCGGCAGTACGGACCCATTTTCACACCACTTTCTATTTTTAGCAGAAAACGAGCCGATTTTTAAATCGAGTCACACATCAATTTGGTGAGTAATTACGCTATTCTGCAGCTTCCAGACTCAGTTTTTATGGCCTAGGAACACGTTTTGCCAAAAAAAAATAGCAGTTTGGTTGGCGGCAGTACGGACCCATTTTCACACCACTTTCTATTTTTAGCAGAAAACGAGCGATTTTTAAATCGAGTCACACATCAATTTGGTGAGTAATTACGCTATTCTGCAGCTTCCAGACTCAGTTTTTATGGCCTAGGAACACGTTTTGCCAAAAAAAATGGCAGTTTGGTTGGCGGCAGTACGGACCCATTTTCACACCACTTTCTATTTTTAGCAGAAAACGAGCGATTTTTAAATCGAGTCACACATCAATTTGGTGAGTAATTACGCTATTCTGCAGCTTCCAGACTCAGTTTTTATGGCCTAAGAACATGTTTTGCCAAAAAAAATAGCAGTTAAGTTGGAGGCAGTACGGACCCATTTTCACACCACTTTCTATTTTTAGCAGAAAACGAGCGATTTTTAAATCGAGTCACACATCAATTTGGTGAGTAATTACCCTATTCTGCAGCTTCCAGACTCAGTTTTTATGGCCTAGGAACACGTTTTGCCAAAAAAAAATGGCAGTTTGGTTGGCGGCAGTACGGACCCATTTTCACACCACTTTCTATTTTTAGCAGAAAACGAGCGATTTTTAAATCGAGTCACACATCAATTTGGTGAGTAATTACGCTATTCTGCAGCTTCCAGACTCAGTTTTTATGGCCTAGGAACACGTTTTGCCAAAAAAAATAGCAGTTTGGTTGGCGGCAGTACGGACCCATTTTCACTCCACTTTCTATTTTTAGCAGAAAACGAGCGATTTTTAAATCGAGTCACACATCAATTTGGTGAGTAATTACGCTATTCTGCAGCTTCCAGACTCAGTTTTTATAGCCTAGGAACACGTTTTGCCAAAAAAAAAAATAGCAGTTTGGTTGGAGGCAGTACGGACCCATTTTCACACCACTTTCTATTTTTAGCAGAAAACGAGCGATTTTTAAATCGAGTCACACATTAATTTGGTGAGTAATTACGCTATTCTGCAGCTTCCAGACTCAGTTTTTATGGCCTAGGAACACGTTTTGCCAAAAAAAATAGCAGTTTGGTTGGCGGCAGTACGGACCCATTTTCACACCACTTTCTATTTTTAGCAGAAAACGAGCGATTTTTAAATCGAGTCACACATCAATTTGGTGAGTAATTACGCTATTCTGCAGCTTCCAGACTCAGTTTTTATGGCCTAAGAACACGTTTTGCCAAAAAAAATAGCAGTTAAGTTGGAGGCAGTACGGACCCATTTTCACACCACTTTCTATTTTTAGCAGAAAACGAGCGATTTTTAAATCGAGTCACACATCAATTTGGTGAGTAATTACGCTATTCTGCAGCTTCCAGACTCAGTTTTTATGGCCTAGGAACACGTTTTGCCAAAAAAAATGGCAGTTTGGTTGGCGGCAGTACGGACCCTTTTTCACACCACTTTCTATTTTTAGCAGAAAACGAGCGATTTTTAAATCGAGTCACACATCAATTTGGTGAGTAATTACGCTATTCTGCAGCTTCCAGACTCAGTTTTTATGGCCTAAGAACACGTTTTGCCAAAAAAAATAGCAGTTAAGTTGGAGGCAGTACGGACCCATTTTCACACCACTTTCTATTTTTAGCAGAAAACGAGCGATTTTTAAATCGAGTCACACATCAATTTGGTGAGTAATTACCCTATTCTGCAGCTTCCAGACTCAGTTTTTATGGCCTAGGAACACGTTTTGCCAAAAAAAATCGCAGTTTGGTTGGCGGCAGTACAGACCCATTTTCACACCACTTTCTATTTTTAGAAGAAAACGAGCGATTTTTAAATCGAGTCACACATTAATTTGGTGAGTAATTACGCTATTCTGCAGCTTCCAGACTCAGTTTTTATGGCCTAGGAACACGTTTTGCCAAAAAAATAGCAGTTTGGTTGGCGGCAGTACGGACCCATTTTCACACCACTTTCTATTTTTAGCAGAAAACGAGCGATTTTTAAATCGAGTTACACATCAATTTGGTGAGTAATTACCCTATTCTGCAGCTTCCAGACTCAGTTTTTATGGCCTAGGAACACGTTTTGCCAAAAAAAAATGGCAGTTTGGTTGGCGGCAGTACGGACCCATTTTCACACCACTTTCTATTTTTAGCAGAAAACGAACGATTTTTAAATCGAGTCACACATCAATTTGGTGAGTAATTACGCTATTCTGCAGCTTCCAGACTCAGTTTTTATGGCCTAGGAACACGTTTTGCCAAAAAAAAATGGCAGTTTGGTTGGCGGCAGTACGGACCCATTTTCACACCACTTTCTATTTTTAGCAGAAAACGAGCGATTTTTAAATCGAGTCACACATCAATTTGGTGAGTAATTACCCTATTCTGCAGCTTCCAGACTCAGTTTTTATGGCCTAGGAACACGTTTTGCCAAAAAAAAATGGCAGTTTGGTTGGCGGCAGTACGGACCCATTTTCACACCACTTTCTATTTTTAGCAGAAAACGAGCGATTTTTAAATCGAGTCACACATCAATTTGGTGAGTAATTACGCTATTCTGCAGCTTCCAGACTCAGTTTTTATGGCCTAGGAACACGTTTTGCCAAAAAAAATAGCAGTTTGGTTGGCGGCAGTACGGACCCATTTTCACTCCACTTTCTATTTTTAGCAGAAAACGAGCGATTTTTAAATCGAGTCACACATCAATTTGGTGAGTAATTACGCTATTCTGCAGCTTCCAGACTCAGTTTTTATAGCCTAGGAACACGTTTTGCCAAAAAAAAAATAGCAGTTTGGTTGGAGGCAGTACGGACCCATTTTCACACCACTTTCTATTTTTAGCAGAAAACGAGCGATTTTTAAATCGAGTCACACATTAATTTGGTGAGTAATTACGCTATTCTGCAGCTTCCAGACTCAGTTTTTATGGCCTAGGAACACGTTTTCCCAAAAAAAATAGCAGTTTGGTTGGCGGCAGTACGGACCCATTTTCACACCACTTTCTATTTTTAGCAGAAAACGAGCGATTTTTAAATCGAGTCACACATCAATTTGGTGAGTAATTACGCTATTCTGCAGCTTCCAGACTCAGTTTTTATGGCCTAAGAACACGTTTTGCCAAAAAAAATAGCAGTTAAGTTGGAGGCAGTACGGACCCATTTTCACACCACTTTCTATTTTTAGCAGAAAACGAGCGATTTTTAAATCGAGTCACACATCAATTTGGTGAGTAATTACGCTATTCTGCAGCTTCCAGACTCAGTTTTTATGGCCTAGGAACACGTTTTGCCAAAAAAAATGGCAGTTTGGTTGGCGGCAGTACGGACCCTTTTTCACACCACTTTCTATTTTTAGCAGAAAACGAGCGATTTTTAAATCGAGTCACACATCAATTTGGTGAGTAATTACGCTATTCTGCAGCTTCCAGACTCAGTTTTTATGGCCTAAGAACACGTTTTGCCAAAAAAAATAGCAGTTAAGTTGGAGGCAGTACGGACCCATTTTCACACCACTTTCTATTTTTAGCAGAAAACGAGCGATTTTTAAATCGAGTCACACATCAATTTGGTGAGTAATTACCCTATTCTGCAGCTTCCAGACTCAGTTTTTATGGCCTAGGAACACGTTTTGCCAAAAAAAATCGCAGTTTGGTTGGCGGCAGTACAGACCCATTTTCACACCACTTTCTATTTTTAGAAGAAAACGAGCGATTTTTAAATCGAGTCACACATTAATTTGGTGAGTAATTACGCTATTCTGCAGCTTCCAGACTCAGTTTTTATGGCCTAGGAACACGTTTTGCCAAAAAAATAGCAGTTTGGTGGCGGCAGTACGGACCCATTTTCACACCACTTTCTATTTTTAGCAGAAAACGAGCGATTTTTAAATCGAGTCACACATCAATTTGGTGAGTAATTACGCTATTCTGCAGCTTCCAGACTCAGTTTTTATGGCCTAGGAACACGTTTTGCCAAAAAAAAATAGCAGTTTGGTTGGCGGCAGTACGGACCCATTTTCACACCACTTTCTATTTTTAGCGGAAAACGAGCGATTTTTAAATCGAGTCACACATCAATTTGGTGAGTAATTACGCTATTCTGCAGCTTCCAGACTCAGTTTTTATGGCCTAGGAACACGTTTTGCCAAAAAAAAATGGCAGTTTGGTTGGCGGCAGTACGGACCCATTTTCACACCACTTTCTATTTTTAGCAGAAAACGAGGCGATTTTTAAATCGAGTCACACATCAATTTGGTGAGTAATTACGCTATTCTGCAGCTTCCAGACTCAGTTTTTATGGCCTAAGAACACGTTTTGCCAAAAAAAAATAGCAGTTAAGTTGGAGGCAGTACGGACCCATTTTCACACCACTTCCTATTTTTAGCAGAAAACGAGCGATTTTTAAATCGAGTCACACATCAATTTGGTGAGTAATTACACTATTCTGCAGCTTCCTTTTAGCAGAAAACGAGCGATTTTTAAATCGAGTCACACATTAATTTCGTGAGTAATTACGCTATTCTGCAGCTTCCAGACTCAGTTTTTATGGCCTAGGAACACGTTTTGCCAAAAAAAAATAGCAGTTTGGTTGGCGGCAGTACGGACCCATTTTCACACCACTTTCTATTTTTAGCAGAAAACGAGCGATTTTTAAATCGAGTCACACATCAATTTGGTGAGTAATTACGCTATTCTGCAGCTTCCAGACTCAGTTTTTATGGCCTAGGAACACGTTTTGCCAAAAAAAAATAGCAGTTTGGTTGGCGGCAGTACGGACCCATTTTCACACCACTTTCTATTTTTAGCAGAAAACGAGCGATTTTTAAATCGAGTCACACATCAATTTGGTGAGTAATTACGCTATTCTGCAGCTTCCAGACTCAGTTTTTATGGCCTAGGAACACGTTTTGCCAAAAAAAAATGGCAGTTTGGTTGGCGGCAGTACGGACCCATTTTCACACCACTTTCTATTTTTAGCAGAAAACGAGCGATTTTTAAATCGAGTCACACATCAATTTGGTGAGTAATTACGCTATTCTGCAGCTTCCAGACTCAGTTTTTATGGCCTAAGAACACGTTTTGCCAAAAAAAATAGCAGTTAAGTTGGAGGCAGTACGGACCCATTTTCACACCACTTTCTATTTTTAGCAGAAAACGAGCGATTTTTAAATCGAGTCACACATCAATTTGGTGAGTAATTACCCTATTCTGCAGCTTCCAGACTCAGTTTTTATGGCCTAGGAACACGTTTTGCCAAAAAAAATCGCAGTTTGGTTGGCGGCAGTACAGACCCATTTTCACACCACTTTCTATTTTTAGAAGAAAACGAGCGATTTTTAAATCGAGTCACACATTAATTTGGTGAGTAATTACGCTATTCTGCAGCTTCCAGACTCAGTTTTATGGCCTAGGAACACGTTTTGCCAAAAAAATAGCAGTTTGGTTGGCGGCAGTACGGACCCATTTTCACACCACTTTCTATTTTTAGCAGAAAACGAGCGATTTTTAAATCGAGTCACACATCAATTTGGTGAGTAATTACGCTATTCTGCAGCTTCCAGACTCAGTTTTTATGGCCTAGGAACACGTTTTGCCAAAAAAAATAGCAGTTTGGTTGGCGGCAGTACGGACCCATTTTCACACCACTTTCTATTTTTAGCGGAAAACGAGCGATTTTTAAATCGAGTCACACATCAATTTGGTGAGTAATTACGCTATTCTGCAGCTTCCAGACTCAGTTTTTATGGCCTAGGAACACGTTTTGCCAAAAAAAATGGCAGTTTGGTTGGCGGCAGTACGGACCCCATTTTCACACCACTTTCTATTTTTAGCAGAAAACGAGCGATTTTTAAATCGAGTCACACATCAATTTGGTGAGTAATTACGCTATTCTGCAGCTTCCAGACTCAGTTTTTATGGCCTAAGAACACGTTTTGCCAAAAAAAATAGCAGTTAAGTTGGAGGCAGTACGGACCCATTTTCACACCACTTCCTATTTTTAGCAGAAAACGAGCGATTTTTAAATCGAGTCACACATCAATTTGGTGAGTAATTACGCTATTCTGCAGCTTCCAGACTCAGTTTTTATGGCCTAGGAACACGTTTTGCCAAAAAAAATCGCAGTTTGGTTGGCGGCAGTACGGACCCATTTTCACACCACTTTCTATTTTTAGCAGAAAACGAGCGATTTTTAAATCGAGTCACACGTCAATTTGGTGAGTAAATACGCTATTCTGCAGCTTCCAGACTCAGTTTTTATGGCCTAGGAACACGTTTTGCCAAAAAAAATCGCAGTTTCGTTGGCGGCAGTACGGACCCATTTTCACACCACTTTCTATTTTTAGCAGAAAACGAGCGATTTTTAAATCGAGTCACACATCAATTTGGTGAGTAATTACGCTATTCTGCAGCTTCCAGACTCAGTTTTTATGGCCTAGGAACACGTTTTGCCAAAAAAAATAGCAGTTTGGTTGGCGGCAGTACGGACCCATTTTCACACCACTTTCTATTTTTACCAGAAAACGAGCGATTTTTAAATCGAGTAACACATCAATTTGGTGAGTAATTACGCTATTCTGCAGCTTCCAGACTCAGTTTTTATGGCCTAGGAACACGTTTTGCCAAAAAAAAATAGCAGTTTGGTTGGCGGCAGTACGGACCCATTTTCACACCACTTTCTATTTTTAGCAGAAAACGAGCGATTTTTAAATCGAGTCACACATCAATTTGGTGAGTAATTACGCTATTCTGCAGCTTCCAGACTCAGTTTTTATGGCCTAGGAACACGTTTTGCCAAAAAAAATAGCAGTTTGGTTGGAGGCAGTACGAACCCATTTTCACACCACTTTCTATTTTTAGCAGAAAACGAGCGATTTTTAAATCGAGTCACACATCAATTTGGTGAGTAATTACGCTATTCTGCAGCTTTCAGACTCAGTTTTTATGGCCTAGGAACACGTTTTGCCAAAAAAAATAGCAGTTTGGTTGGCGGCAGTACGGACCCATTTTCACACCACTTTCTATTTTTAGCAGAAAACGAGCGATTTTTAAATCGAGTCACACATCAATTTGGTGAGTAATTACGCTATTCTGCAGCTTCCAGACTCAGTTTTTATGGCCTAGGAACACGTTTTGCCAAAAAAAAAATAGCAGTTTGGTTGGAGGCAGTACGGACCCATTTTCACACCACTTTCTATTTTTAGCTGAAAACGAGCGATTTTTAAATCGAGTCACACATCAATTTGGTGAGTAATTACGCTATTCTGCAGCTTCCAGACTCAGTTTTTATGGCCTAGGAACACGTTTTGCCAAAAAAAAATAGCAGTTTGGTTGGAGGCAGTACGGACCCATTTTCACACCACTTTCTATTTTTAGCTGAAAACGAGCGATTTTTAAATCGAGTCACACATCAATTTGGTGAGTAATTACGCTATTCTGCAGCTTCCAGACTCAGTTTTTATGGCCTAGGAACACGTTTTGCCAAAAAAAAACGGTAGTTTGGGTTGGCGGCAGTACAGACCCATTTTCACACCACTTTCTATTTTTAGCAGAAAACGAGCGATTTTAAATCGAGTCACACATCAATTTTGTGAGTAATTACGCTATTCTGCAGCTTCTAGACTCAGTTTTTTATGGCCTAGGAACACGTTTTGCCAAAAAAAATAGCAGTTTGGTTGGCGGCAGTACGGACCCATTTTCACACCACTTTCTATTTTTAGCAAAAAACGAGCGATTTTTAAATCGAGTCACACATCAATTTGGTGAGTAATTACGCTATTCTGCAGCTTCCAGACTCAGTTTTTATGGCCTAGGAACACGTTTTGCCAAAAAAAATAGCAGTTTGGTTGGAGGCAGTACGAACCCATTTTCACACCACTTTCTATTTTTAGCAGAAAACGAGCGATTTTTAAATCGAGTCACACATCAATTTGGTGAGTAATTACGCTATTCTGCAGCTTTCAGACTCAGTTTTTATGGCCTAGGAACACGTTTTGCCAAAAAAAATAGCAGTTTGGTTGGCGGCAGTACGGACCCATTTTCACACCACTTTCTATTTTTAGCAGAAAACGAGCGATTTTTAAATCGAGTCACACATCAATTTGGTGAGTAATTACGCTATTCTGCAGCTTCCAGACTCAGTTTTTATGGCCTAGGAACACGTTTTGCCAAAAAAAAATAGCAGTTTGGTTGGAGGCAGTACGGACCCATTTTCACACCACTTTCTATTTTTAGCTGAAAACGAGCGATTTTTAAATCGAGTCACACATCAATTTGGTGAGTAATTACGCTATTCTGCAGCTTCCAGACTCAGTTTTTATGGCCTAGGAACACGTTTTGCCAAAAAAAAACGGTAGTTTGGTTGGCGGCAGTACAGACCCATTTTCACACCACTTTCTATTTTTAGCAGAAAACGAGCGATTTTTAAATCGAGTCACACATCAATTTTGTGAGTAATTACGCTATTCTGCAGCTTCTAGACTCAGTTTTTATGGCCTAGGAACACGTTTTGCCAAAAAAAATAGCAGTTTGGTTGGCGGCAGTACGGACCCATTTTCACACCACTTTCTATTTTTAGCAAAAAACGAGCGATTTTTAAATCGAGTCACACATCAATTTGGTGAGTAATTACGCTATTCTGCAGCTTCCAGACTCAGTTTTTATGGCCTAGGAACACGTTTTGCCAAAAAAAAAACGGTAGTTTGGTTGGCGGCAGTACGGACCCATTTTCACACCACTTTCTATTTTTAGCAGAAAACGAGCGATTTTTAAATCGAGTCACACATCAATTTTGTGAGTAATTACGCTATTCTGCAGCTTCCTGACTCAGTTTTTATGGCCTAGGAACACGTTTTGCCAAAAAAAATAGCAGTTTGGTTGGCGGCAGTACGGACCCATTTTCACACCACTTTCTATTTTTAGCAGAAAACGAGCGATTTTTAAATCGAGTCACACATCAATTTGGTGAGTAATTACGCTATTCTGCAGCTTCCAGACTCAGTTTTTATGGCCTAGGAACACGTTTTGCCAAAAAAAAACGGTAGTTTGGTTGGCGGCAGTACAGACCCATTTTCACACCACTTTCTATTTTTAGCAGAAAACGAGCGATTTTTAAATCGAGTCACACATCAATTTTGTGAGTAATTACGCTATTCTGCAGCTTCTAGACTCAGTTTTTATGGCCTAGGAACACGTTTTGCCAAAAAAAATAGCAGTTTGGTTGGCGGCAGTACGGACCCATTTTCACACCACTTTCTATTTTTAGCAAAAAACGAGCGATTTTTAAATCGAGTCACACATCAATTTGGTGAGTAATTACGCTATTCTGCAGCTTCCAGACTCAGTTTTTATGGCCTAGGAACACGTTTTGCCAAAAAAAAAACGGTAGTTTGGTTGGCGGCAGTACGGACCCATTTTCACACCACTTTCTATTTTTAGCAGAAAACGAGCGATTTTTAAATCGAGTCACACATCAATTTGGTGAGTAAATACGCTATTCTGCAGCTTCCAGACTCAGTTTTTATGGCCTAGGAACACGTTTTGCCAAAAAAAATCGCAGTTTGGTTGGCGGCAGTACGGACCCATTTTCACACCACTTTCTATTTTTAGCAGAAAACGAGCGATTTTTAAATCGAGTCACACATCAATTTGGTGAGTAAATACGCTATTCTGCAGCTTCCAGACTCAGTTTTTATGGCCTAGGAACACGTTTTGCCAAAAAAAAAACGGTAGTTTGGTTGGCGGCAGTACGGACCCATTTTCACACCACTTTCTATTTTTAGCAGAAAACGAGCGATTTTTAAATCGAGTCACACATCAATTTTGTGAGTAATTACGCTATTCTGCAGCTTCCTGACTCAGTTTTTATGGCCTAGGAACACGTTTTGCCAAAAAAAATAGCAGTTTGGTTGGCGGCAGTACGGACCCATTTTCACACCACTTTCTATTTTTAGCAGAAAACGAGCGATTTTTAAATCGAGTCACACATCAATTTGGTGAGTAATTACGCTATTCTGCAGCTTCCAGACTCAGTTTTTATGGCCTAGGAACACGTTTTGCCAAAAAAAATAGCAGTTTGGTTGGCGGCAGTACGGACCCATTTTCACACCACTTTCTATTTTTAGCAGAAAACGAGCGATTTTTAAATCGAGTCACACATCAATTTGGTGAGTAATTACGCTATTCTGCAGCTTCCAAACTCAGTTTTTATGGCCTAGGAACACGTTTTGCCAAAAAAAAAATAGCAGTTTGGTTGGAGGCAGTACGGACCCATTTTCACACCACTTTCTATTTTTAGCAGAAAACGAGCGATTTTTAAATCGAGTCACACATCAATTTGGTGAGTAATTACGCTATTCTGCAGCTTCCAGACTCAGTTTTTATGGCTTAGGAACACGTTTTGCCAAAAAAAAAAAATAGCAGTTTGGTTGGAGGCAGTACGGACCCATTTTCACACCACTTTCTATTTTTAGCAGAAAACGAGCGATTTTTAAATCGAGTCACACATCAATTTGGTGAGTAAATACGCTATTCTGCAGCTTCCAGACTCAGTTTTTATGGCCTAGGAACACGTTTTGCCAAAAAAAATCGCAGTTTGGTTGGCGGCAGTACGGACCCATTTTCACACCACTTTCTATTTTTAGCAGAAAACGAGCGATTTTTAAATCGAGTCACACATCAATTTGGTGAGTAAATACGCTATTCTGCAGCTTCCAGACTCATTGACAAAAAGAACTGGAGCTCCCAAGGGTGACGAACTTGGCCGAATGAATCCCTTGTCGAGCAGCTCTTGCATCTCGGACGGAGCTAAACGTTAAGGCGAACGTGCTATGGGAGCAGCTCCTGGAATGAGATCAATACAGAACTCGAATTGCCTCGGGGGTGGCAATCCTGGCAGATCTTCAGGAAAGACTTCTGGGAAATCTCTCATGACAGGGATGTCTTCGATCTTGCTCACCTCTGGCTTCTTCTCACGCACAAGTGCTAAGAAAGCAAAATGCCCTTTTCGTAAGCACTTATGTGCCTTCATTCTAGACACCAATCGCAACGGGGTCTTCCTATGCTCCCCCTGTATGGATAAGAGCTCTCCACTGGGCGGGATTCGAACCACCTTTGCGAAACAAATGACTTCTGCACGGTTCTTCGACAACTAGTCCATACCAACGGCGATGTCGAAACTTCCCAACTCGATTGGCAGAAGATCGATACTAAACTCATGATCTCCTAACTTTAACGCACAATTCCTAACTACTTCCTCAGACCTAATTGTCTTACCATTGGCCAATTCTATGGAGAAATGTTCATGCTACTTATGTGACTCTAATCCGAGGGTCCGTTTAAAGTCAATCAACACGAAACTTAGATCGGCACCGGTATCAAACAATACAGAAGCAGTATGGTTGTTTACGAGGAACGTACCCGTGACTACGTTAGGATCCTCGCGTGCCTCATCAGTTCCCATGACAAATTCCCTGCCACGAGCTTGGCCTTTCAACTTGGGGCAGTTCTTCTTGAAATCGTCAGTAGCTCCACACTCGAAGCATCCTGGCTTACCGTTAGTGTTCGCAACTGCTTTGGCCTGGCACTGCACTGTGGGATATCCCATCCGCATGCACTACTCGCATTTGATGCTGTCGCACGTCCCCGCATGGTGATACTTGCACTTATTGCAGAGTGGGTGGGTCCCGTTGTATGGCTTGCGAGTCTCAGTAGCGTTGGCAACAAAAGCTTTGATGGTTTTGGTTTTCTTGCTGGGATTACCCTCTGCACCTCTTCCTTTCTTGAAGTGGGACCACTTACGCTTGTTTCCAGAGCTTTCACCCTTGTCGGATTCCTTTTGGGTCAAGGATCCCATGCGTACCGCATCGTCGGTAAGGCTGTGAGCAAGGGTGACTGCATGATGAATGGAAGCTGGAGCAGCAGTGGTAACCATGCTACGGATCTCGGGAGAAAGTCCCTAGATGTACCTCTCTACCCGTTTATACTCAGGGGTAACCATGTGTGGAACTAGACGAGAAAGCTCATGAAATCGGGTGGTAAAAAAAGAGATATCGCCCCGTTCATGGTCAAATTCCAGAGTTCGTTATCCAACTTCTGCAGTTCACTCCGTGGGCAATACTTGTCCATCAGCATCGACTTCAACTCAGTCCACGAGAGATTGTAGGCAGCTTTGCGACCCAAGGTCTGCACTTGTAGGTTCCACCATGTCAGCGCCTCGTCTTGGAAGGTACAGGTGACGTACTTGATCTTCTGGTCCTCCGAACAACCACTAATGTCGAGCACAGACTCCGTTTTCTCAATCCATCGGACAATACCAATCGCTCCTTCTGACCCACAAAAATTACAGGGCTTGCAGGCCATGAAAGTCTTGTAGGAACACCCACGTATGGGATTTTCCACTTCTGCAGCGTCAGAAAGATTGGATCGTCAACGAAAGGATTGGCAAATGGAAACGATCGAGAAAAGGAAGGAATAGGCAAAAGCTTTACCATTCTCAGGGTCCTGGGTTCTGCGTCGACCAGCAGCGCCTGAACCGCCACTGGAATCGGCGCGGTTCGACTCATGTTGCACAATAGACTCTGCGATTACCCTGGCTAGATCCGCTGAGGTGGTCGGAAAAGCTTCTTCCTCGGAAGACGAACGAGTAGCCCTCTTAGGAGGCATGTTTCTTCTAATACACACGATTAAAAGAAATAAGACACATATCACTGCATAATATTGTCACATACGTACTAAGAAACCAACTATCTAATCAATACAAACCACAAGCACAAGAACATAGCACAACACAACAACCGAGTAGGAAACTAAAATACCAATCTCTAATTAATAGTTAACCATAACAATTTAGTTTCATACATAACAAAATAACAACACAAGAGTACCACAACAATTCAACTACTACACATAACGTCCTAAGTAGACGGGGGTAGGAAAGCAGCAGACAAGGCTGCAACGGTGGCTGTCATCCTGGCCTCGATGTCATCAACTCTCGCCTCTAACTGGGCAACATGTTCCTCGGCTGTAGCGAGTCCCTGATCCTCATCGTATACGCGAGTACCCAACTCCGCTAGTCGATAGAGGATAGGATCCCGAGTATGACCCGTCAGATAGAGATCATCCTCAATCTCCCGAACTCTCCCTCCCAACACCCCAATCTCAGTGTCGTGATGTCCAACCACGTCCTGCACAGAGTAAAGGGCATGATGCACAGGAGCTGGCTCAAGGCCGGTGGGTAACGGAGTGTCAGAGGGAGGCTGAGATGGACCACCAGTCTCAAAAGTAGAGGGAGCCTGGTCATCAGTGTCCTCATCAGAGTAGGCCAAGAATCCATCCATGGTCGGCAGGTAAGTCCTCTTCTGAGCCTGAGATCGCCGGTGAAGTTTCCTTCTGGGTGGCTCGGGGTCCTCTGGAGCTGGAGGCTGGGGATTGGCTGGTGCTGGAGGCTCAGGGTCAACATGGGCAGGAGCCTCAGCTGGAGCAACAAAAGCCGGTGGAGGGAGCACTCGTTTCTTAGGGGTATACATCAGACAAGTCCTACCAAGACGTAGACAATAAGGTCGAAAAGACGGCGCTCGGGGCTCTGGCTGCGGTAAAGGTGCATCCTCCTCCTGTGCCTCGCCAGAAGGCACATCCTCCTCGTCGTCGGAGACGGCGTGATCGACCTGCATATGGTCGTTCTCGGTGTCGGAGTCGCTAGAGTCGGGCTCGTAACCCTGCTGAAGGCCGTTGGCTAGAGGGCTGTCTGGTACGATCTCCTCCTCAGAATCCGAGAGAATGATAGGGTCGTCTTGGTTTTCCATGATCTTGGAAATCAATGAACACACATGCGTGTCAGTATAGTGTGGTGTACTTAGTGTAACTACTAACGCGCAAAGTACATAACTGGCATGGAACTTGCATAGTGCGTAGGGATAGACGTTTTTCTTTCTTTGGAAAACATTTCGAAATCAATTTTTGTTTAGATTATAGTTTGACTCAAAAGAATCTTTGTTCGCTATAACCACGTGCTCTCATACCAATCTGTCACACCCCGGCAAGGCGGAAACGCGAGGTGCGACTTCGAAAGATTTCCAAGCACAAAAGGTCACACGAGCATTAATTAAAACAAGTAGGAACTTCCATTAAACAACCAAATCCGTTCAACAATAGTTAATTGTTTAATTCTAAAACCATTGTATGTAAATGTCTAAAATTATTATGACAACACAACGGTCCAAAAGAAGGTATCCCACAAATGCTCGCACGCGACCCCTGCAAGTTCCATTATCCATGCTAATTTCCTGAAAAACATGCATGTAAAATATACGGGTCAACACAAAGTTGGTGAGTTCAAGGGTTTTCTATATGTTGGACATGTAATCCAAAATCGAATAAATCATTGCCTAGCTAGGGCAATAATCAATATGTGATCTGACATGAGCCCATAACCAAACCTTGACATGTTGTGCCTCGCCCATTGTACACTAAAGACAATGAATAATGTAAAATACAAGCACTCTTTTGATATATGTCATCCGGTCAGAGCGACTGACCAAGAGTGGGGGTGTCAGCCCAATAGATCTATCTAGGTGTTTCATGGCTAAGTCCATAGCTAATGGTTATGGTATGATGTATGACACGAGGGCTTAATGGATCCCGAACCTTGATGTCTCATGTTCACATAATAGTCATGCAATGTAATTGAAAACTGTACGCATGTTTTTCCCTCGAAAAAATGTAAAAATTGTAAAAAGGGGCTGTGAATACTCACTTGATGTCTTGATGCTAAACTGAACTGACTCTTGCACTGTGTGTCTGTCTAGGAACCCTAAATGCATTTAAAAGAAACTTAGGTCTATGTTTGGTTCTAACTACCATGCAACTGTTCACCCGACTGTAACACCTATCGACTAGGGGCTTCTGTACCACTATCCACGGGTGTCACACACTGTACGTGTCAATAATTGTTCGTTTTGTTATCCTGGTGGCTATGTTTATTCTGTTTTTGGCGAAACATATGTTGTGACTTACTAAATGTTACCGTGTGGCTGTTATGTCACAGTTTTGTAAGCCTAGGGTAAAATATGTACATATTTTGCTATAATATTGTGTAAAATTAACATATCTTGGCACTTCTTCTTTAAACGTACACATTTTAAGCATTTAACATAGGTTTCTAGGAAAACCATTGTGTTAAAGTGGTTAACAAATGTTTTTGTTGTTCTTAACACATGTTTTCAAAACATAGTTTAGTGTATGTTACAAAACTAAATGATTTTGGCTTAGATTTGGGCCGGTTTTGACCCCATACACTCACGCATACATTCAAATGTATGTGTGGGGGTACATAAATGTCCATATACAAGTTCTATTATGCATGTATTCGTATATATATGTGATCGAGTATGTGTAAGCTCAAACATCAATCTTTTAACATAAAACTTAAGTATTTTAGTTAATTTAACATAAACAACTCATGGTTATAGTGTGCGAAGGTGTGTGTACTCGGGTGACCATTACATGTGACCGAAATATGTATAAAAGAAGGAAAATGGTTCGGTTATTATACCTTGGTGTATAGCCGAGTATATATATAAGAAAAATAAGCAATCTCCCTTCCAAAATGACTCCTTAAGGCTTGCTAGCTACTTGTGACTCCAAATGGTGAAGACTAGTGGTCGAACAAGACACCTCTCGGGTCTCTTTGCCTTCGGCCGAATGGTAACAAGGGAAAAGGAAAGGAATGTTCAAGTGTTTGTGAGTTATGTGAAGGTGTAATGTGATCCAAATGTGTTCTAAGTCCCCAATATATAGCCGAGTGGTGTGAGGTTGAGTGTGGTTTCATTGGTTCACAAACTAGGTAAGTCAACTTCTTGTTTTCTTAATGTGTATTCTCTAGAAGCCTTGTAAGGGAAATGTGTTGACTTGGGGTTTTTGGCTTGACTTGTAGGGGTGGGTAGTAGCCGAAAATTCATGGGTAAAGGGCAAGTCTTGGATGGCAAGGCGGACAAGGTATGGAGGTTCATGCTTTCCATGTTCTTACCATGTTGGTACAAGAAGACTAGTGTGTTTTTGTTTGGTTGTGTGCACCTTCTTGGTAGTTGAATATGTATGGGAAATTGGACATGATTGTTTAGGCAAGTTGACTTAAGTTGGATGATCATGGGATTTATGTTGTTACTAGGTTAGTATAAGTCTAGGGACTTGAGATATGGAGTAGTGTGTGAGTATATACATGCGTGTATATATGTATGTATAGTGTAGATGAGTAGGCTAGTTTGATCCATTGTATCTCATAGCTTGTCTTGGGAACACATGGGCGAAATGTATGGTGTAATTCAACAATTTGGGAAGTCAAAACTATCTAGGTTTATGTAGTGGGATCACAAGGTATCTTGTTAGTGAAAAAACATGTGTTCTTGGAACTATTGGATGGTGGTGCAAAGCTCAATGATCATGGGGAAAGAAAATATGTTTCTTGTGATAAGTCAACATGGCTTGGAGGTTGTGGAATGTTTATGGATTCCATTCTTGTGTAAGGTCTCTTGCATGGATAAGAATGGTGACTAGTGAATGAGTGTGTGTGTGTGTGTACATGTATTCGTGTGTATGTATACATGTATGTGTGACTCGTGTGTATGTATACTTGTATGTGTTTAATTTGGATCTTGTTACATATTAACTTGTCTACGGGTGTTCATGTGTGTATGTATCACATCTACGGGTGTTCATGTGTGTATGTATCACAACTAATATCCTTTGTATACAGTTTACTTACCTTTGTTGGACAATGTATGTGTATAATTCATGGAGGTGAACATTGTTTGTTTTTGTTCTTGTCGGAGCAACATGTTGGAATTCTTGTTCAATTGCATGGATTTTCTATAGTTTAGCATGACATATTTAACTAACTAGGGCCTTATACTAGCTAGTGCGTCCACTGTTAGACTGTAATGCCTCGGGATTGACCCGTTGGAACCCTGTATGATCCAACTATGATAACAATAGATGACATGGAATTCTATGCACAACGTATTCATGTAACTAAGTGTACGGATATGACCTGTGATTTCGACGGGTGTCACATTTTTCTAATAAAATAAATAAATGGGTTGAGGGTTTGTTAATTACAGTCTGCCTTAGCTGTACTTGTGTATGATTGCTTGAGGACAAGCAATAGTCTAAGTGTGGGGTATTGTGATGACTCACAAAATTAACATATAAAACAGCCATAAATAGTCTCATAATAGGATACAATTAGGCTTGCATTATTGATATTTGGTGCTTATTTCGTTCCTATTTGTATTTCTCAGGAAACTGGAGCTCCAAGACGGAAACAAAGGATTTCCGGGTGAAAACAAGCAAGAACTAGAGATTCCTGAAGATACGAGACTTGCAGCCTGTTCCCTGTATGTTTGAAGACAATCCCAGGACTTAAACAGTGACAAAATCAGTCCGGGAGTGACCAAGAACGCCCACGCACACTTGCACGGAAGCCTTGCACGCAAGAAGACAACGTAGCAAACTTGTAGGGCAAGGAATCTTGGTCAGCAAGGCAAGCACGGCCGTGCTCCTTCATGTGGCACGGGCGTGCCAGAGACAAAAGGTACAGACAACTCAGAACTGTAGTAACAGAACGTACGTGTGTCAGGAAGCACGCCCCTGCCAACCCTTGGCATGCCCATGCAGCCCCTGGAGCTCTATAAATAGCAAGCTAACTCTCACCATTTGTTCATCCCTTCTTGTGCTCTCTTGGGGCCGAACTGAAAGCTTCTTCCAGAGATCTTGGGGTCTTGTGGGAGGCCTTCTGGCCATCCTAACATCTCTCAATGGTTAGCCCTCGTCCTACCTTGATCGACTGAGCCAAGAAGAGGATCGTAGAGTAGTTATGCAATAAAACATCAAGGGTCATGTGGATCATGAGAGTTCCATATAACTTGGAGGTGGATAGCTTGTCTATGAGCAACCACGTTCATGTGTTGATCATTTCTTATGGTTGTATCTTTCTATTATCACAAACCCAATATGATTTGTAGACTTTTATTATTATTATTATTATTAGTAGTAGTTTATTTTTAGTTATTTGTGTTATTATCTTCTTGTAATCTTTATTTGTTTATCTTTGTGGCAGGTTTGGATGATGACTAACTTAATAACTTAAAATACTTTAACTTAATAAAAATAACTAGAGGTATAATCAGCTTCTGGTAGCCCCGAGCTAAATCCAAGGCAAGGAAACCGGTAGTGAGACAGATCCTTCGGGCTTCTGATATACAAACTTGATTCCAGGCAACGGCTTCTGAAGTGGACCAGATCTGAGTTTCACATTTCTGGTACATACCAGATGACTTAGTGATTTTCTTGGTAAAGAGATGATTCCCTACGGGCGCACCAGTGATCTTCGGTTTGCACGCCTTTAGGATTATGTTCCACCTTTATCAAGGATTTTATTCAGTAGTTGAGTGACTTTCTTTTCAAAGGGTGAATTCCCTACGGGCGCACCAGTGATCTTTGTATTGCACGCCTTTAAGATTATGTTCCACCTTTGTTAAGAATTTCATTTAGCTCGGGAGGTTAAGGGTTGGGTTAATTAATTGTCGCCCATTCAATCAACTTTATATTTAACTGATCACTAAATATTAAAGTGCCACTTAAAAGATAAACAAACTAAGGATTCTTTCTCTAGTTTTTGTTAGTACAACACCGTTAACCAATGGGGATACGAGTCGCCTGAGTCAACTGTAACAGAGATCCCTCGGTCTTCATGATCGTTAACCTTCTTATGCGATACGTTGTTGGTCCACTCGGGAATGACCCTAAGGAGAGATCTTTCGGTACAAAACGCGAGAGCTAAGGTGAGGTGTACGGTGTTCCAGGTCGTAAGTGAAGCCTCCAATTTAAGAAGAAGTGAAGTTCGAAGACTAGAGACTTGACCGCGGTTTGAGGATCCCGCTATACGTGAGGACCTGGCGGAGTACTCTTGTGTGGGCCCGCACTTTAGGGTTGTGCATTCTACTCAGTAGTAGCCCCGCTTCTCTATGAAGGATTCAACACTTCAAGATCCCTCTCGTCTTCCTCACAACTAATTAACTTAAATTATTAATTATAATAATAAACTTAACTGCTTGTACGAAGGGCCCTGAGAAGTGCATATTACACTACTCTACTATTTTATCATTTAATTTACAAAACCAAAACCTTTTTTAAAAACTATTTTCTTAAAAGAACCCCTTCGTTTTATTTTTCTTTTCAAAACCCGATCAGTTAATTGATGAAAGGTTGAGTAGGGGAACGTGTGAACTCTGGAATACGATACTCAATACTTACCCTAGAAGCTATACTATGCACGTCAGGTTCTCTGCCTATGTGTTGGTTTTAGTTTCTAAAGTAATTATTGTTTACTTTATAAATTTAAAACTTGGTAAAAACCGGTTTAGTAAAAATCAGTCGTTTATCCCAAACCAAAGTTTTGAAATTGAAACATCAAGTTTTTGGCACCGGGGAAATGACATCTTTTTAAATACTAAAACCACGCACATCAAGTCTTTGGCGCCGTTGCCGGGGAACACACTGGTTTCCAAAGAAAAACCCAAGTCACTTAACTGATCGGTTTATTTTGCTTTTTCATTTTTTCTGCTTTATTTTCGATGATTGCGGTTGTTTTGGTTTTTATTTGCAGGTGTCCTTTGAGATTCACGACCTTGGAGAATTTCCGTGGAGAAAACTAGAACCACCAATTTCATTAACTTTCATTTTGGAGGGTTTCTATTTCTGCTTTATTTTCGTTTAGAAGAGGTTTATCGTACCGTGAAGACCGACATGTAAGTTTAGTTAAATGCGGGATTTAAAGTTGGGTTTTAAAATTTAAGAAGATTTTTCACGAATTTTAAAACCATATTTTGGAAAACCGTTTAAGAATTTTTAAAATCTGATCCCCACCCGTCATTTTCCGTCATTTTTCTATTTTGAGCTCTTGTCTTCACTCTTAGGTGTGTATAAAACTTTTCTAAACAACTTTCTTTTTCTTTTCTTTTTGGTTACTTTTCATGCACGCGAGTGCATGTTTGGAGCGTGTTTAATCCATGATTAGACATGTTCCACCCCCGCTAGTGTTTCGACACTAGTATTCTATCCCTAGTTTTAGTATTTTATCTATTTAGTATACTTTTATTTTAGTTTTTAGAATAGGTTGGAGACAGCTTGATATTTTGAAGCCGCGTTTTTCGACGTATCTATTTGGAGGATGCAGGTTTCGCTCACACGCGAGTAGATCCGTCGTTTATCAGGGGAGTGTTAGTTTCTCTTGCCTTTTTCTCAAAGTTCTGCACTTAAAATTTATAAAAAAATTTTAAATGTGGGGTGGACCATTATTGCTGCTTATTTTATCTGGCGGGCCATTTGTCATTGATTGTACTTTATCCGGTACCCTGTTAGCAGCTTGATACCCGTAGCGTCATTCACAGTCATTTTTGGCAGATTTGTATAGTCTATTAGGCCTGCCCGAGTGGTCACATTAAAAGGTAGTCAAAATAAGATGAATATAATTAAACCTGAGAAATCCATTTAGATTATTAAAATAAAGTAGAAAAATAGGTTGCATGGCAAGTGAAAAACACCTTGAAAATTGTGCTTAAAATCGATACCTTATCCTACCCGCTTTTCTGTGCGAGAGTTTTCAGCCTTTTCACGAGCACCACGCTTGCAGATTTATCACATACTGCTCGTTTCGTTTGACCATGAGAGACGTTCACCCTTGTCATGTCATAGTTAGAACTTGTGTATCTTATACGTTTCGAGACCGCACGCGTGGTGAGAGATTGTGAAAATGATCAAGGCACTTAGGAGACACCCATTCCATCTTTCATTGGCCTTCCATAAATATATCCCTCACCTAGTCACCCCACTTGAGCCTTAGCCTTTTCCGTTTCATCCATCACATTTAGCCCCTGTCGTGGTTTTGGCAAAGAAGGCGTGTTGCAGGCTATTGGGACACTCTTGGGCAGTCTTGGAAGAAAAAAAAAAGAATAGACTAGACATCATGGTATTCACTAAGAAGAGGTTGGCAACTTAAGAAAGATCGCCACACAGAGTTATCAAAACAGATAATAAGCTTCACCGAGAGCAGTATTTCTAGTTAAAAAAAGGTTTGAAGAATGAATCAAAAAGCTCGAAAAAGAGCGGGCTAAAGAGAAACAATTCTATTTGAAGATTTATTTCTAGGACATTCCTAGCGGAGGTGATTAGGTGTGAAGACCGAAAAACTCGCAGAGTATGGACGTCAGAGCAGTAAGTCTTCGGGGGAGGAGTTTCATGAAGCCCATCATTTAGAGTTTGATATTTGCCCATTACGTCACAGCCGCTACCCGAGCCAGACACGACAGTAGACACCTTTCCTACCTTTTGATCACTATATCATCTTCATCCCTTAAAAGACATTGTGATTTGCAGTTTCTCACCATTTTATAGCGGTGGAGATTTGATTTGTGCACTAGCCTATGATCTGTGTGTGCCTTGGGTAGAACTTGAGTGTTCACCCACAAAACTCACTTAAATGATAAACCCGGGTGATGAGTGAACATTGTGAGCAGGTATAGGTTTGAGCATAATCATAAAGGTTAAGTAGGCGTGTCATGCACTCTTTATTTTTTCTCACACCCCGCCAAGGCGGAAACGCGAGGTGCGACTTCAACAGATTTCAAAGCACAAAAGGTCACACGAGCATTAATTAAAACAAGTAGGAACTTCCATTAAACAACCAAAGCCGTTCAACATTAGTTAATTGTTTAATTCTAAAACCATTGTATGTAAACGTTTAAAATTATTATGACAACACAACGGTCCAAAAGAAGGTATCCCACAAATGCTTGCACGCGACCCCTGCAAGTTCCATTATCCATGCTAATTTCCTGAAAAAGATGCATGTAAAATATATGGGTCAACACAAAGTTGGTGAGTTCACGGGTTTTCTATATGTTGGACATGTAATCCAAAACCGACTAAATCATTGCCTAGCTAGGGCTATAATCAATATGTGACCTGACATGAGCCCATAACCAAACCTTGACATGTTGTGCCTCATCCATTGTACACTAAAGACAATGAATAATGTGAAATACAAGCACTCTTTTGATATATGTCATCCGGTCAGAGGGATTGACCGAGATTGGGGGTGTCAGCCCAATAGATCTATCTGGGATTGAGCTTCCCACGCTTTCCAAACCTGGGAACTCCTTTCCATGGAGATACTTTGAGCAAAACTCTGTCACCCACTTGAAACTCTAAGGGTTTACGCCTCTAATCTGCATAACTCTTCTATCTGTGTCTGGTGGCTTTCAATCTGTCCCTGATCTGGAAAACCTTGTCAGTCGTCTCCTGAATGAGTTCAGGACCTGTAAGGTGTTTGTCTCCTATCTCAATCAGAGATTATGGAAGTAGGCACGCCATGCCTTGATACTATCTCGTTGATATAGAGCCTGGATAATTTCTTTGTTTTGTCTGTGTCCTTGATCGGCAGGAAATGCGCAGACTTTGTTAAGCGATCGACAATTACCCAAATCGTATCATGACCATGAGATGTCTTTGGCAACTTAGTGACGAAATGCATAGAGATTTGCTCCCACTTCCAACCAGGAATCTCTGGCTGGTGAAGCATTCCTAATGGCTTCTGGTACTCTGCCTTGACCTTTGAACACGTTAGGCAACGTCGGACATAGGCCGCAATACAACCCTTGATGTTAGGCCACCAATAGAACTGCTTGAGGTCCTTATACATCTTATCGGCACCAGGGTGTATTGAGTACTTGGACTTGTGCGCTTCATCTAGGACGAAATCACGCAAACCTCCATACAATGGAACCGATATTCTGTTTGAGAAATATTTTGTTCCATCAAGTTTTGTCTCTAACTGATTAACCTGATTGTATAGAGCTTCTTGCCCGATGTTACTATCCTTAAGAGCCTCTTGTTGAGCCTAAAGAATGCGAGCAGTGAGATCGTTATGAATGTTCATGCCTAGCGTACGAACAAGCAATGTCTTCGCATGTTCCTTTCGGCTTAATGCGTCTGCTACAACATTTGCCTTCCCTGGATGGTACTTAATCTCACAGTCGTAATCATTAAGTAGCACAACCCATCGTCTATGACGCATGTTTAGATCCTTCTGGTCAAACATATGTTGTAAGCTCTTATGGTCAGTAAAGACTGTGCACTTAGTCCCATAGAGGTAATGTCTCCAAATCTTGAGTGCGAACACTACTGCACCCATTTCTAGATCATGGGTTGTGTAGTTCCGTTCATGCACTTTGAGTTGGCGAGAGGCATAAGCTATAACCTTGTTCCTCTGCATTAAGACACAACCGAGACCTTGGTGAGATGCATCGCAGTAAACTACGAAATGCTTTGTTCCCTCTGGCAGTGAGAGAATCGGTGCACTGCACAACTTGAGCTTCAAGAGCTGAAAAGCTGATTCTAGTGGATCTCCCCATTCGAATTTCTTGTCTTTCTGGGTCAAGACTGTCTGGGACTGGGCTATCTTTGAAAAATTCTCGATGAATCGCCGATAGTAGCCAGCTAACCCTAGAAATTGTCAAACTTCTGTTGGGGTATTGGGTCTAGGCCAGTCTTTGATCGACTCTCCTTTGGCTGGATCAACATGTATACCCTTCTCGTTCACCACGTGACCGAGGAAATGAACCTCATGAATCCAAAATTCGCACTTAGACAACTTGGCATACAGTTTCTCCTCCTTGAGTAGATTCAGAATCACTCTCAAATGTTGCTCATGTTCTTCTCGAGTCCGTGAGTAAATCAGAATGTCGTCAATTAATACGATCACGAACTTGTCGAGGAAAGGCTTGCACACCCTGTTCATCAGGTCCATGAACACTGCTGGTGCGTTGGTCAACCTGAATGGAATAACCAGAAACTCGAAATGGCCATACCGCGTCCTGAAAGCAGTCTTAGGTATGTCCCCTTCGTGGATACATAACTGGTGATAGCCTGATCTCAGATCAATTTTCGAGTAGAAACTGGAGCCTTGCAGCTGATCAAACAGATCATCTATCCCGGGAAAAAGGTAACGGTTCTTCACCGTAAGCTTGTTCAACTCTCTGTAGTCGATGCACATGCTAAACGATCCATCCTTTTTCTTGACAAAAAGAACTGGAGCTCCCCAGGGTGACGAACTTGGCCGAATGAATCCCTTGTTGAGCAACTCTTGCATCTCGGACGGAGCTAAACGGTAAGGCGAACGTGCTATGGGAGCAGCTCCTGGAATGAGATCAATACGAAACTCGACTTGCCTCGGGGGTGGCAATCCTGGCAGATCTTTGGGAAAGACTTCTGGGAAATCTCTCACGACAGGGATGTCTTCGATCTTGCTCACCTCTGGCTTCTTCTCACGCACAAGTGCTCAGAAAGCAAAATGCCATTTTCGTAAGCACTTCTATGCCTTCATGCTAGACACCAATCGCAACGGGGTCTTCCTACGCTCCCCCAGTATGGATAAGACCTCTCCACTGGGAAACGGGATTCGAACCACCTTTGCGAAACAGATGACTTCTGCATGGTTCTTCGACAACCAGTCCATGCCAACGACGATGTCGAAACTTCCCAACTTGATTGGCAGAAAATCGATACTAAACTCATGATCTCCTAACTTTAACGCACAATTCCTAACTACTTCCTCAGACCTAATTGTCTTACCATTGGCCAATTCTATGGAGAAATGTTCATGCAACTTTTGTGACTCTAATCCGACGGTCTGTTTAAAGTCAATCGACACGAAACTTAGATCGGCACCGGTATCAAATAGTACATAAGCAGTATGGTTGCTTACGAGGAACGTACCTGTGACTACGTTAGGATCCTCGCGTGCGTCATCAGTTCCCATGACAAATGCCCTGCCACAAGCTTGGCCTTTCAACTTGGGGCAGTCCTTCTGGAAATGGTCAGTAGCTCCACACTCGAAGCATCCTGGCTTACCGTTAGTGTTCGCAACTGCTTTGGCCCGGCACTACGCTGTGGGATGTCCCATCCGCATGCACTTCTCGCATTTGATGATGTCGCACGTCCCGCATGATGATACTTGCACTTATTGCAGAGTGGGTGGGGCCCGTTGTACGGATTGCGAGTCTCAGTAGCGGTGGCAACAAAAGCTTTGACGGTTTCGGGTTTTTTGCTGGGATTACCCTCTACACCTCTTCCTTTCTTGAGGTGGGACCACTTACGCTTGTTTCCAGAGCTTTGACCCTTGTCGGATTCCTTTTGGGTCAAGGATCCCATGCGTAGCGCATCGTCAGTAACGTTGTGAGCAAGGGTGACTGCATGATGGATGGAAGCTGGAGCAGCAGTGGTAACCATGCTACGGATCTTGGGAGGAAGCCCCCAGATGTACCTCTCTACATGTTTATACTCAGGGGTAACCATGTGTGGAACTAGACGAGAAAGCTCATGAAATCGGGTGGTATAAGCAGAGATACCGCCCCGTTCATGGTCAAATTCCAGAACTCGGTCTCCAACTTCTGCAGTTCACTCCGTGGTCAATACTTGTCCATCAGCATCGACTTCAACTCAGTCCACGAGATATTGTAGGCAGCTTCGCGACCCAAGGTCTGCACTTGTAGGTTCCACCATGTCAGCGCCTCGTCTTGGAAGGTACAGGTGACGTACTTGATCTTCTGGTCCTCCGAACAACCACTAATGTCGAGCACAGACTCCGTTTCCTCAATCCATCAGACAATACCAATCGCTCCTTCTGACCCACGAAAATTCCAGGGCTTGCAGGCCATGAAAGTCTTGTAGGAACACCCACGTATGGGATTTTCCACTTCTGCAGCGTTAGAAAGATTGGATCGTCAACGAAAGGATTGGCAAATGGAAACGATCGAGAAAAGGAAGGAATAGGCAAAAGCTTTAGCATTCTCAGGGTCCTGGGTTTTGCGTCGACCGGCAGCGCCCGAACCGCCACTGGAATCGGCGCGGTTCGACTCTTGTTGCACAATAGCCTCTGCGATTACCCTGGCTAGATCAGCTGAGGTGGTGGGAAAAGCTTCTTCCTCGGAAGACGAACGAGTAGCCCTCTTAGGAGGCATGTTTCTTCTAATACACACGATTAAAAGAAATGAGACACATATCACTGCATAATATTGTCACATACGTACTAAGAAACCAACTATCTAATCAATACAAACCACAAGCACAAGAACATAGCACAACACAACAACCGAGTAGGAAACCAAAATACCAATCTCTAACTAATAGTTAACCATAACAATTTAGTTTCATACATAACAAAATAACAACACAAGAGTACCACAACAAGTCAACTACTGTACATAACGTCCTAAGGAGACGGGGTTGGGAAAGAAGCAGACAAGGCTGCAACGATGGCTGTCATCCTGGCCTCAATGTCATCAACTCTCGCCTCTAACTGGGCAACATGCTCCTCGGCTGCAGCGCGTCCCTGATCCGCCTCGTATATGCGAGTGCCCAACTCCGCTAGTTGATAGAGGATAAGATCCCCGGTATGACCCGTTAGATAGAGATCATCCTCAATCTCCCGACTAAATCATTGCCTAGCTAGGGCAATAATCAATATTTGATCTGACATGAGCCCATAACCAAACCTTGACATGTTGTGCCTCGCCCATTGTACACTAAAGACAATGAATAATGTGAAATACAAGCACTCTTTTGATATCTGTCATCCGGTCAGAGCGACTGACCAAGAGTGGGGGTTTTAGCCCAATAGATCTATCCCGATGTTTCATGGCTAAGTCCATAGCTAATGGTTATGGTATGATGTATGAAACGAGGGCTTAATGGATCCTGAACCTTGATGTCTCATGTTCACATAATAATCATGTAATGTAATTGAAAACTGTACGCATGTTTTTCTCCCGGAAAAATGTAAAAACTGTAAAAAGGGGCCGTGAATACTCACTCGATGTCTTGATGCTAAACTGAACTTAATCTGGCACTGTGTGTCTGTCTAGGAACCCTAAATGCATTTAAAAGAAACTTAGGTCTATGTTTGGTACAAACTACCATGCAACTGTTCACCCGACTGCAACACCTATGGACTAGGGGCTTCTGTACCACTATCCACGTGTGTCACACACTGTACATGTCAATAATTGTTCGTTTTGTTATCCTGGTGGATATGTTTATTCTGTTTTTGGCGAAACATATGTTGTGACTTACTAAATGTTACCGTGTGGCTTTGATGTCACAGTTTTGTAAGCCTAGGGTAAAATATGGACATATTTTGCTATAATATTGTGTAAAATTAACATATCTTGGCACTTCTTCTTCAAACGTACACATTTTCAAGCATTTAACATAGGTTTCTAGGAAAACCATTGTGTTAAAGTGGTTAACACATGTTTTTGTTGTTCTTAACACATGTTTTCAAAACATAGTTTAGTGTATGTTACAAAACTAAATGATTTTGGCTTAGATTTGGGCCGATTTTGACCCCATACACTCACGCATACATGTATGTGTGACTCATGTGTATGTATAGATGTATGTGTGACTCGTGTGTATGTATACTTGTATGTGTTTAATTTGGATCTTGTTACATATTAACTTGTCTACGGGTGTTCATGTGTGTATGTATCACAACTAATGTCCTTTGTATACAGTTCACTCACCTTTGTTGGACAATGTATGTGTATAATTCATGGAGGTGAACATTGTTTGTTTTTGTTCTTGTCGGGGCAACAAGTTGGAATTCTTGTTCAATTGCATGGATTTCCTGTAATGCCTCAGGATTGACCCGTTGGAACCCTGTATGATCCAACTATGATAACAATAGATGACATGGAATGCTATGCACAACGTATTCATGTAACTAAGTGTACGGATATGAACTGTGATTTCGACGGGTGTCACATTTTTCTAATAAAATAAATAAATGGGTTGAGGGTTTGTTAATTACAGTCTGCCTTAGTTGTACTTGTGTATGATTGCTTGAGGACAAGCAATAGTCTAAGTGAGGGGTATTGTGATGACTCACAAAATTAACATATAAAACAGCCATAAACAGTCTCATAATAGGATACAATTAGGCTTGCATTATTGATATTCGGTGCTTATTTCGTTCCTATTTGTATTTCTCAGGCCTTCTGGATCTTGGGGTCTTTTGGGAGGCCCTCTGGCCATCCTAACATCTCTCAATGGTTAGCCCTCGTCCTACCTTGATCGACATAGCCAAGAAGAGGATCGTAGAGTAGTTATGCAATAAAACATCGAGGGTCGTGAGGATCATGAGAGTTACATATAACTTGGAGGTGGATAGCTTGTCTATGAGCAAACATGTTCATGTGTTGATCATTTCTTATGGTTGTATCTTTCTATTATCACGAACCCACTATGATTTGTAGACTTTTATTATTATTAGTAGTAGTTTATTTTTAGTTATTTGTGTTGTTATCTTCTTCTAATCTTTATTTGTTTATCTTTGTGGCAGGTTTGAATGATGACTAACTTAATAACTTAAAATACTTTAACTTAATAAAAATAACTAGAGGTATAATCAGCTTCTGGTAGCCCCGAGCTAGATCCAAGGCTAGGAAACCGGTAGTGAGACAGATCCTTCAGGCTTCTGATATACAAACCAGATTCTAAGCAACAGCTTCTAAAGTGGACCAGATCTGAATGACACATTTCTGGTACATACCAGATGACTGAGTGATTTTCTTGGTAAAGGGAGGATTCCCTACGGTCGCACCAGTGATCTTTGGATTGCACGCCTTTAGGATTATGTTCCACCTTTATCAAGGATTTTATTCAGTAGTTGAGTGACTTTCTTGGCAAACGGAGGATTCCCTACGGGCGCACCAGTGATCTTTGTATTGCACGCCTTTAAGATTATGTTCCACCTTTGTTAAGAATTTCATTCAGCTCGGGAGGTTAAGGGTTGGGTTATTTAATTGCCGCCCATTCAATCAACTTTATATTTAACTGATCACTAAATATTAAAGTTCCACTTAAAAGATAAACAAACTAAGGATTCTTTATCTAGTTCTCGTTAGTATAACGCCGTTAACCAATGGGGATACGAGTCGCCTGAGTCAACTGTAAGAGAGATCCCTCGGTCTTCATGATCGTTAACCTTCTTATGGGATACGCTGTTGGTCCACTCGGGAATGACCCTAAGGAGAGATCCTTCGGTACGAAACGCGAGAGCTAAGGTGAGGTGTACGGTGTTCCAGGTCGGAAGTGAAGCCTCCAATTTAAGAAGAAGATAAGTTCGAATACTAGAGACTTGACCGCGGTTTGAGGATCCCGCTATACGCGAGGACCTGGCGGAGTACTCTCGTGTGGGCCCGCACTTTAGGGTTGTGCATTGTACTTAGTAGTAGCCCCTCTTCTCTATGAAGGATTCAACACTTCAAGATCCCTCTCGTCTTCCTCACAACTAATTAACTTAAATTATTAATTATAATAATAACCTTAACTGCTTATACGAAGGGCCCCGGGATGTGCATGTTACACTACTCTACTATTTTATCTTTTATTTTACAAAACCAAAACCTTTTTCAAAAACTATTTTCTTAAAAGAACCCCTCCGTTTTATTTTTCTATCAAAACCCGATCAGTTGATTGATGAAAGGTTGAGTAGGGGAACGTGTGAACTGTGGAATACGATACTCAATACTTACCCTAGAAGTTATACTATGCACGTCAGGTTCTCTGCCTATGTGTTGGTTTTAGTTTCTAAAGTAATTATTGTTTACTTTATAAATTTAAAACTTGGTAAAAACTGGTTTAGTAAAAAAAAGTCGTTTATCCCAAACCAAAGTTCTGAAATTAAAACATCAAGTTTTTGGCACCGGGGAAATGACATCTTTTTAAATACTAAAACCACACACATCATAAGTTTCTATCTAGATCGTTCATCTGTACAGTAGCCATCATAGACTTTTAGGGCTCTAGACTGTTTGTAATTATGAATTTGAAAATACTGATATATTTTAAATTTATAGTTATTTCGTTAGATATTGATTACAAGTTAGGTATTACAAAGTCTGTATAAACATCTGGTTATATCATCCTTCAGTGGAAAATTGTAATGGATGATAGTATCTTGAGAACATCTGTAGCAACCGGAAAATTTTTCTTTTCTTTTGTCTCTTCCTTTTCGGCTCCCGAAAATTCTTTCAATAGGGGGATGATGTGACACCCGACAAACTCTGACTAGTAACTTTTATCAAACTAGTAAGTCTACCTTAGCGAGTCATGCATACATTATACTTAACTGAGTCAGTTGAGTCGTTATGATGATTCCGGGAATCATCGGGGGTCGTTACAATGATCCAAGGGATCATTGGGAGTCGATCCCTAACTATGTGTACAAGGATTGGTGATTAGTAGAATCGCCGGATTTAATGCACACACGCAAGTCTCGAGTCCCGGGGATTGGTGAACAAATGTGAACGTGTTAGTTATCATGTATTATGTGTTTATAATCATTATATAACTTGTCGGTATGTGAATACGTGCTTACATGTGTTAAAATAGTGTTTAACGCGCCAAAAACCCATAACAACCTGCAGGGGGCGACTAGGCCCCTAGTCGCCTATAAAGGTAGCCACTAGGATTCCTAGTGGCCACCTGCAGTTCCTAGTCGCGTGTAACATCAGAAACGACTAGAAACAGCTATATATACCATACTTGACTTGTAAACCATCATTTGTGAAACCCTAACTCACCCCAAACCTCTCTCATACCATATTTAACCTCTGGAACTCGTTTTTGCCCTAAAACCTACCATTTCCAAGCTTTAAACATCATTTCTAGCAAAATCCAAGGTGTGTTATCCATCCTAAGCTTTCATCATGTCGTTATTTTGATCCCTAAAGGTCCAGACCTGGTTTTGTAAAGTTTGTGTCTTTGAAAACCTTCGAAAAACAGTTTTTAAACAAGTTTAATCCTTTACATGAGTTATATGTGAAGGATTCATGCAAAGAACAGATTTTTATGATTAAAACATGGGGATTCTTGTGTTTGATTTCTACTGATATGATTGAGTTTTAGGATGATTACCTAGGATTTTGAAGGTTGTTTGATGTGTTTTGATGATAAGATGTGTTTTGACCCGTTTGAGTGCATTAGGAGGATTTAGGATGTTATGAGGTGATTTGATGATTGTATGATGTTAGGGTTTATGCTAGAATGATGTAGTAACAGTGGATGATGATTTGCAACGTGATTATCTTGAAATCCGATTATTTGCCATTTTAGGTAAGTTATGCATGTATTGATGTGATGTTTCTATAATAACATTCCATTTTAGGAAATGCTTGCAAATAGGGTGTTAGACTGGTGATAAATTGGGGGTTTTTTCATCTAGGATAAGTTGCTTGATGATTATGAATTGATGTTGGATGTTTTTACATGTTTCGGATCTGATTTGGAGGGTTAAACGCACGAAAAGTGGCTCCTGGTCTGCAGGGTCAACTAGGATTCCTAGTCATCTGTCCAGGGGGAGACTTGGAATGCTAGTCGCCTGTATCACCCCTTTGGGTAGCCACTAGCATTGCTAGTGGCCTGTTTGATTCCTAGTCGTGTGTTTCCATGCCTAGTCGTGTGTTTTGCTGCTGTAAGTGTATTTCAAGATCTCAAAACATGGTTTGACACCTAGGAACATATTTAGAATCCCGTGGCTAGAAACCTGATAGCACGTGTTCAGGCTCGTATATGCAATATGTGAGTTGTATGCTAGACTTGGTGAACTATTGTGCGTGTTAAGTGCATACATGCATATGATTGCTTGATTACTTATATTTGGCTAACACGTAAGATGTCGGTTCGCCAATGGGATGTCGAGTCATGTCTTGTCTTGTATGGTCAGACTAACGTCCAAACATGTTTTCAAACGTATGCGGTTATGGTCTGGACATTCAGGGACTAGTTGACCTGCCGGTTAATAGTCCGGGTACTCATATGCATTTAGTGATAGGTCGCCAATACTAGGGACCTAAGGTGAGTTTTACAGCCCCACTTTTACTGGTTTTACTTTCGGGGGAGAAACATGCTACGTAATTGTATTCTTAAAACTTATGTCATACTATGGTCGGTTTTTGGTTACTATACGGTTTGTCAAAGTCCCAGGGGAAACCATGAATGTGCGGGGCAGCACAACGGAGGAAATGTGGATAGATCTATTAGGCGTGAGCTGCCCCACTCGACGGCTGGGAGCCGGGCGGGTGCATATTGTCTCGACCTACATATTCATTATTCGGGCGGGAGTATTCCTGTATGCATGTATTCATGTATTCGTGTTCAGTAATGATTTTCCAATCGTAGTAGTAGCAGAACTTACGCCTAGCTAGCGTACACGTGACATAATATTGACAGGATTGAACTTGGTACACTTTGGAAACGTTTTATAAAAACATGTGAACTCACCATCATTATATGTTAACATCTTTTTGGTATGTTTTCTCAGGTCACTAAGGAAACAGCACATGGACTAGGCGCACGGTATTGGATTGCATTATTCCCTCAACATTTTCCTTTTCTCGCCAAACTAAGGGATCCACCACTAGTACCTAGACTAATGGGTCTTCATAATTAACTCCATTCAAGTCACCATGATTCAAGCTCCATGATTTGTGCCCCAAGTTTAGTTCATTGCCCATTTTACATTTTCATTTATGTATTTATATAGGAGGTTGTTTCTCCTAGTTTTGTACCAAAACAATTCAATCAATAACAAAACAATCTTTCTATCTCTATAGTTCTTTTACAAAACCACCTTGCAGTTTTGAGAGTCGGTTACTAGAAATCGAGTAGCTCTCCGGCTGTAGGGCCAAAACAAATAAACAAATCCCAATACAAAATCGCTTCCGCTTAGATTTTTACATGGTATCAGAGCAAGTTACCATCCTGCTCGGAAGAAGAACCAAAAAAAAAAGAAATTGTTCAGGAGCTTCTCACCACCACCTCACCTTCCTCAACCACCGCTAACCACACGCGCCACCGTCAACGCCAACCTCCATCACCAACCAAATAAAAACTACCCAATACCAATAACTCTTTTCTCGAATCATTCCTTTCTGATTATAAAACTAACCATTTTCAATCGGTTCCATATTTACCCAGTTTTCATTCAGGTGTTTCTTGAATCCGATTTCTTCAAGTGGGGTTCCTCGAGCTCTCAAGAAGAAAAGTCGGGTTCTTTTGAGCCCGCAAGAAGAAAATTTGGGTTCAAATATTTGAGCTCGCAAGAAAAGTCGAGTTTTTTTAAACTCGCAAGAAAAAGAAAGTCGGGTCCTTTGAACCCGCAAGAAAAAAGAAAGTCGGGTCCTTAGAACCCGCAAAAAAAAAAAAAAAAAGAAAGTCGGGTCATTTGATCTCGCAAGAAAAATCGGATTCAAAATCTTTGAATCCGCAAGGAAAGGAAACACTCCAACTTGAGGGGAAGTGTTCGAAAAAAAATTGCTTGACAAGTTGTGCGTTATTGACATACACATATAACTTGAGGGGGAGTATTGGATTGCAATATTCCCTCAACATTTTCCTTTTCTCACCAAGATAAGGGATCCACCACTAGTACCTAGATTAATGGGTCTTCATAATTAACTACATTCAAGTCACCATGATTCAAGATCCATGATTCAAGCTCCATGATTTGTGTCCCAAGTTTAGTTCCTTGCTCGTTTTATATTTTCATTTATGTATTTATATAGGAGATTGTTTCTCCTAGTTTTGTACCAAAACAATTCAATCAATAACAAAACAATCTTTCTATCTCTATAGTTCTTATACAAAACCACCTTGCAGTTTTGAGAGTCTGTTACTAGAAATCGAGTAGCTCTCCGGCTGCAGGGCCAAAACCAATAAACCAATCGGTTACTAGAAAGCATTATCTTTGACCATTATCATTGACCATAATTCACTCCTTGCATTATGCCCAAGACTAGCTTCTCTCATTATGCCCCATGATTAGCCCTCCTTGTCTTATGCCCAAAGTTTAGCCATTTCCCATTTTTACTATTTTCATTTATGTATTTATAGGGGAGGTTATTTCCTCATTTGATGTACCAAAATATTACAATCAATAATAAAACGATTCTTCCATCTCTACATTTCTTATACAAATCCACTTTGTCGTTTTGAGAGTCGGTTACTAGAAATCGATAGAAACCGAGCAGCCCTCCGGCTGCAGGGCTGAAACCAATAAACCAAACCAAATAGAAAATCGCTTCCTCTAAGATTTCTATATGGTATCAGAGCAGGTTACTTCCTGCTAAAAAAAACTGTTCAAGAGTTTCAGAAAATACCATCATACAACACTGTCGGAGTCACCGTCTCTGCTTCCGCTAACCACACGCGCCCATCGCCAACCTCCACCAAATACAAATCTTCTTCTGAAACATCTCCGGCCGCTAAAATTACAGTCAACAAGACGTCACCGACCACCTAAAACCACCGACAAAAAAAAAAAAAAAAAAAAAAAAACCCTTACCGGTGAAGAAGAAGAGAGGACCGGTGGTTGTTTTTTTTAGGAAAAGTTGAAATTTTGGGCAAGAGAAAAGGAGAAGGATGATGGTTATTATGATGATAGATGGGGTATCTTCTTCTTATGATGATGATGATAATGTACCAACAGGAACAATCTTAAAGGCAAAAGTCAAAGTTAGTGGGGATGAAATTATAGGGTCACGATAAAAAAAAAAAGGCAAAAGAACCCTTATTTAAAAAAAATTTATTTTGTTTACAATTAAAAAAAAGGAGAAAAAGGATGTCATTAAAAAAAAAGGTCGAGTTCTTTGAACTCGCAAGAAAGAAAAGTCGGGTTCTTTTGAACTCACGAGAAGAAAAGTCGGGTTTCTTGAACCAGCGAGAAAAAGAAAAGTCGGGTTCAAATATTTGAGCTCGCAAAAAGAAAAGTCGGGTTTTTAACCCGCAAGAAGAAAAGTCGGGCCCTTTGAACCCGCAAGAAAAAAAAAGCCAGGTCATTTGAACTCGCAAGAAAATTCGGATTCAAAATCTTTGAATCCGCAAGAAAAGCAAGCACTCCAACTTGAGGGGGGTGTTCGAAAAGGAAAAAATAATGCTTGGCAAGTTGGGCGTTCGTGATCTTCACGCTCCAACTTGAGGGGGAGTATTGGAAAGCATTATCTTTGACCATTATCATTGACCATAATTCATTCCTTGCATTATGCCCAAGACTAGCTTCTCTCATTATGCCCCATGATTAGCCCTCCTTGTCTTGTGCCCAAAGTTTAGCCATTTCCCATTTTTACTATTTTCATTTATGTATTTATAGGGGAGGGTCTTGCATGGCATCTAGGTAGGGCTGTAAACGAACACGAACAAGGCTTTGTTCGTGTTTGTTTGTTAAGGTTTCTTAGACAAACGAACTGTTCACGAACACACTAACGAACATAATTTTATGTTTGTGTTTATTTGTTAAGAAATTCAGTTGTTTGCGAACTGTTCGTGAACACAAGTCTTGAACACAAACAACCGAAAACAAACATTTAATATGCAACTAACTAAAAAAGCATTGTTAATATTAACCGTTAGACAAAGTACATCCATTAACGATAAGTCAAATTGTACTAACTTAGACATAATTATCTAAAATTACTTAGGCATGAATACATGATATTCCTAATTCAAAAGTTCATAATTATCTTAAAAATTGTCTAGATTCATCAATATCCAACTTTCCTAAACTCTACACATTCTTTAATTTCTTGTGACCATAATTTTTTTTTAGAGTAGTGTTTCAGCGGTAAATCTTGTGTTGCAAAGCGACCACTACTCAGGATCGAATCCCATAGGAACCACACGGGTTTCTCCTTTCAAACCCAACGGTTATTTTTTCGGTGGAACGTGGGAATCGAACCTGAGATCAAACCCGGGGCAGGAACCCTCCAAGGAGGTAAACCTTCCCACCTCAAACCAGCTGAGTTGGGGATCATTGGCTCTTGTGACCATATAAAAACAAATATTAATTAGACAATGATACATAAACTTGCATTATAACTATGCAGTCAAAAGTAGTAGCATCTTTAATTATCTACTAGGGAACCATAACAAAAGGTTGAGACTTTTAATGCGAGAATGATCAAAACATTACTTAAATATTTAATGTATAAGGGGGAAAAAGTTTAGGAGGGAAATAAAAATTAGGAAAGAAACTGAAAGACTATAAACTTTTAAGTTTTAACTAGTAATCGAACATAAACAAACATACACGAACATATATAAACAAACGAACGTAAACAAACACATTGCCGAACGTTCACGAACGCAATCGAACGAACGAGACACTCGTTCGTGTTTGTTTGTTTAGTTAATCTAACGGAAGTTTTTGTTTGTGTTCGTTCATTTATTAAACAAACGGACACAAACGAACTTCCCACCAAACGGTTTACGAACTGTTCACCGAACGTTTGGTTTGTTTACAGCCCTACGTCTAGGGTCTTCTAGTTGCATGTTTTTGAATAACTATTTCAGACTACTTTCATCTTATTTGGGTTGTAAACTTGATTAAGCTTTCGCTAATTTTTTTGTGTTATTAAAAACTTAATGGTTTAGTTTACGTATTTTACATTTAGTTGTCATTTATTGTGACCGTTGACTTGGATTCTGGTGTGTCATGCGCCTCGTGGTAAAACCCCGCACGTAGAGTTTGAGAGTGTGACAGTTAGGGATGTAAACGAACCAAACGAACACGAACATGGCCTTTTTCATGTTCGTTTGTTAAGGAAATAACATGTTCACGAACTGTTCATGAACACTTAACGAACGAGATTTCTTGTTCGTGTTTGTTTGTTAAGGAATAACGTGTTCACAAATTGTTCATGAACAATTGCCGAATGAGGTTTTTGTTCATGTTAGCTTGTTAAGGAAATGAACGTGTCGTGTTCATTTGACTTTATTTGTTAAATTTAGGTATCGGACAAAGCGAACACAAAAAACATCAATGAACGTAGACGAACACAAACATGCATTAACGAACAAAACCGAGAACAAACTACCACATACTGAATTCTGAAAATTTCATCACGAACATTATCCACCCAAAAATATACTAATCTAATTACCTTAATATACTTAACATAATCTTGATCACATAATGTCTCATAAAAACACAAAATTATCATATTAAACTTGAACTATCAAACATAAACGAACATGTTACCGAACGTACACGAACATAAATGAACGAACGCGACATCTGTTCATGTTTGTTTGTTTAACTAAACGAACAAAATTTCGTGTTTGTGTTTGTTCATTTATTAAACGAACGAACACGAACGAACTTCCCGCCGAACATATATTTCACGAACTGTTTGCCGAACGTTTTGTTTGTTTACAGCCCTAGTGACAGACAGTACACGAACCTTAATCTATATTTTAAATTTTAAATTTTAAAGATAGATGAGTATAGTGATGGGATGTCTAAAATAAAAGATGTTAATCATATGAAAAGAATTTAATATTTCATGTATTTAAATAGCTTCATTTAAGAGGGAAATTATTTTCAGGAAATTTTTTTAAATAAACTGAATAGTACAAAAGCCTAAAATTTGCTTTAGATTGAGGCTGACAATATTATGGTATTTTTCATATCCAACTCATATTACATGGAATATAATTATATATTCTTACAACTCACAATAACCAATTATTCCATACACACATATAATTCATCATATATCATTTGTACTAAAAATGTTAAAATATGTCAATGAATACCTGAATATATTGTAATATACCTCAATACATCATCTATTATTCCATTTATATATGATATCTATTAGACAATCTTTAACAAAGAAAAACTAGCTAGTGAATTTAAACATTTTTGTTTAGGTGAAAATAAAGGGGTCATTTATCATTAATAGAAATCACTCCTGTTTTTTTTTTAAACAAACTGTTGTGAATTTCTTTTTCCGACTTGAATTTCGTCTTCTTTGTCATTCTTAAGTTAACCACACAAGTGGTTTCTTTATTGTGGTGTTTTGGGATGTTGACATTTACGAGGTGTTTGGTGGAGTTTGGGGTGAAATGCTGATGGTGGTTAGGGTTGGATAGTGCCATAGTGGTATTGGTCAGCCTAACAATATTCAAAGATAGAACTGAAAAACATCAAAACCATATAAAAATTTACTAACATTAAATTTCATGAACAAGTTGCACAATACTTTAATACATGTTAAAGGTTATAGACATGTCATTGAATTATGAATATATAACTTTGTAATGCATGTTTATTGATGTACAAATTAAAACAATATGTTTGAAGTTGTGTTACTTAAGAAATTTATAAATATGGAACACTTAACTCTTAGTGTATAGCTATCTAAACCCATTTATAAAGATTTAAGTTTACAAAAGCTCAACTTTTCCGAGACCTTAATTAGTTTTCTACAATAATGCAAAATATTGTAAACACTACACGTAAAGATATTATAAATACTAAAATTTCTTGGAACTTTTTAGAAAATAATACAACTGTTTTAAATTTGTATTAAAGCTTTAGTTTTTTTTTTTTTTTTTTTTTTGTTCAACCAATCAACTATTAAAAAAAAAAACTCACACTAGAAAAAAAATTCTATCCATTGATCATGTGTATCTTACATGACTATATTTTTAACACGTCAAGTATTTACGAACTGCATTGTAACAAACAAAACACATATATAAATTTCATATTGAAAAATAAAAAAGTTAAACTACTAATGTTGTTATATTGAAAAAAAAATTATCATTCTATTGCTTAATATTCTTTTTCTTTTTTTATATAACTTTGTGATCAACATGTACCATTTGTATACATTTTATTTCACCAACAAATGCATTAATGGTAGGAGAAACATGATAAGTGGGGATACAAACAAAAGGAAGACCTTTTTTTCCAAACACCAACGTAAACCAACCACCTGACCCGATCGATAACAAGATTCTTTTAGGGTTGGTAGTAACTAACCAATGACAGCATGACTTGTGGACCTAAGACACCCACGAACTCATCTTATTCCTCTCTGATATCTGCCTCTCCAACCAATGGACTACTTGATAAATTCACACACACAACACACATCCAAAAACACACACAATATTAATCCAAAAGGGTAGAGGCTTAGACCAACTTGTCTTAGAAACATGTTTTAGAAATAAAATTTGGTTAGTAGCCTAGCGTACAAGTGTACAACATTAAATTTATCACACTCTTGAATGTTTGTAAAAGTGGGAAAGAGAGATGGGGCATTGCGCGTCAACGATGACAACGTCGCCAGCAGCTAACCGAATTCGTAAAAAGGAATGGGTTCATGATCATGGAGGACGCGGTATGCTTGGAAGGAGTGGTAATCGATGTTTGGCCGTGGTACGAGAAAAGCGTTCTAGACTTTATATTGTCCGTAAATGTGTTGTCATGCTCATTTTTTGGCACAAGTATGGTAAGATATGATCTTTTTTACGGGTTCTTGTTTTCTCAATCGGTTTTTCTTTTCTTTTTCTTTTTTTTCAAGATAACCAGAAATGATGTTTATTTGTAATAGTATATATGATGATATAATATGGGCAAAGAAATGAAATGACTTTTTGGTTATTTTGTATATTATTTTTTGTGTTGGATATTTAGTTATGTACTATGGGACATCTTTATTTTTATTTTCTTTTCATATAGCCCATGACAAGATTGCCGGCCACCTTTTTATGAATCATATATGTGATGTACTGAAGCCTGTTCTTAAAAGGCAACATCTTTAAGTTCATGTGTAGAATCTATTACATGTTGAGATTTAGTGCTACTGGTTGATTCGTATTTAATAAAAGCTTTATTTATGAGCAAGTTTACTAACACAAGTAGACAACAAGTTTTCTAGAAAACTGAAAAGTAAGAAACTGCAAATTGAACAGTCTTTAGGGTATCAATCATGCCGGGGCCTGGTTAATGGTTTGTGTGTTGTTGTCGGGTTGGAGGGTTAACATGTGCAACCTGAAACGACTCATATATATTAGGGTTATTCAAATCGCTCGCCGCTTTTGCCTCGCTCGCCACTCACTCAAAAAATGCTTGCTCGATCTTCTGCTCAGTTGTAAACAAGCCGATCGGATCGGTTCGGTTTGCAAACGAGCAAAACACAAGCAAATGTCCGCTCCGCTCGCCTCGAATCAAGTTGTATTTTATATACATACAAATTACAGTCATATTTATAGCTTTAAACATAACATTTTATTGGGTTTGGCCTAATATACGCAAATAAAATTTAACTAACCCACTTAACCCAATAAAAAAAAATTTAACACTAAATTTAATACTAAAACTCTAAGTCACGAAGTGACAGTCTTGACTTCTTTAAGTTATTAGTCGTCCATCATTAATGTCGCTTGGTATCACCATACGCCACAATGTGACAATTGTTCTATGCGGTATGTTCATTGCCTCAACGGCCTCAATCTAAGCATCATCCTTGGACACTCGGACCACAAAATTAGTGTTAACATCGGACAATTCGACCTCAGTTGTCACCTGACAACGAAACATAGAAGGAAACATCCCATTTTTATGGTTGTCTAATTTACTTTCCGCTAGTTGCTCGCTCGGAAAAATTCGCGCTCAAATGAAACATCCCATTTTTATGTTTGTGTAGTTTACAGTTGAAATCTTTGACACGAGTAATAATATATATGGGTCGTATATATTATTATTCGTGTCAAAGATTTCAACCGTAAACTACACAAACATTTTCTTTATAAATGAGACATACATGTTGACGAGTTATAAGCAAGTTGTTAGGTTACAAGCGGGTTATTAAGAACATATTTAATAGATTAGTATATGTGTGACAAGTAGATAATATGATGTAACAAGACTAGTAAAAATATTATTATTAACTATATAGTATTGAATTCAATTAAGTACGAAACTGAGAATATGAGATTAGATCACACGGTGTGATCATGCTTTTGAGAGGGGTATGAACTAACATGTGTAATTCTTCTCCAAGACAAAAAAAAAAGGTTAAAACCCACGGGGTGGTGGTGAGGGCGTGGGAGAGTGGCATGCAGGATTTTTTTTTAATCAAACAACCAATCATAATCATTCATATATAATCCAACAACTAATTATAGTCACCTACTTCATCCTCACATTTTGCCCCACGTAAGTAAAGATTTTCAAGTCGTAAGGGGGTGGTATTAATGACGTGAAGGAGCTTCACACACCCGTTTTACGCCCTCACGTCTTGTATTCTTAGAGGAAAATCAGCCTAATAGAGTTCGCTAAGGAATATTATGAGTTTTCTTAAAAATATTGAAAACTGAAAAGGAAATTGCAAAGGAGTTTGATAAAAAGTTAAAAAGGATTTTGCCAAACACAAAATGGATAAAATTTAGCGTCTAAGGAGTAAACGAGTAATATGAATAGTTTTTTTACTAAATATTATAAACCATGAATTTTTTATTTAAACAAATAAATAAGTAAAAACAGTAGCAAACAACAAGTGGATAAATTAAAACTCGTAAAAGTGGATGAAAATTTGTTTAACAGATTAGAGAAAGCTGTAATAATTGGTTAAAAATGTGGTAAAAAATATTGCATTAAATTATAAAAGAAGCTTACATAAACAGGTGGTAAAAGAGTTGGTAATTACCCATATTTTTCATATACTAATCCTAATGTGCATGGATGGGTATGATACGATGCGGTCTATATCCTCGTCTTCAATGCTGAAGCTTGGAAAAAAAAATTCGTGGGGGCCGAAAGTTACGGTACCCATAAAACTATGGGGACAGATTTGATATGTATAATTTTTTGAAAGAAAACATGTAAAATTACACTACGGACCCCAAAAACGACGGGGTCCGGGGCACCCCTGGCCCTAACAATCCTTCGCCCTTGCTTCTCTTCCCCTACCTCGCTTGAAGACTCAATTTCCGTAGTAGGAACTTTACAAGCCTTAGTGAGGTAGTCATGGTGGCCCCACACGGTTACCCTAGCATAATTCAAATATAATGAGGAGCAGGTCCATGAGTTGGCAGATTCTCTTATAGATCAGTTTGATAAGGGGAAACGAGGCAGAGAGCCTCAAAATTTAAACAAACGTAACTTGTGCTACATTTGACTTACAAGGCCCACTAGTATACGATGGGAAGGGCCAGATAGGCCATATCATTATGGAAAACAACCGTAGATAGTTTGACCCATCTGTTAAACCTGAATTCCTTGATTTAAGGCTCTGATTTTATCAATCAAGAATTTCCCCAAATTTCTTCAGTCTTCTGCACTTTCCTGTTTAACAACCAAGTGTAAATAATTGTTTAGCATAATTTATGTCTTTATTTATCATGTTAATTTGAATCTATTTATGTTAGTTTGTAATTTTATAATTTTGAGGAACTTGTCAATTTTAGAAAATCTGTATAAAAGGGTTATTCTTGTAATGATTTTTTCATTCTCGTTTCTTTGCTTCCAGTCTGCGTAAGAATAAGATTTGGCGAAGCACCACCGTGGTGCTACTTGTGTTTCAAGGCTACATCTTCAAACGGTGTCGTTATCTTCTATGGCATACCATGTTCCTTCACAGCGTCCCTCAATGGTTTATTGAACTTTTTGTTGGATCAAATATAACCTTCGCCACTGCTAGACCAAAAGTCATAGCCACTAGTGGCCTTATACAGTCCTATCCTTATCATCGTTAGTCAGTTAGTTAGTTATAGTTCACTATCGTGTTAGTTTGTTATTATTGTTACCTAAAAATACCCTTAATTGGTACTCACATTTTAATACATTTAATCATCCAATATGAAAAACTCTCTTTGTTCTTGTCCTTAATTAAACACTAATTCATGTACCATACGTTCTTTATATTGTTTCTTTATATTGTTTCTTGGCTGTTATAATCGATCCATGAATATTGTGAAACAATTTATCAAAGCTATACATCAAGAGCAATATTATCAGGGGAATTCATTTTGTGTGAGAAGCTATAAAGAATGGTATATGTAACCAAATTGGCATAAAGGAAGAATGAAGATTCATCAAAATGAAATGATTCAATCCGCAAAGGAATATTGGAGCGATTATTGCAAAATAATCATAAGAACATCTCAAACAATAAGTGAAGGTTTTCCGGAAATCAAGGCAAAAAAATCTCAAAATCAATAATCGGAGAAGGACTGTTGGATCAACATAACCGAAATCATAAATTCATTAAAAGTTAAATATCGAAGGACAAAGGTTTCAGGAACCAGAAGCAATTAACTACCATCAAATTTGAAATCGTCAAACCAAAACAAACCTTGCAGAAGAACGGAACAACAAAGTTATCAAAAATTAAACAACACTTGACCAAATTTCTAATGATCGAAATATGAAATCTAATGTTTTTTTCCTTAGCGTTAAACCCTACTACGATCAAACTCTCGATGATCATGAGGTAAGTGCTTCTAACATTCCATTTTTTGTGATAATAAAAATGTTATACATCTAATTAAATATATCGTGTTGGACATCATTTATTTAGGAATAATGTGCAAAAAGATAAAGTTCATTAGGATGAAAACATAGCGGATTTATTTCTAAACCATTGAAAATTGGATCTTTTAATATAATGAGAATCGGTATAGGTGTGATAGAACATAATCCATGAATGTTTTGGCTTGAAATTCAATCAATTACACAAAAATTCTTTCAATACAATCATCCTACATCAATGGTACATCATTACAAACGTCCACAAAGGAAGAAATGTATATAAAATAACCCCTAATGCATCTATGGTCGAATGGATGGAAAATGGATCAACTGTGACAAAGAAATAGAGAAAATGTCTCCTCCATGGTCGATGGCACGACCAGTACCATCGACCAAGATGAGTGACGCTCATCAAAATCAATATCGACCCACGGTCAATGCTAACAATCGTGGTATCGATCGTCAAAGATTTGTTTTCAATCCACATCCCCTTTTACTTGTGTGTCCTTGTTACCAATCCCCCATACATGTCTTTTGCATGCATTTATATAAGGATTGCTTAACACTATCACCTTTACATCAAGCTTGAGCCATTCCATCAACTTAACATCAAAATTTCTCCTTTGCCATGCAAGATCACATGCCTGTGGCTATTTAGCCTTAGGATTTTTATGCGTTAAGTTCATCATATAAACTCAACTCGTTGATATTTCAAAGATCACATATCTATTACATTAAATCTTCAAAACCCTTTTATAACACAAGCACTTTTGCATATCCATGAATTGTTTTATCACGTGTCAAAACTCTAAGTCCTCTAAAAGCACAAAGGATGAAGCTTCACTTTCAAATTCATCTATTACAAGAGGTTATCTACGGTTTGATGAAATATGCAAAGGCTAGCCTATGACTAGTCAAAGGAATAAGCATTCGTGAAGTAAATGAATCCAAGATCCATAGCTCATCCTACTAGAAGGTTTGTGTTTCTTTGATATCACCAAAAATATCTAATCCATATCATGTTAGGGAATTTTTACACGGGTTTTTGATATCATTAACCAACCTCTCATGTCACCCTCACCATGTACAACCAAGGTTGGTGATGTTGGCCTCTCAATGAATTATGTGATTTGTTGGGTTTTCCTAATATTTCTCCTCAAGTGTTTGATTATTCTCGCAATCACATTAGTTTAGAGATTATATCTTCTCAAACTATCATTTGAACTATTTGCAAACATGGTACTTTTCCTCTCAAATACAAAAATTGGCATCCTAAATCTTCTACCCAAATGTGTAATTTGGTATCACATTTTGTCATACAATCTCCCATGTAACATTGGTTATATGATTGTCAAGAGAAAGATAATCCTTCTATAGACCTCTTTGTTATGGAATACTACTCACAAACTTGTTTTAAGAAACTGGATATTCCGAACCGTCTTTCTCACTCTCCAAAAGAAAAACCATTTACCCTTCCCACCTTGATAAAATGAACTCAATCTTCCACGGAATCTCTTAACCACAATAGAAGCTAGATGGTTTGTTAAATGAATGTATCGAAGAAATCACGGGATTGTCTCACGGATGATGGTTTGTTGTTTGATAGCCAACATATGGTTTTAGACCCCTCTGAACATCCTAAGTGACCTATTTTGGTAATATTTACCATGACATTATATGAATATTTTGAACTTTGACTTGAATATGGTATGTGTGGTGATGAAGAGTTGATATATGATGCACTTGTCAAGGGGGCCAAGAGCTTCATTGTGTGTGGGGGGGAAGGGGAGGGTACTCTTTTTTTATAATTAAAAAAGGGGGATAAGTAGTAGAGAACTTGTGAAGGTAAAGTAAACTTTTATGTGGCCTTGGATTTTCGGAAAGTAGAAAGAGTAGCGATAGAGATTAACAGCTTAGACTTAATTATTAGATGTGAGATATTGAATTTTAGACATTTAGTGATTTTAGGGTAATTGATTATGCATTGATCATTAGGTAATTTGGGTTGGATATTAAATGTGGCAGAAACATGATATAAAAGAACTATAACATATATTTCAAGATCCCTACCCAACGTTTATAACCCTAATACAAATAGGACTGAAATACAACAACTCTCTACAACAAAACTCTCACAACAAAGAGATTACAAGAAGACAACCTCTACAACATGATCTATACTGAACACCTGAGTAACAGATTCAAGATGAACTTGGACTCAATGCTACACCTAATTATTATAGAAGACGCTAGAGAGTTTTGAAAGTAAAACAATGTAAAGTGTTAAAAAAAGTTATGACTGAAAAGAGAGGGAGACATTATATAATGCTCCCTCGAAGATTCCACAAACAAGCACAACTTCAGCCAATCTCCACCGTAGGATAAGAAGGAGCACATGGATCACAATCTGGACGGTTATGAATGAACAACTCCAAGATGGGCTACCAGATATAATAATCTTCTTATATGGGCCATGACACCAATTGGGCTCATCAACTGGGCTAAATATAAATGAGAGATGGACCATAATTGAACTTCTTCTAATACTGGGCCAGCTCCATATATAATCAAGACAAGTTGACCAGCTACACAATCTGGGCCATCTCCAAAGTGTTTGGTTTTATCATGAAACACTGGGTTATATGCAATAGACATTCCTACTGAACTAGCATTGTGCAAATTCACAGGAAGATCAACATTGACATTCAATTCTGACAAAAGATTTTTTTTAACCAGACTACTTAACAAGCGACAGAACATAAAGCTCTATACTCAGCCTCAACAAAAGACTTGGAAATTGTGGAGTGTTTTCCTGGTTTCTAAACACTTAGCCCAGTCAGAATCAGCATAGGTTGATAGATTAAAAGAATTACCCTTTGAAACAACAATTCCTTTTCCTAGTGCTAATTTTAGATACCTAAGAAGCCTGAAAACTATCTTTAAATGTCCCTCTGTAGACCTATGCATGCATTGACTTAAGTAATGAACACTGTAAGAATTATCAGGTCTGGTATGTGAAAGATAGATCAACTTACCTACTAATTGTTCATAACCAGTTAAATTATGTATAGGTTTGTGATTATCTTCCACTATTTTGGTCAAGACATAATTTTACTCAATTGGACATGAAACGGGCTTACAAGCTAACATGCTATATTCATCAAGCAAATCTGTACAATACTTTCTTTGGGTCAAACAAATGTCAGTTTCTTTTCTAACTACTTCAATTCTCAAAAAAATATTTCAACTCACCCAAGTCTTTTATAAAAAATTTAGTTTTAAACAAAGACTTAACATTTTCAATTTCATTGACAGAATTACCAGTATGAAAGATATCATCCACATGCACTAGTAATACAATGAACACAGAAGCACTTTGTTTAACAAACATTGAGTGGTCACATTTGCTTTGCACAAATCCAAACTTGCATAAAGCATTCACTAGTTTTTCATTCCACATTCTAGATGCTTGCTTTAATCCATACAAAGACTTTTTTAACTTACAAACTTTGTTTTCATATGCATGTTGATAACCCTCACGAATTGACATATACACATCTTCATACAAGTCACCATACAAGAAAGCATTGTTGACATCTAAATGGAATATTTTCCAATCATTATATACAACTAAGCTAACTAAACACCCAATAGTCACAAGTTTTACCACAGGGGAAAATCTTTCATCATAATCCAATCCTTCCTTTTGACTACACCCTTTAGCAACTAGCCTAGCCTTATATCTATCAACTTCTCCTATAGACTTACTTTATTTTATAAATCTATTTGCATCCTATTTTATGCCTACCTTTGGGAAGATCAACAATTTCCCATGTATTATTTTTATAAAGAGCTTCAAGCTCTTCATTCATAGCCTTAATCCGATTAGGGTCCTTAACAGCATCTTGTTATCTAGTAGGTTCAATACTTTTATCAAGACATGACACAAAGCATTTGGTTTCAAAAGAAAGTTTAGACAATTAACCCCTTTTTCTAACCCATACATAACCTTCCCTTCAACCACAAAATCACTCAATTTTCTAGGAAAACTAATAGTTCTAGTAGACCTTCTAGAATGACTCATTTCTACCTCATCAACAGTAGTGTCACCCTCAAAATTAGCATTAAGATCATTTTCAGTAATCACATGGGGAGCCTTATCAGCTTACACATTCTCAACACTTGGCTGCTGATCAACAGCCAAGCCATTAGTGTTGGTAGTAGGAGCTGATTGCTTACCCTCATGTGTTCCTAAATCCCTATTAGCTGTACCCTTCTTATCATCATAGGGATCATTCACATCTAAAGACTGTTGATGATCTATTTTTTCAAAAATATCAAAAAAGTTTAAAGAAATTACTTCACTATCAAAATCGGTTTCATTTTTATCAAATTTTTTTTTCTTTAAATGGGAAACAAGACTTAAAAAATTTAACATACCTAGAGAACTGAACTGTTTTACTCTCTAGACTATAGACCTTGTATCCCTTTTTCTCATTTGAATAACCAATAAAGACACACTTTTCAGCCCTACTTTCTAACTTATTTGACTCATTTAAAATGGTACAAAAACACAGACAATCTAAGACCCTTAGATGTTCTAAGAAGGGTTTAAAACCATGTATAACTTCATAGGGAGATTTTCCATTCAACATCGAAGAGGGTATCCTATTTATAAGATAAGAGGCAATTAGAATACACTCAGTCCAAAACCCAAAAGGTACATTGCTTTGAAATAACAAGGATCTGGCCACATTTAACAAGTGTCTATGTTTTCTCTCTACCACCCCATTCTGTTGGGGTGTGTATGCACAAGTGGTTTGATGAATAATCCCATTATTTCTACAAAAAGTTTTCATTTAACAGTTAACAAATTCCAAACCATTATCACTTCTTAAAATTTCAACATGTTTATGAAATTGAGTAAAAATGATTTGTACAAAATCTTTAACATGTTCAAACACCTCAGATTTTTGTTTCATCCAACACACCCATACTACCCTAGAGAAATCATCAACAATTGTTAAGAAATATTTATGACCATCCTTATCAGCAACTCTATATGGTCCCTACACATCTAAATGAACAAGTTGTCCCATATGTGAACTTTTGTGATCACTCAAAGAAAAAGGTTCTCTATGTTGCTTAACCTTGTAACATACCTCACAAGGCTCATGATCATAGTTAAACTTAAACATTTAAATCGGGTTTAATTAACTGAGTTACTTGATTAGCAAGATGTCCTAACCTAGAGTGCCAAACATTAAATAAACTAACATTGTTAAGACACACCTTAGAAGACGCACTAGTACTGCCACATATAGAGAACTTTCTTTATTGAAAAGTCCTGAACATAGCATTTATTTTCATCAAAACCTATATACAACTTATTATCTTTGGCAAGTTTATGAACAGACAGAAGGTTAAGATTGTATTCAAGAACTACAAGCACATCATTCAAAATTACTTTTTTCTTTAAGTTTAAGTTTACCAATTTTAGTTACAAGAGCAGAAGTTCCATTTGGATGTTTCACATTTATGTTCAAATCAGAAACATCAATATAATCAAACAAGTTCTTCTTATCACTATTAACCATGTGCTCATTAGCTCCTGAATCAATGATCCAACCTATTCCAATCAATTACCCATTTGAACTTGTAAAACAATACACACTAGTACCAAAAGAAGTAGCACAGAAAACACTACCAGATAAGTTGCAACTTTGGGTAGAATCAGATGATTTATCATGCAATAAACTCAACAGTTTAGCCACTTGCTCACTAGTTGAAGTACTAACACTAGAATTAGTAGTATCAGTACAAGTATTTTTACTAAAAACAAGCTTCTTGCCTTGATAGCCTCTAGGTTTTGCCCAATTAGGGTATCTTATAATTTCAAAACATTTGTCAATTGTGTGACCAATTTTGTTACAATGTGTGCATTTTAGACTCTGATTTGAACCCTTAGAAAACCTTTTATTATTAACCCCTTCACTAGTTTGTCCAAATTTTGACACAAAACTGACCTAGGAGTTGTCTTAGAGGAACTAGTTGAGTTCTTATGAGACTCTTCTCTAGATACCAAAATAAAAGCCTCTTTTATAGAAGGCAACTCGGTTCTAAGTAATAAGGTTGTTCTTACATTTTGATACACAATGTCAAGTCCCATTAAAAGCTGCATTAATTTTATCATGTGACTAGTCATTAAATTGCTTAGAGGCATCACAAGTGCAAGAAGGAAGTTGTAGAATCTGATTAAGTTGTTTCCACATAACATTCAGTTTATGATAATACTCAAATACAGACTAAATACAATAGAACCATCTATTTTATTATAGGTTTCTTTAAACATTTCCAAACTTCAGAAGCAAGTTTAGAATATACTTGACCCATATATAATTCATCAGACACGAAATTTAAAATCCAACTTAACACAACTGAATTACATCTTTCCCGTTGTCTAGCTAAAACAGCATCATCAATCGCTTTAACACAATAACCATTAATGAAACCTAACTTGTTTTTAACTTGAAGTCCCAAAATCATAGCATTTGCCCAAACCATATAATTCTCAGTCCCTTTTAGTTTAATGCTAACAATAGTAAGATTAGTAGAGTCACTAGCATGAAGATAAAGAGGATCACTAGCATCAAGTTTGCTAACTAAGGTCACATTGTCAACTACTGGACCAGCACCAGGATCAACAACAGGTTCTTGGCCACCAATAGGACCTTGGCCAACATTAGGTACAACACCATCAACCATAATCATAGAATAAACTAGACACTACCAAATTATAAACACAAATTAACCTAAGACAATGAACCACCTAAGAACTAAATAGCCAATATAAACAATCAACAACAGATTATTCAATCAGCAAAACAAAACACAAGAACTTATTTAACCAAAGAAACAATCAAATCAAATCACAACCAGACTTGGCGAAGCCACGCGGGTGTCCAGATCGTTGGTTCGTCACTCAAGGGTGCCAACGCGGGTCTTCACGAGGGAGCCACCTAGACCTAGACAACAACTTGACACAACCAGACACGATTAACCACCGGTCCTTCTAACCCAGCCATAGACACCTAGACTCAACAAAAAAATAAAACAAAGAGTACATGAACAATCTCACCAAGAGGATTGTTGCCCAAGTTAGGGTTCGCCTAAACTCACAGATGTGTAACCTTCCCTTAGGGTTACACAGCTGGAGAGCAAAGAGAATAATGCTTCCAACGTCCAATACAAAGATATTACAGCTTCTCCTTCGCACACGAACCCTAGATCTGCTAAAGTTACACAAATCCAAGATTCTGTCCAGATCAAGTAGATCTAGTATTAATACTACCCAATCTTCGAGAAATCAACCAAGAACAAGAATCTGAATAATACTCCAAGACAGAATACACACTCCCAAGAACAAAATCAGTAGAAGAATTTCAGATATGAGCCTAGGTGCTCTGACACCATGTCAGAAGCATGGTATAAAAGAACTTTAACATATATTTCAAGATCCCAACCCCAACGTTTATAACCCTAATACAAATAGGACTAAAATGCAACAACTCTCTACAACAAAACTCTCACAATAAAGAGATTACAAGAAGACAACCTCTACAACACGATCTATACCGAACACCTAAGTAATAGATTCAAGATGAATCTGGACTCAATTCTAGACCTAAATATTAGAGAAGACGAGGGAGATTTTTTAGAGTAAAACAATGTAAAGTGATCAAAAAATTATGACTGAAGAGAGAGGAAAACACTATATATATAATGCTCTCTGGAAGATTTCACAAACAAGCACAACTTCAGCCAATCTCCACCGTAGGATGAGAAGGAGTACACGTATCACAATTTGGACGGTTATGAATGAACCACTCCAAGATGGGCTACCAGATATAATAATTCTCTTATATGGGCCAAGACACCAATTGCGCTCATCAATTGGGCTAAATATAAATGAGAGATGGACCATAATTGAACTTTTTCTAATACTGGCCCAGCTCCATATTTTATCAAGACAAGTTGACCAGCTACACAATCAAGACACTCGAACCTGTAACAAATCAACAACTGGGACCACCTACAAAGTCACTTATGCAAAATGTAAAAGAATTTGTATAGAAAATAAAATTGGATACTAGATGCTACACTTTCAACAAAATGTCTAGATGCACAAATGTTAGAACTTAAAATCTAAGAAGCTCTTTTGTATTTTTGTACACAGGCATGACATAGATAAATAAAAATCGAATTTGTACAAAAAATAAAATTGGATACTAGATGCTACACTTTCAACAAAATGTCGAGATGCACAAATGTTAGACCTTATTCAATCAAAACTTGATTCCTAAGTTCAAATAGAATTTGAATTCAATTCGAATTGTGAAAAATCGATAGAATCTAGAACTCAAATTTGATTTGAATAGAATTTTGAGTTTTTCAAGTCTGACTTTGACAACTGAACACCCATAGAACCCCCGATATTTGCTAACACGGCTTGTATAATGGTGTTTACACGAGACTCATATCATGTCTAAGCTTCATAAAACTCTTGGCATAATTAGGAAGTCAGTTTCGTCACAAACACCCATAGATAAGTCTGGTTAAAATGACAATGTACCAATTCGGAGCAGAATTTATAGAAGAAACATGGAAGGCTTTCTAGAAATTGGATTAGGATTTCAAATCATTCATGCTGTATATAAGCTTACACTAACAAGGAAAATAACATATAATGAACCACCAATACTTAGAAGATCATGACCCACTAAGGCACTAAGAGTAACAATTGGAATACAATTAAAAAACAATAACTATTTAAATACCCATGTTACCCTTACCCATCGACTACTATGTGTGCATAGTTCAATTTTAACTAATGGATTTGTGATCTTATAGTTTCACGAACAGATATATGAGACAATATAAATTATATGTATCAAATATATATATTACTTATAGATACAATGTTAAAAGGTAACGCCCACCCCTTGTGGTGTGATGGTACTAACATTGGTGTCTAATACTCTAACTTTCTAACTCGGAGGTGGTGGGTTCAATCCCCTTTGAAGCAACATTTGGCCGTTCAAAGAATAAAATTGTCAAAAATACAATAACCATTTAGAAATGGTGTCTATGATATTTTGAGAAAGTTAGGCATGTCATATTTTACGAGTTTATATTTTATGAACCACATTTAGCATATTTTACGAGTTTATATTTTATGAACCACATTTAGCATATTTTACGAGTTTCCTCTTTGTAAACGCTAAACAGGCTAAACCATTTGGATCTTGATAGATAACTTTAAAGGAACATTATTTAGCTTGTGTTGAAAATAGTTTTTTAAATCATGAGTCACAAGTCAAATGTCTTTTATCACCATTTGAGAAGCACTTTTTTTCTCTTTATGAAAGAAGTTGACTTTATTGTATTGGGTCCATTTTGGATGATGATGTATGGCATATTGTAGTCGATGGTCTCTAGAAACATTATTGTTATCCTTTCACACATTAAGTTTTTCTTTATTTTAACCGGATACCTTCCGAGTGAGGCACTAAATGTGGTTGAAAAAAATCATAAAAATGTTGATGTAGACAAGTTTGAATATTTGGCCTTGAAGTATTGATCATTAGATAACAAGTTATTACTATGCTATAAGGATAGACGGTGTGGCGAGGTAAAACCACATGGACACCAAAATTTTGTCCTACGTAGTGTTGGGTATGATACCGAAGGGAACACCAAGCCTTGCGGTGTCACACTAGGATTGAGGAAGGCGACTTCCTGATAATCCTGAATTAACTTTGGCATCCATCTAATCAGGATGCCACCCTTCGCATTTGGTGAAATAAGGACGAATGGACACATTCTGATGTGACGCTAATGTTGAAGAGAAAGATGATAGAAAACATTTGGTGAATCAAGGACGGATACCATCCACCTAATACCACACGTATGTCCGAAACGAATAATAATCTCCACAACCGTGAAGCTGCCACAGTTACGTGGCACCTTCAGTAATCCGAGTTAAATTTCTGGCCAAACATCAACAGTCAACTTGACCATAAGCACTGCCACGTCTTTCACGACGTTACACATTACACAAAGCTGTCAACGTATCGAAATTAAAAAAAAAAACGATTCTGAATTTCTAACATGGTTTTACAGAATTTACATGGTAATGATATAGAACTCAAGATTCTATCTTTTTCTCAGAATCTACCATTTTTGTTCTTTATCTCCCAAGAAACCAAATAACAAGACGGGTTCGAGTTAAAATGTAACCTTGTACATCAAAGAATTAAAACTAGAGACTGGTAAAAACTGACCGACAACTCAGGTGGCGGCGCTAGCAAGGCCCGTGGAATTTGATAGTGGTGCTAATGTTTTTGCTGGGAAGTTGACACCGCCCCCTCTTAAAGACAAAGTGGGGCCCTTACATGAGCTGGCTTTACTCACTAGATTCGAGTCCAGAAACACGACTATCACTGTGATGTCATCGTGAAAATGACGTCTTACACCCCTTTCAATTTTCTTTAAATCTGAATACCTCATTTCTCTCTTCTTTGCCGCCTCTTGTAATGCTGCTTTCACTAACCGTCTAGCACTTCCCTGTTTCTCAAAGAAACAGACAAATCATTCAGTGTATAATCGTCACGTCTGCCAAGTTGAATTATAAAGGGTGGCAACTTTGACCCGTTCATCTATTGACCCTGTTGCTTAAAGAGTTCCCAAGCAAGCCAAATTATTGCCTTATCATCTAACCAGCCCACTTTGACCAGTCCTTAAATTTTACCCTTTTCGACTTAAATTCATGTTGATCACTTGACCCGTTAGCCAACCCAACCCGCCATTTTTTATCTAAAATGCAATATAGACATCAAGCAAATCAAATTATTGTCTTATCATCCAACCCAACCCACTTTGACCAGCCCTTAAACTTTAACCTTGTCGACCCAAACTCGTGTTGACCACTTGACCTATTACCCGACGCATCGGGCGTGCCACTTGCATAGAAAAACAAATATGTAGCAGTTATTCTGAAAAGAACGAGTAATAAAGATGAACGATATATTCAATGAAGTATGGCGCTTACATTACTAGGGTGATTTTGCACTATATCAACCGCTTCCTGATTGCTAAGATGCTCCCAAAGACCATCAGATGCCAATATGAGAAACCGGTCTTCTGGGTGAAGTTCATGCATAGATACCGATGGATCTGCACTCAGTATCGGCCTTCGAATAGGGTCGCGAAGACGAAATTTTGCAATCAAGGGTTCCCTGTTGAATTCTGCTTTTTTGAGGTATACATCACCTATAGATCTAGATATCTGCAACTCAATTACAAAGATAAAGAAGCCTGTGTTATAACCAAATTGTCATAGAAAACAATTTCATTTTGTTATTTCAACAATCAATTCTGATATAAAAGATAACCGATGATCTTCATCTTAAAAGATGTTATGCGCTCCGAGGCGCTAATGGTCCTAGCCTCATGTACGTTAGGCAGCCGTTAATCTAAGTAGTTAACTCGGCCGATATATCGGTGATATATCGCCGATATCTCGGTTATCGGTCATCAAACGATATATTGGTACTGATATTTTGACCGATATTTTGTACCGATATTATCGGCGATATTTGCCGATATTTGACCAGTATTTTACCGATATTTGACCGATATATCACCGATATTCCCGATATTGGTGTTTTTCTTCTTAGTTCTTCCAATTTTTCTTACTTCTTATAGCTGTTAGTTCGGTTTTAAGTCTTAATTGTTAATAATTAGTGTTAAATATTAGTTTTTTAAGTCTTAGCAAGTTCCCACTTGCTACAATTGTTAGTGTTTTGCAAGTTGTAAAAGGTTAATTTGTTACTGGTAGGAGAGTGTATTGTATTGTTAGTGTTAAATTGCTACATGTTTGTATTTTGCATGATATAAAAATTGCCGATATCCCACCGATATCTCACCACGATAACCTATATCTCAAATATCGGTCCTTCACCGATATCCGATATTTTACCGCGTTAACTGCTTAGCCGTTAATTATAAAATACTTACAAATTAGTTATAGATTACATTTTCTACCTTATTAATGGTTAATCCTTAATCACTTAAAAGGCATGAACTACCCTACTCTAGTTGTGAGATTTTTATCTCAATGTACCACCAAACAAGCTCCATGTACAACCAAATAAGTTAAGGGAAAAAATATTACAGTTTAGGCAACAAAATTTACGAAAAAGAAACCATGAAAAGTTAATATCCATATATGTTAGTTGCCTATCTTCTCCTTTCTACTTTCTTAGTTTCTTTACTCTTAATCTTAACAATCCCCACCTCACCGGAATAACGAAGTTGCAGGAAAGGAATAACAAACAGAGAAAAAACAGGTTGGCAGTTCCCAGCTTTTAACGGTCTTTATATGAAAGATTGTGCCGCTGTATCCTTCGAAGTGATTTCAATAAGAAATTGAAAATATCATGTTTGTCCTTTGGGCGTGCTTTCAAAGCAAGATATGATGCATGATTATTCATTCCAGAGATAGATAAAAATATTATGATGGGGTAATTTGAAATATCAAATATTAAAATGTCTAGATTCTTACTGAAATAATATTGTTTTTATAATCATAAATATAACATTAACCGGCTCAAGCTCTTTCAACCCATACTAAAAATGATTTTGACCCATCACCCACCCAGCCCTAGGTCCAAATGCCTCCCTTAAATGTAATGGGTGACAAAAGCTTTACCCTACTGATACGGTCTGTAAATAGCCAATGCCATTTCATGTCTAGGTTGACATGTATGTAGCATACAAGTTCAAAAAAAAATGTTTTCTATTCTTTCAGTACTAAATGCATGTTCCTTTTCTTGGTTTAATAAACAGTGAGGCGCTCCAAGGCGTTTAGGTCCCAAAAGACGAGCCACACGCATCGCGTACATGAGGCATTCCTCTATGTACAATTCTTCATCCGTGGTTGTTTTTAAATATCAGTCTCCCACAAACCCTAATTTTGAATAACTTTGACTAATTTTGACCCAGAAGTACACGAGCCGCTGCCTCAAGACCCTGATGACCTTCCCTTATTGTCTCACGCGTTAGACTAGCCTCAGGCATGCCATTTTAAACCAAGGTGGTTTTATCAAACATATAAACACATACCTGAACAAGTGTCTTTAACATAAACATAAACTAAAAAGGCAACAAGATCAATACCTGTATGAGGCCCTTCACACGCCACACGTTATGTTTCAAAACTACAATTTGAGGATCATCAGGATGCAAACTATGAAGTTCTTGCCTAACAGACTCTATGCTCGCATTATGTTCAGTCGACAATTGGATTGCAATAATCTCCCCCGTAGCCTTAACCGCCCTCCCCAAAACAGCACGCGAATCACCAGCATTCGCAATGTATAGCATCCCATTACAAATCACACCAACCAGACAACAAGATCCAACAGCCGCCAACTGCGGTTTCACCGTCCATTGTCTCGCCACAATGGATAAAAACCCTTCTTCTGTTGCATGAAACGCTTTCTGTATAACCTCCACCGACATCGTCTGTTGTTCTGTAGTAAACCCTACAAAATCAAAAAAAAAAAAAAAAAAGATTATCCAAATTATGCAATCCAGATCAAATTTACGCAGCCGAGTTCCAATTCAAGACTTACTTCTGAGATTCTGAAACAGGTGATCATTGACATATCGCGAGGTTTCGGGCCCACCATGACCATCATAAACTCCGACAAACGTTCCAAACGGGCCAGAATCAAGAAAGCTCAACGAGCCCGACTCAATCTGGCTCTGATCCTCTAATAACATATTGGCCTGAACAACTGCCATTGAGAACTCACCAGCCAAGTGCTGACCAATATCTTTATACCAAAGCAGACCATCTTGTCGGCCCGTTGCATCCGAACTCAACCGGTCTGACGGTCGCCAACAGGCCTTTAGGAAATTTATCAATTTTGATAACATCCCTCATCTCAATTCTCACAACAACTTACCACCTATTTCTCAACATCCACAATTGGATGCAAAGAACACTACAAATTACAAAACCCTAAATCTTTACACAAGTTACAATCTTTACTAATTAGTCCCTAAACACCTGCATACCATAAATAAATAAATCAAACAAGATCATGACATAATTAAGCTGGATCTTTATAAGGGTATGCAAAAAAAAAGTCAAACAAGGTCAATCATATCATTACAAAGCATAAAGAATAAAGATTAAACACTTACAGATGAATATTAGGGTTTATACAAAATGTATGATATCTGGTGAGCTACTGAATAATATCAAATAAAGATTGAAGATCTAAACAAGATTAGAGAAGACCCATGTGGGTTTAGAAGGGTTAGATCTGTAGATCCATAAAAATTAAAACTTTGGGCATAAATGTATGAATCTTGGTGGGATACTTTGTGGGTTTGAAGGGAGAGAGAGAGAGAGAGAGATAAAGATAACTGAAGAGAGTGAAGAATTGGGTTTTTTTAATATAGTTTTTTTTTTTTTAACAATCAGTGTGTGTGTGTGAAGGTGTTGTGTTGTGTGTGTGACTAGAAGACCATTCTGTTGGTATAGAAGAAGAAAAGTTGCAATAATAATAGATGGATGGAACTTGGAAGCCAGCAAATGTAATGGGTTTTTGTAGGCTCTACAAAGCTTGCTATTTTTGTAGTTTTGTAAACATAATAATATATGTATATGATACCTTCAACTCTTCAAGTTTGGCATAGAGAGTTACGTTTAGCAACACCTCTGTAAATTTAATATTGAATGATTTAAAATGAGAAATTGTGATGCTAAAAGCTATATTGGTATATCCAACTTTGATTAGATGAGACGGTTTTAATAACAACTTCCTTGTCTATGTCTTTCCCAAGTCGATGATGTAAATTGTTGGATTCGTGTCACTTACTCGCTAAATCACAATAACGTTGAAGTGTGGGCAATCTCTTATGTTTAATTATAATGAAAACAAAGTCAACCGATAAGCCCCGATAATAATACATAGTTGACCACGTTAGCCAACTATATTCAAAATGGATGATGACGACTTCACGAAGGGGTCGATATGCCCTTAGATTTGTTGCGGTAGAAAAAAATGTATGCTTTAGTGTAAATGATGTTATTTTTATTCAAAACTAAGATTTATTTAGATTTGTTGTGGTAGAAATGTAGTCGTGGTAATTGATTGATTAGAAGTTACGTGGTGGTAGTTAGTAGCGGAGATGGAATTGTTAGAAGTGGTCGAGGAGAGTTGTGTGGATTACGACAACAATGATGTGGTAACGATAAATGATAACGACGATGATGTGGTTGGCACGGTACGTTGGTGCAATAATCTAATGACATTCAAGATTAATTAAAGTGATCTTATGAAATTCAAGATTAATGACAATGACTTGATTTCATATATGATTATATTGGTATAGAAATGATTTAATTTTATATATATATTGCTTAATAATATAAATAATAATACTTAAAAATGATGTGAAGTTATTTTATGACACGTCTGATTTTATGTGAAGGGATAGCCAATGATCACCTGTGTCACTTGGTTATATAGAATGATAAATTTTGAAGGTTCGATGCAAAAATAAATAAATAAATAAATAAATACAAGGATTTTAGTTTGCTGAATACATAGAAGATGTGTGCAATATATTTGGTGTCGCAAAATATACACATAGACAAATATGTGAAGGTGACTAAATATTATATGATCTAATATAATAGCATTTGTGATAGCTTCTACCAAATATTATATGCGTTCAAATATCACAAGTGTGGCAGTTGCATTTAGCGTAAAGATTCGTTATAAAAGAAAACAATTTTGGGTCACATCCAAAACGCACTAACGAAATTTCAATGCATATGAAGAGAAATTGGATTCATTTGAGTTCACATTTGACCTTTACGTATGAAATATATGTGACCAGAATTAGTTCTTAGTTCTTATCTTTTTATTAACTAGCGGAAAACCCACGCATTGTGGCGGAGTCAACAATACGATGGTGATACAGGCTTCAAACTCCGGTTATAGGATCTATCGATATGGAGAGATTGATGGTTTTCAAGTGGCAAAACAGTGGTGCGGTTTGCACTGAGAGACCATATCATGAGTGATAGTTCAGAGAAGATGCAAGAGTAGATGTTTCTTCTCGTGTATGTTGCAATGAAGTCGTGTTTTATGTACAAAATAAATAACAGGCAATTGTTAAGGTTTCTCCGATTATGGCTAATTATTGATAGTCGGTTACAAAATGATGGAGCAAACAATATCTCTTGCAATTTCTTTTTAGCAGGATAGACTTTGCGACTCAAAAGGGGATAGCGGCGCAGCTTGTTGTCCGCTTACCCACCATCTAAATGTAACTTGTTTTGTTTAAGAGTATAGTGTTTAAAAAAAAAAGAAGAAGAAAAAAAAGTACAAAGACAATTTTGCCCCCAAAACTAACTTAACTAAGTATTGTACTATAAGCATAAAAGATTGTAATTACTTAAATTTGGTTGCAATCTTTGCCAGATGCTTTATAATATAGTATAAATTAAGTTTTATGTTATACTCCAGATGCTTTATCATTTTTATATAAAAACCACAAATGGTTGAAAATTTGTAATCCATGTGTGTTTATGTTTTTTTGTTTAATTAACAACAATTTTTATACTCCTGAATACCACTTGATCACTTGTACTTGCAAAATGTAATAAGGACAAGCAATCATCAATACCACTAGATTACAAGAACTTTAACTTGTCTAAGTCTACAATAATATACTCACATGTGATGATGTGTATCGACTTGATCACATGTGTGTACACATAAGTTTGAAGTTTGCACGGTTCACAATCAAGATTCTACAACTTACACCATCTTCCAAGTGCTAGGAGTTCGGTTTTGCAGCATTTTATAGAAACTGGATTTTGCATTTTGTGTTCATCAATGGAATAGATTTTTAGTCATTCTACAGCTTGACCCGCAGTAATACCTTGACCAACCCGCAGAAAGTGGATTCATGATAAGCTCCTCGTACCAAAAAAGATATATTCGTTCAACATACAAGCTAATAAGTGAGTTAAACTATATGTCCAATTGATCAAATGATACATTTTATTGCATTATGACGGTGCATTAAACTCATAAATTAAATTTTGCATCATCAAAATTGTATTATAACTTTGTATCAATTGATGTTACAAGGAGGCATTGAATTATCTATCAAACTTCATGGAAATGATAAGTGAAACATTCAAAATGCATAACATGCCTCAAGTAAAGGCATCAAAGTAGAGGTGTTCATTATTGGAATCATACTTCAATAACTCGAAATTTGATTTGAATAGAATTCGAATAAATTTTTGCTTATCCTATTCAAATAGTCCGAATAAGGAACATATGTAATATTTTTCAAATAAGTCGAATGAAATAACTCTAAATTTAACTTATTAGACTCGATGAACACCCGTACATCAAATCAAATGTATTACAATGGTATATCAAATTTAAATACAACAGAGCATCAACGCTAATTCATGAATATGCATTACGACTTATCAAGTTGTACCGCTACTCGACTTTTAGACATAAGCATCAAACATATGCATCAAAATTCAGACCTGTTTACCCAACTACATTACACAAGGTCATCAAAAATACTTATAATTAGACCTGACAATTTCAACCCATCTAGTTGAGTTTGGGTTATTTTGGGTTTAAAATTTGATCTTATGGGTTAAAATGGGTTTACTATAATTTTCAAGGGGGTTAGGATGGATAATTTTAATTGTAAGAAATAAGTAAGTGGGTTAGGATGGGTATGTGAAAAAAAGAAATGGGTCAGGATGGGTATATTTGGATAACAATACAAATTTGAATTAAAACTCACCCAACACCAAAAGCGTTGATGCCTCATGGAACTAAAAATCATTAAAAACAAAAAATTATATCTTTTCCAATTGTTGATAACCCCGGTCGGTTCGAAACCGTTCGGGTCGTTAACGGACGACTAGGTCGAAACAACTTGGGTCGTTAACGAGACCGATCTCATTGAAACAGTTCGAGTCGTTAGCGGGCTTGAATGAGTCGAAACGGTCTGGGTTGTTGACCGGCCTGTTCGGGTCGAAATGATTTGGTCGTTGACGGGCCCGGTCGGGTCGAAACGATCCAGGTTGCTAACGGGATCAGTCAGGTCGAAACGGTCTGGGTCGTTACCGGGTCCGGTCGGGTCGAAACAGTGCGGCCCGCTACGGGACGGGTCAGGTTGAAACGGTCTGGGTCGTTACCGGGCCCGGCCGGGTAGAAATTGTCCGGGTCGTTACCGGGCCCGTTCGGGTCGAAACGGTCCGGGTCACTACGGGACGGGTCAGGTTGAAACGGTCTGGGTCGTTACCGGGCCCGGTCGGGTCAAAACGGTCCGGGTCACTACGGTATGAGTCAGGTTGAAACGGTCCGGGTCGCTACCGGGCCCGACTGGGTCGAAACAGTCCAGGTTGCTACGGGACGGGTCAGGTTGAAATGGTCTAGGTCGTTACCGAGCCCAGTCGGGTCGAAACAGTCCGTGTCGCTACCTGGCCCGGCCGGTTCGAAATGGCCAGGTCGTTGACGAGTCCGATCGGGTCGAAACGGTCTGGATCGCTAACTGGCTCGGCTGGGTTGAAACGATTCCGGTCACTAACGGGCCCGGCCGGGTTGAAACGGTCCTGGTTGCTAACGGATCCGGTCAGGTCGAAACGGTTCGGGTCGCTAACGGGCCCGATCCAGTCGAAATACTTCGGGTCGGTACCGGCCCTGGTCCGGATTGATAACGGGTCAGTCGGGTCGAATTTTTTTTTACTTTTTACTTTTTAAATTTTTAATTTTTTATTGTTATTTTAGTTTATTAAAAAACATTTAATCTATTTTGATGTGAACATATATTAATTCAAACAATCCAGACCTAAACCCATCATGACCCAACCCATCCTAACCCATTTTGTTTGGTTGGTCTGAATTTTTTTTTTTGTTTTTTTAACTTTAAAACAATATAATATTATTCCCCCCCCCCTTTCCCGCCCTTCCACTCCCCACAATTTTCACCCTTCAAACACGGTCCCCACAAATGCCACATGGCGCATCACACCTCTCTTTCCCGCCCCTCCAGTCCCTATAGTCTTAATATGTATAGCATGACACGTGTATCAAATTAGTCATATCATCAAATGACGTGCAACAAGAGTATTTCAGACATATGCATCATTGATGTTCAAACTAATTTTTAGAAAACATATTTTTATAGAAAAAGTAAAATACTGAAAACGCGTAAAAATCTTAGTTCCTTAAATGTAACAAAACGAAAAATAAACATTAAAACTACCTTTTGTTACTTTTCAAAGACTTTTTGAAGTTTTGGATTCGTCGTTTTAAAGCTGTATAAACATATTGAAAACGATTTAGATTACAATGTCCATTAAAATCAAAATGTGCCAAACTTTTGGTGACCGCTCTTACCATCTAAAGTTGTTGAATGTTGTTACAATTACTAGTAATATGCCCCGCGCGTTGCAGCGGGCTTTTGTTTAGCATCGGTTCAATTCAGTACGGTAATTGTACTCTATATAGCAATCAAAAAAGTATGTTTAAAATGATATCGACACGTGTTATATAAATAAGAGTAAAATATTTCATATTTGTAAGTTGAAATATAACTATCAAAACTATTAATGAGACATGAATTTAGACACTAAAACTATCAGAGAACCAAGTGAACATTTGGCATCGTTTCTATTTGTTGCAGTACCGATAATATACGTTATTAACTTATTCAATTGGTTTTTAAAAACTTATGTTCGTTGACTAAAGTTAACCACACATTTGTATCTTTTAACAATATTATTTTTGAAGTAAGCATGCATTTCGGTGAAAATAAACAATGAAAATAAGAAGAAAAGTAGATAGAAAAGTTTGCATCAAAGAAATCATTTTTATTGTACAGATGTATATAAGATTTATAATTTATAAATTCTTTTATAGATAGTATAGATAAAGTGTGTATTACACATGTACTATTGGCATTACATGTTGTACATGAGGGGTATAAAGGGAAGAAAATGGCTAAAGATTAGATATTTGTTAAGGAACCCTTCAACTCCCATCTTAAAATGGTGGTAAAATGACTATCTTAGCCATCTCCCCTCCTTAATAAGGTAATAACAATAGATAGTATAGATAAAGTGTGTATTACACATGTACTATTGGCATTACATGTTGTACATGAGGGGTATAAAGGGAAGAAAATGGCTAAAGATTAGATATTTGTTAAGGAACCCTTCAACTCCCATCTTAAAATGGTGGTAAAATGACTATCTTAGCCATCTCTCCTCCTTAATAAGGTAATAACATAGATTATTATTATTATTATTATTATTATTATTATTATTATTATTATTATTATTATTATTATTATTTAAAGTTGAGGTTGTGGTCATGATTGATTTGGTATTTCCAGTGTTTGTTTTCAGATAATTAATTAATCATATCTAGGCAAATCACTAATTATGTTAACATAGTATATATGTTTTTGAACCTACTATCTATCTATACATCTAATAAAACAAAGTCCATGAGGACACTTGGCACTCCCTCATTTCACCTCAATTCCTCTCTCTTCCCATATTGTGCCATGTGTCCTCCTCTTGTAATTTATAAAATTTTTCTTTTTTAAAAAATAAAAAATAGAGTAATAATACATAAATATGGTCAAAATTGGTCAATTAATACTTTCCTAATCTCATTAACCAAATCATTTATCACAATTCTTCTTCTTCTGTACGCTACTTTTTCCATCTAAACCTAATTGCAAAACACAGAACATAACCATAACACCCAATTTCTTCCATAATCTCCTTCAAGCCAAAACCCTAATCAAGGGTGATCGTTCGAATCAGAGCACTATTGTCGTCTTCTTCATCTCCTCTCCAAGGTTTTCTCTCTTCCATTCTTATGTCAATCAATAGTTCTTCATCTCTCTCTCTTTTCTTTGTATTTTTTTTCGTGTTTTTTCCTGATTTGTTTGTCGATTAAGGTTTTTTTGTGTTTGTTTTTACTGATTTCAATTATTTACCTTACAATAGTTGAGTTTACGTGTATTATTCTTCAGGTTTAATAATTTTTAGTTTTAGGGTTAATGTTTTAGGGTTGATGTGCGATTATTGTTTTAGGGTTCATATGTATATATGATTTACCTTTGAATGTTGATGTATTGTGTGTTGTTGATTATGTTTAGTAAATATACGGATTTAAGTTTCAATGTTTTCAGATGAAAAAACCCTGTTTGAAACTGTTTATTGATTTTAGAATCTGATTTGGGGTTTTTTACAATTAAGTTTTGATTTTTTGTGTTTCTATTGTGTTTTGTTACTAACATTGTCCACGTTTTACACATTCAGGAGAGTTTGAAGTATCGGTTGCTGGGTTCTGAAGGTGATATTGGTTCCTGGGGTCATGAGTATGTTAGGTAATCAATTTGTTACCTTATGTCTTTGGTTGTGCTTTTTTTTTTTTTTTCTGAAACAGGTCAAGTTAAACTTGCAACTTTTAAGCCAAACCTGTTTTACCATTTAAGAACCTAACAGTTTGTTTATTTATATATTTATTATTTTCTTTTGAGATTAGGTGGTGCAGGGAGTTGTTGAAAGTCTTAAAATCATCACTCGTCAGGCAAGTTTGAGGGTGGTTGAATATGCTTTTTACTATGCTAAAACCCATGGAAGGGAGAGGGCATCTGCAGTACACAAAGCTAACATTATGCAGAAAATGGATGGTCTCTTTTTGTAGGTCTATTTTTATTATGTCGTTTCCCCTTCACTATAAAAGCTAATTCCATGCGGCGGTATACTGATTGTTTTCTGTCATCTGTAGTGTTGCCGTGAAGTTGCTGAGAAGTACCCTGAAATAAAGTATGAGGAAGTCGTCATTGACAATTGTTGTATGATGGTGGGAACTCTTATCTGTTCTTTCTATATTATAGCTTATCTTTTAAACAATATGCATTTTAAAATGATAAATAGTTTTAACTTATGCATCTGGCAGCATTATTATCTTTAATTGTGACAAAATGGCGGGTTGGGTAACAGATCAAAGTGGGCAATTCTTTGGTGCTGGTCACTTGTAGTTAGTTTGTTGTTATCTATCATTCTAATAATGATATGATATGATTTTTTTTGACTAAAATGATTTAGGATTTTGTAGAGAATTTATACCCATTCCCTTCTAACTTGTAGCTAGAATGTGGTAACTGGGTCACAACATTCATTAACATTCTGTAGCTAGAAGGGATCATATAAGATATAACTTTAAAGAAGAAAGAAGACTGATAAGGTTCTTTTTTAATATACAGCTTGTGAAGAATCAAACCCTATTTTATGTTTTAGTAATGCCCAATCTTTATGGTGACATCATCAGTGATCTTTGTGCTGGGTTAATTGGAGGACTTAGCTTGACACCTAGGTATCTGCTTTTTCTTTTTTTTTTTTTTATCAAACTCCTTTTTTTTCCTTACATTTCTCTATTCAATTTGGAATTTAAATACGTGACATCATCCCCAGCTTAATGTTTTACATCAGGTTTCCTCTTGATGTAGAGGCTTACAAGTTATACCAGGAAATTGGTGAAGTAGTTAGTGCCTCTGTGTACATAGCCCTTGTGTTCCTTTGAATGAGACGCTTGCCGTCAAGGTTCTTGATTTGGAAATGTGTAATAATGACCTAGTATGTTAGTTTCTCTTTACATTTCTTTCTCATATCTTATTTTATATAACCATTTTCATTTGAGCATCCGGTCATTCCAAAATTACAAGTATAATTTGAGACTATTGTTGAAATGAACAAACCATATGTGTATGACTCTACTTTGCAACGTTAGTGTTATTGTGAAAAAGCTAAAAGCAGATTATCATCCCTCTTTTTCTTTAAATTATTCAGTCTCTTTGTGAAATACAGTGGATACGTGCAAGTTAACATCAATGATATATCATTTGCCCCGAGGACGTTTTTCCTTTGAGCGTGCACCTCAAATCGCATTTGATTTGTTGTTTTGAGCAAGATTTGGTTGGTGCTAAAGTGCTATTTACACTAAACTTATGTAAAGTCCGGTTTTATTACATAATATTGTGCTCTTATTTGTTTGTTATGCGCTTTTTTATGGTAGATTCTTTCATTACTATGGCCTATCAAAATAGCTCACGCTACATCCTATCTCTTTTCTAGCATTGAATAATTTAATTTTTCGTTTTGTTGAGCAGGGTAGAAGCATGGATTACGAGTAAGATGATGCAATCAGTGGATTACCTATTCCCAAACTGGACCCTGATGGCCACAAACCCTGTGAGAATGCAGCTTTTCATGAGGTAAGTATGGGTTTTGACTACTTCGTGTTAAAAAGCGTGCTTGAACCGATCATCAGAATGCTCCCAATAGAAGACAGCTGCTGAAAACCCGATGCAGTCACAAGTAATGTATCACCACACCCATGGCGATTACCTCAAATTCCTAACTGCACATAAAAGATATTTAGTACTGTAGGGTGAGCAGAGAAGTAGGACATAAAAAAGGAAAAAAAAAACTTCATAACGATTGAAGAGTAGTGCTTAAAAACACTATAGAAAAGGATTAATTTACCCAAAATTTTTGCTTTTTTAATTCCAGGTTACGAACTGAGGGAAACTAATTTTAATGTTTTATTGGGATATATTGAAACTTAACACTATCTAGCATCGAGAGAGTGTTGGAATGTAATATAAAATGTACCCCTTACAAAGAATGCATTAATGAATTTTATGTAAATAGTTAATTAAGTAGCACATTTCCTCACTACAGCCAACTTGTGCATATAGTTGTACCAATCCCACTTTGTTTTGGTGAAGCTTACTTGGTTTATCTATGTTTCGAATTCCATAAAAGGAGGGACCATGCCCAAAGGTGCACTTATTTTAGCTGAGGAAAGAGTATCCTTTTTTCTCGCCCCTTATTAACCAATTACATATTATTTTTATTTAAGAGCGTTAATTTTAGATCCTGTATCTTATTTTCTGCTTGGTTTTATAAAGTTGAATGTATAATAGCTTTTCTTCTTATCTAATATATGTGAGATTTGAACATTACCTTTTTCAATGTGTGTTACTTAATTGTAATCAGATACCAAGAAGCGAAGTCAAAAGGTAAAAAAAATTGCAATAGCTCTTAAACAACTTAGCGAGGATGATGCTAAAACCGATATTTTTATCTCTGTGTCGTAAGTTGCAAAATGCTGAACATGAAATGTTGACATTGGTCAATGGTATTCCCTCAAGCCACTCCAATACCTGTTTATTCAGAAGATGACACATTCCCATCATGAGGTTTTTTTCTACCACAGTTCTTTGTGCTATTTCTTTTATTTTTTTAACATGTTTTTTTTTTATTTTGTTCATTTATTTTATTGATTTACTAATTTGCAGTTGTCACTGGGACTCTAGATGCAGCAAGAGAGAGGATGAAGAGCATCCAGTTAGCTTCTGCAAAAAGATCCTCTTGATGTGAATGTGTAATCGCTGGTGGCCCATATGATAACAATATAATGTTACAGAATGCTATCGTATTTGGTATGTGAAAGTGTGTCTAAATTGTGAAAGTGTGTCTAAATTTTGAACTAATACATATGATATTGAACCATCAAAAAGTAACATAAATGTAACCTTATCAAGGATTTGGTTTCTTTCTTATTGTGTATCTAAATTTTGAACAACTAAATTCATTTTTTGTTGGTTTCACATTTATTGATAATGATTTTTTAATGATGTGGTTTGGTACCAATTATACGAATTTATCGATGAATGCTTTTAGGTTTCAATTAGATGTTGATGGACATTCTCTATCGAAGGTTGGATTGTATTTAAGAGACCCTGTATTTTCACATGACCAGCTTTATGTCGCATTGTCAAGAGTTAAAAGCAGGGCAGGTGTGAAGTTACTTATACTTGATGCTGATGGGAATGTCAAGACTAAAACAAAAAATGTGGTGTATAAAGAAATATTTAGTGATATTTAAATAAAATGTGTATTGGTTTCTTTTAAATATGAATAAAAAAATTTCTACTACGTTTTTTTATACGTCTTACTGCTCAAAATAATCGTACGTTGGTAAACTGCGTGTCAACGCGGGCAAATATCTAGTACATATAATAAACCAAAGCCATTTTAATGATATGACACTTAAAGAGGGTATTCTCTTCATTGAGTGTGCCATGTGTCATCCCATGTGGCAAGAGCTTTATTTTAGGAAAATAATAATTTAAAATTTAAAAACAAAAATAGATTTTTATCTCTAATGTTTCCTCCCATAACTTTTAAACGTTAATATCTTTTATATACGAGATTTTTTAAAGAAAAAAATTACACCAAATTAACGAACGTTTTATTATCTTTCCAATGGGTACCATAGTGCTATATAAAAAACAGAGAAAAAAACGACTATTTTTTGTGTGGTTTTGTTCGTACAGGAAAAAAACACAAAGTGTTCAGGTTATTCATTAATCATGTATAGGCAAGTCATTAGTTATGTTCAAACCAGTAAATATGAATTTTATTTACAATATGTGTTAGCATTGGAGTTGTACATTGTTTTAGGTTAGGTTTTAATATTAGAGTTATGCATTGTTTAAGGTTATGCACTAACATTGGAGATACATTGTTAATTGTTTTAGGTTAAGTGATACCCGAAGCTTTCCTGCATGTAACTGTAAAACGTATCAATCTATTTCAGATGTAAAATTGATATTTCAAATTAGATTTCTCAACCCGGGACGCTCCCGGGATATAATCTAGTTACATATAAGAACCAACTATTTACATATTATCATTTTAAATGTATGTATATTGAAATAGACTGACATGTGGCGATTGTTGAAAAAGATATTTAAATTATGTATGATAGAGAAAATAGTCGGGAGACATGAAAAGTTACCATCATACAATCTTTTTATTTATCTTCAAAATGGATCTTCATTGCTATTGATTTTTTTATTCGATGTCATCCAATGTGATCGATTGTATAATCCATAATAAAGATTGAACAGGTATGTCGTTTTTTTCACATATGCTCACTTTACACATAAAATCGCTTATCATCATCATTATGACATATCATTTGATACCAATTTGGTTGTTTATTTTTCCATGTTCACCTTGCAGCTTTAGAGTGTCTTTAGGAAGTGACAAAGTTGTACAGAGATTTCACTCGAGCAAGAGGCGCACACATAAAATTAGAAGTATGTTTTATGAGTTATCGAGTGTTGATAATTTTACAATTTTTTTCCTCTGAAAAAACAACCTATTCGTTTTATGGTACACACATTTTATCAACTCATATTAGATTTTCCTATGTCGGAAAACTCCTAGAAAATAAATTAGTCACCATGTAAAAGTAATAGGGCCTCTAGTTATATCTTTTTTTTAAACGACTAATATCAAACTCTCTATATTTATAATAAATACACTCTTGTGTAGATTTAAACTTATGATCTCCCTTCTAAGAGGCATAAGCCTCTAATAAATAAGTTAACCCACGTTGGCTCTAGTTATATCTTATTAACCCTATTAATTTATTATATACTATTTTTAGAAAACAATAATTTTTATAATAAAATAATTTTTCTTCTTCCACTTCCTACATCGAAGCTTACCTATTAAGAAACCCTTGTATACCAATATGAATGCAACACTAGACAAAGCCTATAAAAAGTCACCAATCATGATCTAGAAAACCATTAGGCTTTGTAAAAGTCCTCTGAAACCCATTTGTTTTCCACTCTTTTGCTTGAAAAGTTATATTGTTTGCTTTTATGTGTATTTTGAAGTCCAGTATGGAGCCTGTGGATGTTTATGTTCACTTATTATACTGAGGAATTATATTTTAATAATCTAAGAAATTGGTAGTTTACAACCCAAATTAAAAAATTGATCACATATAAGATGTACTATTAATCTATAGGATTATAGCATTGAATTTGGTTTAAGTCAATAACCCAGTTAGTTTAGGGGTGCCACGTCAGCATGCCACGTCAGATTCTGGGTGCTACGTTAGCATGTCAAGTTAAATTAATGAGCCAGATTAGATATAATACGTTTCGTTATTATTTTTATATAAGTACTTTACAGTTGGCTTGCATTTGATGTAAAATTTCATATCGTGTTGGTTGTATTACCATTTTATGTTTTTAGTTTTCTCTTCCGATTGCTAACGGTACCGTATTTAGGTATCCTCTTCTGATTGCTAAAGTAGCTATACTAGGTTATTATTTTTTTGTATCTAACCGCTCAAATTTCAGCATTCAGTGACAACTCCTAAAATTTCTTAAAACTTTGTAAATGTCGTTTTTACCCTCTCAAATTTTTAAAGTGTCAAGTTTTATTTTTTTATGTATGCGTCGGTATAAATTTAAGTTGGTTTATTGACGTAAATTTTCTTTTGGAAATGAGTCAGGTGAGATATAATACGTTTGTTTATTCTTAATGTACGTTTTTAGTTGGTGTATGTTTGACATAAATTTTCATATTATTTTGGTTGTACTACAAATTATTGTTAGTTTTCTCCTTCAGTTGATCATGATATCGAAATACAGACACATATTATTAAACCAAAAACATTTCAGTTCAACGCATGCTGATTAAATCCTTGTTAGTAGTTACATATTATATGACTATATAAATTGCATGCACACATTAACAATGGAAATACATTCATTGTCAATGGAGGAAAGCTTGAAATTTTTTGCTCTATAGGATGGGGGGGGGGGGGGATAAATGAAGTACAGAGGACAATTTCTAAGTAAATTTTATATACATTTAAAGGGTAAAGTATAAGTCACAAAAATTTTAATATTAGATCATGATTAAAAAAATATACAAAGATCAACATCTAAGTGTATGTGTAATGGGCTTTATGCAGGACTTTATAGGGCGTTTTAGCCACTCATAGCGCTGAGAACACCGCCCCCGCTGACGCTATGGGGGCGTTTTAGGGTTGAGCTTTATGGTGATGGCGGGCGTTTTGTGTCTTGGGCTTTGCAATATGACCATTTGGTGGACAATGAACATGGATATATTTGACCGTTGTTGAACGGTCATGTTAATTAAAAAAAATAAACACTTTTATATAACATACACAACACTTCACACTCTTCACACACAATCAAACACAAACACTCAAACACAAACTCACAAAGAGAATCCTTTCGGTCGAGGTTTCGGGTTCGGTTCTCAATCGACTGGCGAGCCTAACCAACCCATAGCTCCCGGTTCGGTTCAAAACCAAGCAGGTTTTATGAACCTTTTAAACCAACCCATGGGATGGGACCCGAACATGTATAACTTCAACATGGGAGGTTACGGGTCATCATTAGTGTTTGGGTCTTCTCAAATGTTCGGGTCATCAAATGCTTGGCAAGACCCAATCTCGGTTCCGGAGACCCAGGAGCCGCAGCAAGAGCCAGAGCGACAAAGACGATCCCACAAAAAGAAAGAGACCGAACCCCGCGCGAAAAAAACGTACAACCATGGGAAGATGAGGAGTTGTACGCGTTAGCCTGAGCGTGGGTTGACGTTTCAGAGGATCCTATTGTTTGTAAGATATATTTGTTTTGTTATGTTATATTTTTTGTAGGGACAAAAATGATTGAAGAAACCACTTTTGTTACCTTAGTCCAAATCATATTTCTGCTAAATATTCTAAGTATAGAACTGCTGAAGACCAAAGATTGAAGTACTGAAGAAGAAGATATCAAAGTGCTGAAGAGTAAATGATCAGAAGTTCTGAAGTCTAACCAGACAAGTTCACTGAAGAACTACTGAAGACAAAACTACTCATAAGTAGTTTTGTCACTAATCAGTACTTTTTGATAGAAGCTTCTAACCGACCTAGTTACTTCAGTAGTTTATATTATAATGTTTTGTTAAAGTCTTTGAACAAGTACCAATGCTACAGCCTGTTGTAGTATTATCTTTCTTTATTATAATCCTTAGATTACTTAGTACTTGTGTATGTATTCGTCTATAAATAGATTGGTTAATCTCACTATTTTATATACTTTATTTTAACTGAATCCTTCAAAGGCTTTTATAATATACAATCCATTTTCACATGTGAGAATCATTCAATACTTGCATTTACTGCTTTATACTTTGAATTGCTTTGATTCTCATTAACTGCTACTGTCAAGGGGGAGTAATAACTCCTGTAAAAGTGATACTTTAACTTAGAATACTTACTATTCCGCTGTGCAATTTACTTTGATAAACTTATAACACATAAGTGTTCTTGGATATAAACTGCTATAAAGAGACCACTGATCCAACAATTGGTATCAGAGCATCTGGTTTATCTGATCAAATATCAATCTAACAAATTGAGAATCAGACACAGGCTCTTATTGATATCCAATAAAGGATAAAAGTTCACTTTATTTAACATCCATCACTTTAAGAAAGTATTGACAAACCAAACTTCTTAAAAATGGACCCTTATAATACTGGATCTGCCAATAAACCTCCTATGCTAGTCAGAAATGAATATAACATCTGGCAAAGAAGGTTGGCACATACTATTTCTCAGACCAATACTGGATGTTGGAGGTCTGTTATTTTTGGACCTCACAAACCAGTAATAACTGATCCAGAATCTGAAATAGAAAGACCAAAAGATCCTAAAGACTATACTGAAGAAGATTTCCAAAAATTTGAGCTAGATTCAAAAGCTTTCTCTATGTTGGCTATGACTCTCCCAAATGATATTTATGCTGGACATTTACACTGTGAAAGTGCCAAATAGCTGTGGGACAGTCTTAAAGAACAGTTTGGAGGAACTGATGAGGTGATAGCCAACACCAGAGAAATCATAGCCCAACAATATGAAACTTTTACTCATGTAGATGGTGAAACATTAACTCATCAATTTGAAAGATTTTCATCACTCGTCTCCAAGTTAAAATTAAATGGTCAGACCTATTCAAATGCATCTATGTTACATAGATTTTTAAGGTCTTTACCTACAAAATGGGAAACATACTCTATAGTCCTCAGAACAAGTTCAGATTTTAATACCCTAACCTTAACAAGGTTACATGGAAATTGTTAACTTTTGAAAGAGAAATAAACCAAAAGAAAAAGTTACAAGAATCTGGTAAAACTGCTGATGACTATACTCCAGGTAGTACAACACTATTGGGACAAGACTCACCATCTTGTTCTAATAATTTTGGATCTTTTGACCACATTGACATAACAGCTGGGATCTCATCAGAAAGATCATTCCCAGCTTATGACAATGAAGAAATAAGTCAAACTGCTGATAACATGTGTTTTATCATGGATGATTTGAAAATTTTTAGCAGTGATGACTTAGAGGAAATGAATATTTTGCACCAACTAGCCATGTTAAGTATAAAAACTAATAATAAAAGGTCAGGAAGGAAATTTCCAGGACTAAACAACTCAACAAAAGTTGGTTTTGACAAATCAAAATTGAGATGTCACAAGTGTCAAAAATTGGGACACTTTGCTAGAGAGTGTAGAAGCTCTAGCTTCAACCAACCCCAGTCTGGAAATCAGTTTAACCCCAATTATAATAGGAATAATGGAACTCAAGGGAGTGCTCATTTTGTACAGGCACAAGCTCCACAAATCCAATATGTGCCTCAAATACAATATGTTCAAATGTCTGCTCACCAACAGGGCCAACAACAAATGCCTCCTGTTCCAGCTGCTCAACAACCTCCACAAACTCAACAACCCTCACAACAAAGTCTATTTACTTCAGGGTATGTTGACTGGAGCAGTCTTCCTTTTGATACATCTGAATGTAGTCCAGATGCAGACAACAAAAATCTATGATATCAACTGGGGAGAACCTGACAATGGCAGAAAGAATTTTGCCTTAATGCTTTTGAGGGATGCTCCTCCAATTCTGCTCTATCTCAGGTATCACAACAATCTCTTATAAAGCGTTGTTCAAATTCTTGCAAAGAAACTTTTGCTTTAATAAGAGAAACAAATGTGCATCTACAAGGCAAGGCTAATGACATGGAAAGAAAATACACACAAATGAAGTGTGATTTAGAAAGAAAACTTGTTTCTAAAAATAAGGAAATTTCTAAATTAACCAATAATTCCATTGAAACCCAAGCACAAATTAAAACCATGATAGACAACCTAGGTAATGTTAGAAAAGAGCTTGCTGACACCAAGGTTGACTGTGAAAAATGGGTTGAGTATTGTAGAGGGTACCAAATGTTGCTTAACAAACAAACTGCATCAAATGTTAAGTTTGGCATAGGGTATACCCATACTGAATCTCCAACTTATTTTACTCCCAAAACTGCTGATGATGGGAGTAAATTGATTCAAACTTCTGAAAAGAAAGAATGCACATCTTTTCATTAGAACTTTCTCAAAAATGAAAGTCCTGCAGAAGTTAAAACAACTGACAATAAGTCATCAGTAGTTTTATCTACATCAGGAGTTGAGAACCTGAAAACTACTGATGACCTTTCTAAAAATACTTAAGTTTTCAGTAATTTGCCTTCCAAATCTCTTGCTGAATCTAAAAAGAAAGAGAAGGCAAAACCAGGTGAAATATGTGGTCTGTTTAACCACATAACTGAATTTTGTAGATATAGAAAAGGAAATCAGCTAAACAAGAAAAATCAACAGCTAGTTGTGGGAAAACAAATAAGACAAGATTATGAAAATACTTTCTTTCCCAAGAAACAACAACCAAGCAAAAGCTTTTCTCAAAAAAAAACTAAATCTCAACAAAAGCCTTTTTCTCAAAATTTCTCTTCAGAAGTTAAACCTAATCCATCAGTAGTTTCACAAACTACTGAGGTTAAAGATTTGATAAATTTGGTTAAACTTCTGATGTCCAAAGTTGATGGTGGTCCTCAAAAAGACTCCACCATTGTTCATAATGAAAAATCCTTTGTCAAAAATACATGGATTTCTAAAAATGGTCCACAACAAACTGTACCTGTTCTCAAGAGCAAACCCAAAGCCAAATTGGCTTGGGTTCCTAAATCTAATTAATTTGCTATTTTGTGCAGAGGGTCTCCAGAGGTTTGAATAGAATTTGGTATGTTAATAGTGGAGGCTCAATGCACATGACTGGATGCAGATACCTGATCAACAATTTTATCAGTCAAAGAGAAGGATCTGTGTCCTTTGGGAACAATGCCAAGGGATATGTGCTAGGATATGGCAATTTATCCTCAGGCAAAATGCAGTTTGACAAGGTCAATCTGGTTGAAAACCTTGAGTACAACTTGCTGAGTGTTTCACAAATGTGTGACAAAGGATATTCTTCCTTTTTCACCAAGGCAGCATGCAAGATCATATCACCAGAAGGCCAGAAGTTGATAGAGAAGATCATTGAAGATCATACTTTGCTGATAGTCAAAAGATGTGGCAATGTATATGCAGTGGACATTGAGAAAGACAAAGTATTGAACAACACTGCCTGTTTCTTCTCAAAGGCATCAACTTTAGAAACTGATCTCTGGTACAGGAGACTTGGTCATTTGAACTTTAAAACCATAAATAAAGTCACAAAAATGGGCTTGGTCAGAGGTCTACCTTTGAAGGAATACCAGTGCAAAGAACACTATGTTTCATGTCTTAAAGGTAAACAACATAAGTCCTCCTATAAGTCTATTGAAGAATCAAAAACAACTGCATGTCTTCAACTACTCCATATGGACTTATTTGGACCAGTCAAGATTATGAGCCTTGGTAAGAAGAAGTACGGCTTCGTCATCATTGATGACTACTCAAAATTCACATGGGTCTTCTTCTTATATTCCAAGGATGAGGCAGTTGAAATAATCAAGTTCTTCATTCTACAAGTAGAGAAGCAATATTCTCTCTCTGTCAAAGTCATCAGGAGTGACAATGGGACAGAGTTCAGGAACAAAACTCTGGATGAATTTTGTCTGTCTAAAGGGATTGTTACACAGTTCAGCATTCCCAGAACTCCTGAACAAAATGGTGAAGTAGAAAGGAAGAAAAGAACATTGATTGAAGCAGCAAGGACCATGTTAGCTAATTCAGGCCTACCTTTGTATTTTTGGGCTGAAGTAGTCAACACAGCTTGTTATGTTCAGAATAGAGTTCTTATCAACAAGAGACATTCCAAGACTGCCTATGAAGTTCTTCATGGCATTAAGCCCCTCATCTCCTTTTTCAGGGCTTTTGGATGTCAATGTTTTATCCTCAACATCAAAGACTCTATCTCTAAATTTGCTGCTAAAGTTGATTCAGGTTATTTTCTTGGTTATTCTCCAATGAGGAAAGCTTACAAAGTATTCAATTCAAGAACCAAGATAGTAGAAGAAACACTGAATGTCAAGTTCAATGAGTCAAATCACACCCTCATTCCAGCACATCCTGCTGAACTTTTTGACCTTGATAGTTTTAATTTCGGACCTGAAAAGACTATTGAATAATCCAAACCCACTTATTATGGTGATCAAGGGTTTGATGATGATGGTCCCACATCATGGACTCCAAACACAGTCATTAAATCAACTTTTAAACCTTCAGAAGTTTCACAAGCTTCTACTACAACAACTGCTGATGAACAACTTGAAACTATTGATTCAGCTCCTAAAACTCCTGAACCATCACATAAAGCTGAACCAGATATTATCAACCTCAGTGGTTTATTTGAAGAAGTTCAAGAGCCATCTTCAAGTACAGGGCTACAACTGATTGAGCACGTGGATCATCCATTGGATCAAATCATGGGTGATATTGCATCAGGGGTGTTTACCAGAAACCAGCTTTCCAACTTCTGCTTATTCTCAGCATTCATTTCTCAGTTGGAACCAAAGAAATATCAAGAAGCCCTCAAAGATAACAATTGGGTTCAAGCTATGCAAGATGATTTGCTCCAGTTTAAGAAGCAACAGGTTTGGGAAATCTGTCCCTTACCTCCAAATAAGCTACCAATTGGCACTAGATGGGTTTTCAGGAACAAACAAGATGAAGCTGGTATGATTATCAAGAACAAGGCAAGATTGGTGGTACAAGGTTGTTCTCAAGAAGAAGTAATTGATTGTGATGAAACCTTTGCACCAGTTGCAAGACTTGAAGCTATCAGGTTATTTATAGCTTATGCAATTTCCAACAACATAAAAGTTTTTCAAATGGATGTCAAAAGTGCATTTTTGTATGGAAAAAACAAAAAAAAAAGTGTATGTCTGTCAGCCACCTGGGTTTGAGGATCCTTCTCATCCTGAGTGGGTGTACAAACTTGACAAAGCTCTTTATGGGCTAAAACAGGCTCCAAGAGCATGTATGAAACACTGTCCAACTTTTTGCTTAAAAATCACTTCACAAGAGGCTCCATTGATAAAACACTTTTCATAAAGCATGTTGGAAATCATGTCTTACTTGTTCAGATTTATGTTGATGACATCATTTTGGTTCAACAAATACAAAATTGTGTGATGAATTTTAGAAACTCATGCAATCAAAATTTGAAATGAGTACAATGGGAGAACTGCAGTACTTTTTGGGACTGCAGATCAAGCAACAAACAAATGGAACTTTTATACATCAATCAAAATATGTTAAAGAATTATTAAACAAATTTTCTTTACAAGACTGTAAATCATGTTCCACTCCCATGACACCTACCACACAAGTTGAACCAGATGATCAAGGAAAACAAGTTGATCAAACCATGTATAGATGTATGATATGTTCCCTTTTGTATTTAACTGCTTCTAGACCAGATATTATGTTCTCAACTTGTGTCTGTGCTAGATATCAATCTGCACCAAGGAAATCACACACAACTGCTGTCAAAAGAATTTTTAGATATCTGAAAGGAACTCCTACATTAGGAATTTGGTATCCTGCTTCAAGCAATACCAAGTTAACTGCTTTTTCAGATAGTGACTATGCAGGGTGTAAAATGTCAAGAAAATCAACATCTGGTGGTTGTCAATTCTTGGGAAACTATCTGGTGTCCCGTGTCCTGGCAATCAATGAAACAAACATCTGTGGCAACTTCAAAAGCTGAAGCTGAATACATTGATGCTGCAAGCTGCACATCACAGATCCAATTGCTCCAATATCAACTTCTTGATTATGGAATCAAAGATACCAAGACTCCACTCTTAGTAGACAGTAAATCTGCCATTAGCATCATTCAAAATCCTGTTCAGTTTTCAAAAACTAAACATATGAAATCAGGTATCATTTCATAAGAAATTGCTATGAAAAAGGCAAGATTGAGGTGAAACATGTCACAACAGCTAACCAAATAGCTGATGTGTTCACCAAACCCCTTGATACATCAACATTTCATAGGTTAGTATCCATGCTTGGGATGCTAAATTTCGAGTGAAGTCTGTAAGTGTTTTCACTTTTTCTTCTGCACATATTTTTACTTTAACTTACATATTTACTGATTTGTCACAAAAACCTCTGATGAATAACAAAAAGAGAGAGAAACTACTGATGTTTTAATAACATTAAAAAGGGAAATTTTTAGAAAAGAAATAACTACTGATAATTATCAGCAGTTATAAAAGTGTTTTGAAAGTCATTCTCATTAGTTGTGTGAAACTACTGAAGAGAAGATGAAAACTACTGATGAAGAAATCTGTTTCATCAGCAGTTTCATTAAAAAGGGTAAATCAGACTTTTCACTCATCAGAAGTTTGACCTAGTCGGTTAAAAACTTCTGACGAATACCTTTTTCAAACACTTAACCATTCAAAAAGCAAAATTTCCTCTTTCTCTCTCAAAGCAAAGTCAAAACCCCTTCTCTAACCTCAAAGTTTACTGTTCGATCAAAGAAAACCATGGCTCTAGTTCTGAAACAGAGACATAATCAACGAGGCTACTTCGAGAAAGATGAAGCCTGGTCCCAATACGACGTAATCATTGATTTGGTCGTCAAATCCCAATACAACACAGCCTTTACCATTGATCCTCCTATTCATGTACAAACTCTTAATGAGTTCTGGGCTAATGCTGAGGCGGTGACTGTGAACAATAAAGTGATTTCCCTCAAATCAACCATCCAAGGGATGCATATGGCAATCACACAATAATCTTTGGGAATAAGGCTGAGCTTGAATGATGTTGAAGCTCCTGAGCATGTTCCCACTGCTGATATCCACTTAACCATGACTGAGTGTGGTTACCAAGGTACTTTGTCACATGCAACAGTTTACAAAAAGTATTTTGATCCAAAATATAAACTGTTATTTCATTATATTCTAAGTCCTAAAACTGGATCATATGATCAGATGCCTTATACTTTTCAACCAATATTTCATTCCATTGTGAATGAAACAACTTTTAAGGCATCTTCACTTTTCTTTAATGAGTTGGTGTTGCATCACCAAAACACTAAAAAGAAGTTTTTGTTGTACCCAATATTTGTTATGCAATGCATAATAAAGGAACTTGGAGAGGGAGTACTTGTGGGGAAGTCAACAACTTTAAATCCTTTGACTTCACAAGTATTCTCTAGGCATAATAAACCGGCACTTTTGCCAGAAGATGACCTAGGGGAACAAGAAACAGTCCCCAAGGAAGCAACATCTTCCAAACCCAAAACAAAGAAAGCCAAGAAACCAAAACAGCAGAAACCAAAAACCACCAACCCAAAAAGAAAGGTAGTTCAGGAAGATGAGATGCCTGAAACTATTGATGTGCAATCTGTACTTCTTAAAGATGTGACTGAAACATCCTCTCAGTTTCATCCATCTCAAACCCCCAAAAGAGCACCAATAACCATTTTATTTCATATGAAGAAACTCAAAAAGACTATAACTACTGATCCTTCCTTTGAAACTGCTGAACCTTTACCCAAAACTACTGAACCAGAAACATCCCACACCACAATTGAAATAGCCAAACTTCTCTCTGGGCTAAAAGAAAAGGTCCCATCCAAACATGTCACTCCCCAACAAACACATCAAACAGGAGAGATACCTTCAGAAGTTAACATGGATGTTGACATTACTAGCCCTATTCCAAGAGATGAGGATGAACCAAGGTGTCTAAGCCCAAACTTAGATACTTTAGGTACACTTGAGGCTGCTACTACTCATTTACCACCCAGTGGTGGACCTGAGGACAAAAGTAACATAGCTAAGACCTCAAGTATGGCAACTACTAATGAAGGCTTTATGCCTGAAGTAGGAAAACCTCAGTACCAAGACAAAGAGGTTCATGAGAAAACTAGGTTAGGCCTAGCTCATGATTTAAATGATATTGTTCTCATTGAGGACACTACCAGGGATTCAGATGATTCCATTAGTTTGGATGATGATTCAAACTTTCCACAACATGAATTGACGGCTGATTATGAAGGTCCTGCATCTGATGTCTCTAAGCTCAAAGAGCAGGTCACAAAGGATCAGGTTAAAGACCACTTGAACCCTCATTCCCCTAAAGTGGCATCTTCAGTTCATACTGAAGATCACCCAAAAACACCCCTTCACTACAAAAGCCTACCCAATTCCCTAGGATTTCAAGCATAGACCTGAACCACCTATGCAACCCAGATGGTCCCCTATACCAGATGATGACAAACCTTATATCTGAACAACTCAAAACATTCACAACTGCTTGGGTGTTAAAGACAAACACTCAATTTTAGTTGATTAAAAAACAACTTAGTGAGCTGTCCAAGAAGATAGACAACAACACCAGACAACTTGCTGCATTATCTGCTACAACTCCTCAACCTTCAAGGCTTCCAGAAGTGGATGAAGCCAAAAAGGGGGAGAAGATTAAGGAACCAGAATATGTGTCTCTTGAAACAAGACTGATAGCCAAAAGAAAGGGAAAAGAGATAGAAGAAACTGTTGATGAATCCCAAGGCCTTAATGAAGAAACTGCTGATGAAGACTTACAAAGTACCGAAGACAATCTTTCAGTAGTTGATACAACCATCAACCTTTCAGTAGTTAACACTTCCAAGACTGAAGGACAGTCTTCTAAGGCAACTGAACCTACTCCAACTCCAATTCCAAGGCCTGCACCTGTAACAACAACTGTTTTAAACCTTCTCCCATTTCAATGTCTAAAGAACTTTTGGAGAAGAGTTTAAAAGAAGCACAAAAGAAGGCTAAGGAAGATGAAGTATGGAAAAGCCTAGAAGCAAGGGAAGATCTCAGTTTTGATGAAAAGCTTGTCAAGTATCAAGCTAAACTTGATGAGTTAGAAGCTGAAGAAAGAGCACTTGAAGCTGTTGCTGAAGAAGACAAAAGACAACAACTTATGCTGATGATTACAAAGAATGCCAAGGTTAAAAAGGCTTCACTCAAAGGGCTCTCTACTGAAGAACTTATGAGAAGAGCATAACTAGTAGCTGACAAGTTGGCCACTGAAAAAGAAAGAAAAGCAAAGAGAGCTGAGATTATTGAAGAACTGGTAGCCAATGGATTTGGTTCAAAAGCGTCAGTGTCAAAATGGAGAGAAGACACTTTCTATGACCCTTATAAGAGATTCAAGGCAAATAAGGTTGCTAATCCTGAGAAGTTCAAAACTTCTGAAGTATCACAAACTTCAGTAGTTAAAAGATCTTCTGGTGCACTACAAAGGCCAGCTACTAAGAAGAAGCAAGAGGAAACTATCAAAACAGACTTTAAAATGGTGTTGCTAGAAGGCAACACAGTTGTACAAGGAGACTTTGATGTAGAAGAAAAACCTCTGCTTACCCAATTCAGGGACCCTGCAACATTTTCTTACCAACTACAACAAACCATCAATGAAAAATCACACACCAAGGTTGTCACAGAGCATCATCTCCCAAATTTTGCCATGCCTAATGTTGTGAACACAGAAGAAAGCAGGGATTCCCACCTGAAGGTCACTGAAGTAGATAACATCCCACTATCAGGATCAACCTAAGGGACTAGCTTGGTCCCCTACACTTCAGACTTTGACAGGTCTAAAGTGAACATTGTTAAATGGTCATTCACTGATACAAACTCAGTGAAAGTGTCAAGAAGAGATCGTTCAAGCAAGGTTTACATGAACTCGAAAGAGTTGAGCATACTTTCAACAAAAGACCTTCTCACCATATAACATCTTGAGCCAGAACAAGGATCTCTGACAGAGCAACAAAAACATCAACTTAGTGTCTCCATGACTGCAGAAATCTGCAGAATACTAGAAGCTAGAAAGAATGAAGGTAAATAAAGATTGGATAAGGTTTTGGCTTCATCAATCCAGGGGGAGATTGTAGGGACAAAAAGGATTGAAGAAACCACTTTTGTTACCTTAGTCCAAATCATATTTCTGCTAAATATTCTAAGTATAGAAGACCAAAGATTGAAGTACTGAAGAAGAAGATATCAAAGTGATGAAGAGTAAATGATCAGAAGTTCTGAAGTCTAACCAGACAAGTTCACTGAAGAACTACTGAAGACAAAACTACTCATCAGTAGTTTTGTCACTAATCAGTACTTTCTGATAGAAGCTTCTAACCGACCCAGTTACTTCAGTAGTTTATATTATAATGTTTTGTTAAAGTCTTTGAACAAGTACCAATGCTACAGCCTGTTGCAGTATTATCTTTCTATATTATAATCCTTAGATTACTTAGTACTTGTGTATGTATTCGTCTATAAATAGATGGGTTAATCCCACTATTTTATATACTTGATTTTAACTGAATCCTTCGAAGGCTTTTATAATATACAATCCATTTTCACATCTGAGAATCATTCAATACTTGCATTTACTGCTTTATACTTTGAATTGCTTTGATTCGCATTAACTGCTACTGTCAAGGGGGAGTAATAACTCCTGTAAAAGTGATACTTTAACTTAGAACACTTACTATTCCGCTGTGCAATTTACTTTGATAAACTTATAACACATAAGTGTTCTTGGATATAAACTGCTATAAAGAGACCACTGATCCAATATTTTTTTACATATATTTTTTTCAACGCGCATTTATATATTTTTTTGGTTTGGTTTTTTTAGGGAACTATCAAAATAAAAGGTGAGTTTTGGAAAAGAATCCGAACAATACTTTTTGGTCTCGTTGGTAGGGGAGAAGACTACCGGCCCGCGAATTCAATATCGGGCAAGTGGAGCGATATTAACAGCAAATGCACCAACTTTCAAGTCTTTTATCAATGCACCCGGTACAATTGGAAATCCGGCCAAAGCGACGAGCAGATTTTAGAGGAGGCTTTGGAAGAATACAAACAAACACTTGGGAATTTTCAATACTTGAGAGTTTGGCGACTGCTGCGAGACTGCTCCAAATGATCCAACGTCCGCCCAATGGTTGGAACTTCTTCATCTAGGGCCAGAAATACGAGACCTTCGAAGAAGTCAAAGACCTCTGAGTCGGTTGATCCTGAAACGCCAACGTCTGACGCACGATACATCGACCTAAACGCCGAAGAATTATGTTCTTCCTCATCTCATCTGCAACCACCCACCTGCAACCACCACACTCCACATTCTGCAACCACCTTCACTAAACCCAATTACCACCGACAACCCCCCACTCTCACCACCGTCCTTGTGACATCCAGGAACCAAGCACACTATTTACTAAGCTGGCTTTATTGTTTACTTGCTGAATTTAGGGACGAAATTCTTTTCAACTTGGGGATGATGTGATACCCCGTAATTTCAGGTTAACACTTTAACTAGACTCTAGTTACTTGTACATACTTCTCATGCATTATGATTAACTAAGGTTAGTTAGGATGAGTATACGTTACACAGTTATAGGTTAACAACTGCATGAAATGGTAATTCGGAGAATTACCAGATTACGTACACAAGTAGGTAACCCGGAACGTTGGTGACTTGGTAAAATGTGATTATTACAAATTTACATATTGATATTATATGCCACTATGTGATTATGTGAACCTATGTGAACTTATGTGATTATACGTTAACGGATCGGTAACCGGGACGGGATGGACCGGGGTCCAGATATGTATGACGAACGGTTATATGCATTTTCGAATATTAATGTTTAGAATATTAATATTGTAATGTGGTTAGGGTTGTAGAATAAACAAAAACAAAATTCTGAATTTCTATACTCCCCGCGGAGCGCGGAGGAAAAGATAAATCCCTCGTGGTCCGCGAGGGGGTAAAATATAAACCAGGGATTTTAATGGCTCGGGCGGACCGCCACGGAAAAGGGAATTCTCCCGCGGTCCGCGACAGAGTGCAATACGTGGAAAACAAGTTTTAGCTCTTTAAAAACGATTTTAAACACCCTACTTCTCATAAACACAACCCTAATCGTCTCTAGCAGCCACCATACAAAAAATACACTCCATAACCTCTGCCATAACCATAATCAATCAAGTTTTGAAACTTTACTTGAGTTTTAATCACCCGAATGAAGAGCTTTAGGTATATTGTTAAACCTTTTGTGTTTTATCTTCTTTATTATGTTATAAAGCACCATAAACAAGTTGTCCAAGATCTGAAACAAACTTACAAAGATTAAAACATGGTTTTTATAATGGTTTAATGGGTCAAACATGATTGTATGCGATTGTTATTTGGTATATTACATGATATTGCATGTTTTAGATGTCTTAGACTTCTAGGGTTTATGAATGATGATGTCTATGATGTATCATTAGGGTTTTGATTAGATTTGGGTCTTATTAATGATTTATGATGTTTATTGGGTGTCGTTGATTGATAATATGCAACTAGGGTTTGATATAGTTGATGTTATTGCATGATTAAAATCTGGACAGAATCTGAATGTTGTCTTGTAGGGTCTGTTACATGGATTAAACGTGATTGTTTTGGTCGATTCTTTGCATGAATGTAATGTACTTGATCTTAGCTTTTCGTAATGGGCAAAATTGTTTGATTTGGACTTCGTTTGAGTAGTTTTTGGAATTTTGTTTGATAAGAGGTCATATCAGATTTTCGGAGTTGTAAATTGGGTCAATTTGAAACGGTCATAACTTGAGTTTTACAAAGAGTTAAGCTTTGAAATTTGGACAGTAGATCGACATTGAAAAAACTCGGCTTTTCCAAGTGGATTCACCCCGTTTGGATGAATACATAATTTTTGGGAATTTTTCTACTAAACTGACCTGTTGTTGAACTTTTCTGAACAGGGCTGTATTGTATTAATTTTTATAATTTTTGTGTTTGGTGTTAAGACAAACCAAAAATATGGGTTAACAAATTAATCCCAGTGGATACTCAGTAAAAATTTGGGACTTTAAATCATTCGTTAAGTATTTTAAATAATTCGCTTTTCACTGCGCACAATCTGCCTTAAAAACGCAGATTGTGTACGAGGTCTTTGTATGACTATTTGGAGTCTTATATGGTATGTATTTGACATGAACTTGTGTGGACACTTGTATGAGACGTGTATGAAGTGTATGACTGATGATAATCATAACGTTCATCAACGGGTTACGTAGGACATACTTGTGCATATAGAAACATTAGGTGTCACTACACGGTTTTGAACATTTAAACATCTTGGACAAACGGGTTATATGGTGTATTGGTTGTACACATATACTCACTTAGTGACACTTGTATTAGAGAGTCGGTAGCACTCTGTTGTTTTGGAATTTGGATAATTTGCTTGCAACCTAAGGTGAGTTTCACTACTTTTTCTCGAAAGCATGCGTCTCGGGTTTGAGACAACTTTGGTAAACGTTTATGGTCCAGGTTGGGACTACTTTTGCAACTTTGGTTTTTGACTCCTTGTCTGGGTCGGGTTGACTCCTTGTGTGGGTCGGGTTTTTGGACTCCTTGTGTGAGTTACGTTTTTATCAGTTTAAAACTTTATTGTCCTTTGTGAACTAAACACACTCTATCATTAAAAGTCCTTGCATATTATTGGGTTAATCGTTGTAGGCGAACGGGGTATTAGTTGATAGCGCTATTAGGTTGTGCAGCAACCTCATGCTTGAGGTGCTTGTGTCACGGGCATGAACTTCTGACCACGCTCTAAATGAGCTATAACGCTGGTGTTGATAGACACTAGTGCTGAGGCAAAACTTATAACAACTTCTGTATGTTCCCAATAATCAACTGTTTAGTTACAATGAGTGGGCTAGCTACCCCTGACAAGCTTAAACTGAAAACATTTGAACTTTTGGGTTTTGAGAACCTGCGTTTTTACTTGGTTACGTGGGTTTATGGAAACCTACGCGTTTACTCACTCTTTTACTTCATTTAGTGAACTCACCAACATTGTTTGTTGACCCACCATTTACATGCTTTTGCAGGTAATTAGCTTCCGGTGTCACGATTAGGAAGCACTGCACGTTTCATTGCATTGGGTCTTGGGCATACACCTAATTTACATATCATGCTTTTACGTTTATTTTTATATGGCTTTAATTTGGGCGCGTTGTTTTGCGCATGGTTTCTAAAAGATTTAAATTTGGTTTACGCTTCCGCAGCTTAACTAAACTTGGTTTTTGAAAACGAACTAAATGGTTTGGGCATTTAGGGTTCGTTTATATGACTTATGGCTATGGGATCCTGGTATGTCATACGCCTCGCGGTAAAACTCCGCAGTGGAAATTTGAGGGTGTGACAGATTGGTATCAGAGCCATTGGTTATAGTGAACTAGGACTGCATGTTGAGTCTAGTCTATAGCCATCATAGCATAAGCATTAGTACACTCACGGTTTAAGTGCACAACTAGCTTTTAGCTACATATATCTACAACACATGATTTCAGGAGATATGATATCTTCTAGTTCTAAACCCGATTCTGGACATGTCACTGGTGGGGACCCAGGGTTACACCAGGTGGCGCATTACTGGGATTAGTATCCTAACAAACCTCGTGGATAAGGAAACAACAATAGAACAGGGGAGAGAACCCTTACGAGCATTGAGCGCACGTACACAGGAGGCTGCACGATGCGCATGACTTGGTACCTTTATACCAAAACACATTAGAAGAAGTCAAATGTTATGACCTATCCTTTTACTTTGAGCAAGGAGACAATTAGTTCCAGTTCCTTGTCGCTTGATATTCCTTACTCTCATTTGAAACTTAGACGAGACTGGGTTACTCATATAGAATTTTTTTCTTACCTTAGTACCTTTACGCCTAGTACGAGCGGGCGAACGTATAACTTGCATATCCCTGATTCTCGGGGACATGTCAGAGCAGAACTTGTTGCGCACACTCTTGAGGAAGTGGTGTCAAGCCTGCAACGTAGTACAACATCTACTAATGACTGACGATCACGATTGGAGGAACGAGTGGTGAAGCTGACCACTGAACCGACTTACATAGGACCAAAGTAGGAGACTATACGCGAGAAGATTCATATAACACAGAAACCCACGGAGAAGGAAGGAGAGACGAAAGGAGAACCTGAGCAGGGCAAACACATGGAAAGTGAGATTGAAGGCTCTACTATCTAGACAGATCGTGGCGACAATTGGCTCTTACCTTTTCTTATCTGTCTTTTCCATCTGTGAACTTAGATAAGAGTAAATCTTATGAGAAACAACAGGGTGGTTGAGGCCCTCGTACCATTCCAAGTTAGTAAGGACCCATTCTGCTAAATCATTCTTTTCCCTTGACTTTCGCGATTGAACTTCCTTATTCCTTGAACGCATATGCCGCAACAACAACTCGCTGGCGTATTTCCAAGACTTTTGGGGGTTGTAAACCTCAATAACTTCAACGGGACTGAAGGAGACTGTTTAATCACTACATGCACGCTCGATGAGTTACAGATACTTGGGTGAGAAGGTAACCCCGTGACGAAATTTAGAAATTGTTACCTAAAGACGGTTGGGTCTGAGATCGACGCCTACACTACCAAGCTACAGGAGTTAGCTACTACATGCTCAAACATATTTGAACTACCTTACAAACGGATCGAGCTTCATACCAAAAGGGTGGGTCCCTCATATTCGTTGCATGGACACTACAACCCACCTACCCAGAATTTAATAAATCCTTTGCCTAGCTCATAAACATCCTAGTGAGGCTGTTGAGCATGGTACTTTCCCGAGGCATGATACTTCGCCTTGCGTTTCTTGTGATAGCCAGAGAACGTGGGATAAAGTGAGGTATAAGTCCTTCTACCACCACAACGGTAACAACAACGATGGGGCTCATGGAGGAGCAATTGTGATGGGCTCTGGGAAAGCTAGGACTGATAACAATGTCGTGAGCGACACTCTTGCCTCTAAGGTAGATGATACTGGTGCGAACTATAGTTTTGTGTCATCAAAACTTAGCAAACAACTAGGAGTGATTCCTACTCATCTTGATACCCCGTACACCATAGAGTTAGCTAATGGGAAACCTGTTGAGGTAACCCACATTCGTTGCGACTGCAAGCTCGAACTGGATGGGCAATTTTTTGCCATCGACCTCTTGCCTATAACCCTAGGAAGCTTTGATCTTGTGATTGGCATGGACTGGTTGTCCAAGCAAAACGCTAAAATTCTCTGTCAGGAGAAGATTGTTCGTATCCCTCTCCCTAGCGGAGAACTCTTATCTGTCCAGGGTGATCATGGGGATGCCATGGTGGGCATCGTCTCTTACTGGAAGGCCCGGAAGTGTATTCGGAAGGGCTAACCAGCCATATGGGCTAACATTTCTGATACTCGAGCTGTAGTCGAAACAAAAATCGAGGACATCCCCGTGGTTCGAAAATTCCCAGATGTCTTCCCAGAGGAACTGCATGGACTTCCACCTGTTCGTCAAGTGGAGTTTCAAATTGATCTTGCATCAGGAGCCGCCCCAGTTGCGCGTGCACCATATCGCCTAGCACCAGGCAAACTTCAAAAACTATCTACCCAACTCCAAGAGCTATTGGACAGGGGTTTCATTAGACCTATTTCTTCACCTTGGGGAGCTCCAATCTTAATTGTTAAGAAGAAGGATGGGAGCTTCCGCATGTGTATTAATTACCGAGAGTTGAAAAAGGTGACAGTTAAGAACCGCCACCCTTTGCCTCGTATTGATGACTTATTCGACCAGCTTCAGGGGTCGAGTTTCTATTCCAAGATTGACTTGAGGTCAGGGTATCACCAGCTGAGAGTCCGAGAGGAGGATGTGGCAAAGACAGCCTTTTGAACTCGTTATGGGCACTATGAATTTTTGGTAATGCCTTTCGGGCTGACCAATGCACCAGCTGTGTTCATGGACCTTATGAACCGTGTGTGCAAACCCTATTTGGACAAATTTGTCATAGTGTTCATAGACGATATTCTGAACTAATCCGAGAGTAGGGAAGAGCACGAGCAACACCTGCGACTGATCTTGGAAGTTTTGAGAAATGAGCAGTTGTATGCAAAGTTCTCTAAGTGCGACTTCTGGATTCGTGAGGTCCAAATTTTTGGGCCATGTGGTTAACGAGACAGGAATACATGTCGATCCTGCCAAAATTGCTGCTATTAGAAGAGGGAGGCTTTTAAGACTCCTACAGAGGTGCGATGGTTCCTTGGCCTTGCGAGTTATTACCGCCAGATTCATTGAGGGATTCTCTAAGGTCGCTCAACCCCTCACTGCGTTGACGCAAAAGGGGATTACTTACGAGTGGGGAGATGCCCAAGAATCTGCTTTCAAATTGGTGAAACCAAAACTTTGCAGTGCACCTATATTATCACTACCGGAGGGTAGAGGGGACTTTGTGGTATACAGCGATGCATCTATCCAAGGTTTAGGGTGTGTTTTGATGCAATGCGGAAAGGTGATCGCTTATACTTCACGGCAGCTAAAAGTTCATGAGAAGGAATTACCCCACCCATGACTTGGAACTTGGAGCGGTGGTTTTCCCTCTCAAAAATTTGGAGGCACTATCTTTGTGGGACAAAGTGCATGATTTTCATTGATCATAAGAGCCTCCAGCATATATTTGATCAGAAGGTGCTAAGCATACGACAACGCAGATGGGTCGAACTCCTGAATGGTTATGACTGTGCCATTAAGTAGCATTCAGGGAAGGCTAATGTAGTAGCGGATGCCCTTAGTCGTGAGAAAACAAAACCCAAACGAGTGCGAGCCTTGCAACTTACCCTACAATCTAATCTTCCTGTTAAGGTACGTAAAGCCCAGGGCGTGGCTTTGAAAGGGAAAACATCGGGCTTGAAACCTTGCACGGTGCTGATAAGCACCTGTAACGGAAGACATAGGGTCTTCAGCACTTCATGAATCAAGTATGGATTCCATGTGTTGGAGATCTCAGACGACTAGTGCTCGATGGGGCACACACCTCTCGTGATTCGGTACATCCTGGTTCGGATGAAATGTACCAAGATCTCAAAACTCTTTACTGGTGACCAAACATTAGAACTGAGATAGTCACTTATGTTAGTAAGTGCTTAACGTGTGCCAAGGTTAGGATTGAATATCAGAAACCTTCAGGCCTACTTCAGCAACTGGAAAATCCCATGTGGAGATGGGATTGTATTTCCATGGACTTTATCACCAAACTTCCTAAAACGCCCAGCGGGCACGATATGATTTGGGTCATTATTGACCGTTTGACCAAATCAGCGCATTTCTTGGCAATTAGAGAGATGGACAAGTTGGAACGTCTAGCCGCCTTTGTATTACAAAAATTGTCTCTAGGCATGGGGTGCCTACTTCTATCATATCGGATCGTGACGCGCGATTTACTTCCCATTTTTTGGAAAACTCTCCAAAATGCTTTGGGGACTCGTTTGGACAGGAGCACAGCCTATCACCCTCAAACGGATGGACAGAGTAAACATACCATCCAAACACTAGAAGATCTACTACGAGCGTGCGTGGTGGACTTTGGAAACAGTTGGGACAAACACTTGCCTTTGATTGAATTCTTTTGTAACAATAGTTATCACACTTCGATTTGGTGTGCGCCTTTTGAGGAACTTTATGGGCGCAAGTGTAGATCTCCCACATGCTGGACTGAAGTTGGGGATAGCCAACTAACAGGTCCCGAACTTGTGCACGAAACTTCTGAGAAGATAGTGCAATCAGAAAACGGATGGCTGCTGCTCGTGATCGACAGAAAAGCTACACTGATAAGCGTAGGAAACCTTTGGCGTTCCGGATTGGGAACAAAATACTATTAAAGGTGTCACCTTGGAAGGGTGTGATACGCTTCGGAAAATGGGGAAAGTTGAACCCACGAAACGTTGGACCATTCGAGATTGTCGAAAGGATTGGTCTGGTAGCTTACAGGTTAAACCTGCTTAACAAACTTGGTATGGTACACGAGGTATCCCACATATCTTACCGAATCTACAGAAATTCCTGTTGGAACGACACTGGTGGTGCCACTGGAAGAGATCCAGGTGGACGATCAGCTATGGTTCATGGGAACCGGTGGAGATTCTTGAGCGGAGCGTCAAGAAACTTAAACAGAATGTTATACCTATTGTTAAGGTACGATGAAATTTTCGTCTAGGACCAGAATACGCGTGGGAACGCATGGATCAAATGCGGCTTAAATACCCACATCTCTTTACCGAACCTGAAATCGTAAATAGATAAAACGTGGAACATAAAGCAGCTCGTTCAAAGTGAATTTCGGGGCGAAATTCCTTTCAACTTGGGGATGATGTGACATCCAGGAACCAAGCACACTATTTACTAAGCTGGCTTTATTGTTTACTTGCTGAATTTCGGGACGAAATTCTTTTCAACTTGGGGATGATGTGATACCCCGTAATTTCAGGTTAACACTTTAACTAGACTCTAGTTACTTGTACATACTTCTCATGCATTATGATTAACTAAGGTTAGTTAGGATGAGTATACGTTACACAGTTATAGGTTAACAACTGCATGAAATGGTAATTCGGAGAATTACCAGATTACGTACACAAGTAGGTAACCCGGAACGTTGGTGACTTGGTAAAATGTGATTATTACAAACTTACATATTGATATTATATGCCACTATGTGATTATGTGAACCTATGTGAACTTATGTGATTATACGTTAACGGATCGGTAACCGGGACGGGATGGACCGGGGTCCAGATATGTATGACGAACGGTTATATGCATTTTCGAATATTAATGTTTAGAATATTAATATTGTAATGTGGTTAGGGTTGTAGAATAAACAAAAACAAAATTCTGAATTTCTGTACTCCCTGCGGAGCGCGGAGGAAAAGATAAATCCCTCGTGGTCCGCGAGGGGGTAAAATATAAACCGGGGATTTTAATGGCTCGGGCGGACCGCCACGGAAAAGGGAATTCTCCCGCAGTCCGCGACAGAGTGCAATACGTGGAAAACAAGTTTTAGCTCTTTAAAAACGATTTTAAACACCCTACTTCTCATAAACACAACCCTAATCGTCTCTAGCAGCCACCATACGAAAAATACACTCCATAACCTCTGCCATAACCATAATCAATCAAGTTTTGAAACTTTACTTGAGTTTTAATCACCCGAATGAAGAGCTTTAGGTATATTGTTAAACCTTTTGTGTTTTATCTTCTTTATTATGTTATAAAGCACCATAAACAAGTTGTCCAAGATCTGAAACAAACTTACAAAGATTAAAACATGGTTTTTATAATGGTTTAATGGGTCAAACATGATTGTATGCGATTGTTATTTGGTATATTACATGATATTGCATGTTTTAGATGTCTTAGACTTCTAGGGTTTATGAATGATGATGTCTATGATGTATCATTAGGGTTTTGATTAGATTTGGGTCTTATTAATGATTTATGATGTTTATTGGGTGTCGTTGATTGATAATATGCAACTAGGGTTTGATATAGTTGATGTTATTGCATGATTAAAATCTGGACAGAATCTGAATGTTGTCTTGTAGGGTCTGTTACATGGATTAAACATGATTGTTTTGGTCGATTCTTTGCATGAATATAATGTACTTGATCTTAGCTTTTCGTAATGGGCAAAATCGTTTGATTTGGACTTCGTTTGAGTAGTTTTTGGAATTTTGTTTGATAAGAGGTCATATCAGATTTTCGGAGTTGTAAATTGGGTCAACTTGAAACGGTCATAACTTGAGTTTTACAAAGAGTTAAGCTTTGAAATTTGGACAGTAGATCGACATTGAAAACACTCGGCTTTTCCAAGTGGATTCACCCCGTTTGGGTGAATACATAATTTTTGGAAAATTTTCTACTAAACTGACCTGTTGTAGAACTTTTCTGAACAGGGCTGTATTGTATTAATTTTTATAATTTTTGTGTTTGGTGTTAAGACAAACCAAAAATATGGGTTAACAAATTAATCCCAGTGGATACTCAGTAAAAATTTGGGACTTTAAATCATTCGTTAAGTATTTTAAATAATTCGCTTTTCACTGCGCACAATCTGCCTTAAAAACGCAGATTGTGTACGAGGTCTTTGTATGACTATTTGGAGTCTTATATGGTATGTATTTGACATGAACTTGTGTGGACACTTGTATGAGACGTGTATGAAGTGTATGACTGATGATAATCATAACGTTCATCAACGGGTTACGTAGGACATACTTGTGCCTATAGAAACATTAGGTGTCACTACACGGTTTTGAACATTTAAACATCTTGGACAAACGGGTTATATGGTGTATTGGTTGTACACATATACTCACTTAGTGACACTTGTATTAGAGAGTCGGTAGCACTCTGTTGTTTTGGAATTTGGATAATTTGCTTGCAACCTAAGGTGAGTTTCACTACTTTTTCTCGAAAGCATGCGTCTCGGGTTTGAGACAACTTTGGTAAACGTTTATGGTCCAGGTTGGGACTACTTTTGCAACTTTGGTTTTTGACTCCTTGTGTGGGTCGGGTTGACTCCTTGTGTGGGTCGGGTTTTTGGACTCCTTGTGTGAGTTACGTTTTTATCAGTTTAAAACTTTATTGTCCTTTGTGAACTAAACACACTCTATCATTAAAAGTCCTTGCATATTATTGGGTTAATCGCTGTAGGCGAACGGGGTATTAGTTGATAGCGCTATTAGGTTGTGAAGCAACCTCATGCTTGAGGTGCTTGTGTCACGGGCATGAACTTCTGACCACGCTCTAAATGAGCTATAACGCTGGTGTTGATAGACACTAGTGCTGAGGCAAAACTTATAACAACTTCTGTATGTTCCCAATAATCAACTGTTTAGTTACAATGAGTGGGCTAGCTACCCCTGACAAGCTTAAACTGAAAACATTTGAACTTTTGGGTTTTGAGAACCTGCGTTTTTACTTGGTTACGTGGGTTTATGGAAACCTACGCGTTTACTCACTCTTTTACTTCATTTAGTGAACTCACCAACATTGTTTGTTGACCCACCATTTACATGCTTTTGCAGGTAATTAGCTTCCGGTGTCACGATTAGGAAGCACTGCACGTTTCATTGCATTGGGTCTTGGGCATACACCTAATTTACATATCATGCTTTTACGTTTATTTTTATATGGCTTTAATTTGGGCGCGTTGTTTTGCGCATGGTTTCTAAAAGATTTAAATTTGGTTTACGCTTCCGCAGCTTAACTAAACTTGGTTTTTGAAAACGAACTAAATGGTTTGGGCATTTAGGGTTCGTTTATATGACTTATGGCTATGGGATCCTGGTATGTCATACGCCTCGCGGTAAAACTCCGCAGTGGAAATTTGAGGGTGTGACAGTCCTCAACCACCTTGGGCTAGAAGACAACAAAGATTCTACACACCACTTTTCGCCATTACACATATAACCTGCAAATTGACTTCAACAGATATAAAGAATAAATAAGGGTTAAAAACATAGATGGATCCACCAATTATGTAATATACATAATGAAAACATATATAATACATTATTATTACCACCTTCAAATGGCACAAAAGATTGTGAGTTGTGAGGTCAGCCTGTGAATGTATCCATGAATCAGCTACAACAACAAAAAAACCTATATTAATATTATTATGACATCAGATCAGATCAAACATCGGTCGATTCCACCTCACTTCTCTTCCTCTTCGTGCTATTGTTGTTCCCCAATTGTGATTCCACCTCTTTCGTTCCCTTGTTTTCGGTCTTTAATATTGAATCCTTTAATCGTCTAACATCTGATAGCTTAACCGGTTTCAGTAGATAATCGTCTACCCCTTTTTCCAAACATCGGTCGATTCATGTTAAGATGTGATCAGATGACATGATTACTACTGGAATCTCCTTCAATGTTGATGACTTCTGCAAAATAATTATTGTATAACCGTTAAATAACCATCAAATCAATTTATTTAGAATTAAATTGGGAAAATTGTGAGAAAACTAGGGTTACAAACCTTGATTTTCTTAAGAAGTTCGAATCCAGTCATTCCAGGCATGGAATAATCAGTGATGATCATGTTAACCTTCAAATCCTGATATCATAGACATATTTTAAATTATTAATAAACTAAAACATCGATATACCGGTAGAACAATCAAAGAAATGAAATGAAGATTTGAACTTACATCGAAATGGGTAGAATTTTTGTTGTCTTCTAGCCCAAGGTGGTTGAGGATGGTGGTGACAGTAAGGGTTGTTGGTGGTGACTGGGTTTGGTGAAGGTGGGTTGCAGAAGCTGGAATGTGGTGGTTGCAGATGAGATGAGGAAGAAGATAATTTATGCCCTGACTTGATGATTTTGCCCCTGACTTAATGTCAAAAAGTTAACTGGGTTAAGTCCTTGGACTGTTTTGGCCTATTTCTTCAAAAGTCAGGGACTGTTCAAGTAATTTTTAAAAGTTTAGACCGAAGTGACATATTAGCCCAACCACAGTGACGGTTTTAGTAATTTACTCAATATTAAAACTCCTACCTTCTTTTACAACTCCTAGTTGTAAAGGAATGCTTTTATTTTGCTTTATAATGAAGAGAGTGGGAAGGGATGAAAAAAAAGAACTTTAAAATCTGAACTATTAAGAGATTGTATGTGTACCGGATTAGAAAATCTTTAAGAATTCGATACAAAGTATTGTGTTATGTTATACTCATTGAATATATATATGTATACATATATAGGGTGAGATTAGGGTACAAAGGGTGTGTTTTGTGAGAAGTGTGAGAAATAATTGTTTTCATTGGATCATTAAGATGGATAGATGAGATTAAACGAGTGGCAAACTTGTAAATTGTGTTATAATTTAATTAATTAAATTTATGTTGTGGGGGTGTATATGTAAAATCACTTTATTTAAATAGATAAACCTATTAAATAAATATCCAACCGTCACTTATTTAGAGAAATTATGGGAGTTTCCGCTCAAACCTTTAATCACAATTGAATTCCATGGATGAGAGTTTTTTTTCCAAAATTTCAGAAACCTTCAACCATAATTGAAAACAAGATCTGAGAAAGTTTTCCTTTCAAAATTTCATTGTGTTATTACCTAAAAATCATGGTTTTTTTCTTCACTTCTGATTCAATAAATCGTAGGGAAAAGGATGAGAACGACGATTGAAGAGAACACTTGTTCAACGGCTGGAAAAAAAATGTTGATTGCATTGCCAGCAAGGTTTAGAAAAGTGTGTTTTACTGAATCTATATTAGGGTTGTGGCGCCGTTGTTCTTGGTATTGTGTTTTATGGTTATTATATGATCAGATCGTGTGTTATATAATTTAGGAAAGGGTGCTTGACTGAAAAAGTTGTATTTCGATATTCTTTTTTGTATGTAAGACACTCTATTGTGTGGTATTGATATTAATTTAATGTTTGTGGTTATAACTTTTGTGTTTGGATGGGTTTTATGTTTATCCGATAGTGTTACTGTAAAACACAATGTAGACATTTGGTTAACCATTTTTAGGTTTTATGTTACTCCAATGGTATTAAAATACGTTACATTAACAATGTACGGTTGTTGGTTTTGTGTTTATATGGGTTTTATGTTTAAAACACAAAGTTAATCTTATTATGTTAAAACACAATATACACAATATAGAATCTTCTATCAAGTTAAAACACAAAAGAACGAACACCCACCTGGTGATTTTATTTGTTCAAACATTCGTGAAACTAAGAAAGAAATTATCAGATTTGTAATGGTATAAAAGTTAAAAAATTAGAGATTAGAAATAAAATACCTAAAATCTCTCATTGATTATACATAAACACACGTGTGAGTGCACGATCGAATTCTGAAACAATAGACATAATCAAGAGTTATAAGAAACGATGACCTAAAAGTTTTCTTGGGTCATGATGTTTTAGCGGCAGTTTTTGGACTTTATTTTGTAATAGGCCCAATAAATTTGTCTGAGGACCAAATTACTTTTTGCATTTTATTTCTTAGTAGGCCCAATAATTTGTATTTAGACCCAAATTAGTTTATGGACTTTATTTGGTTTATGGACTTTATTTTCTATTAGGCACAATAGCTTTTGGACTATATTTCGTATTAGGCCCAATAATTGATATCTCTATCTCTTCTCTATTACCTTATTAAGGAGGAAATGTGGGTAAGAATGTAATTTTACACAATTTTTAAGATGGGAGTTGAAGAGTCCCTTCACAAATTTCCAATCTTTGGTCATTTTGTTCCCTTTATGCCCCTTGTGTACAACCTATAATGCTCATTGTATATGTGTGTAATGCACACTTCATATCCATTTCAACATGTAACCCTCATTCATAACACCTAATTAAACCCCAATTCAATTTTAATAAAACCCAAGCTTTTCATTGAATCCTTCTACACATCTATTTAATAAGACCCAACAATGCTTGTGATGGTTCTATTAGGCTTTAGCATTGGGCACATGGTTCTGAACAACCACAACATAAGGTATGCTTATATCTTGTGATCTGATATCTTTTATTAGTTTATTATCCATGTTTTAATGTATGTTGCAATTTTGACAATCTTTGTAGGCACTGTTGGACATCATTAAGAAAGACTTGTTTTAGGTCCATATGAAAAAGTGAGTTATTACAGTACTTCTTTTGTTTTAAACTGTATCTTCCATGGGTGGAGGTGGCAAAATGTGGGTTGGATGGGAACATAAACAATTTTTAAATCCAATTTTACTATAAGAATTACATATAATAATAATAATTGCTGTTGGAGCTTATAAACAGTGTAGTAATTGGACATTTTTGTCTTTTTCTGGTTTGTTGAATTGTATAACTCTCTAAAGTATGATGTCTAAGCTGATATAACATATGTATTTGTTGCCGATAATTCTATCTCATTCTCTCTCTATATTACAACTAACTAAAAGAAAACTTAATATCCTGACTTATGTATCAAATACTTTTAATTATAAATTAACATATTGGTAAAAAAAACTTATTTTTTAAACTTGGGTCACCTTTACGTACTTAGTCACGTCTAAAAATCGCCGCAACGCGCGGGGTAATTTACTAGTTACCTTATTAAGGAGGAAAGGTGGATAAGAATGTATTTTTACATAATTTTTAAGATGGGAGTTGAAAGGTCTTTTCACAAATTTCTAATCTTTGATCATTTTATTCCCTTTATGTCCCTTGTGTACAACCTATAATGCTTATTGTATATGTGTGTAATGCACACTTTATATCCATCTCAACATGTAACCCCCATTCATAATACCTAATTAATACCCAATTCAATTGCAATAAAACCCAAGTTTCATTGAATCCTTCTATAAATCTATTTAATAAGAACAAACAATGCTTATGATGGTTTTATTAGGCTTTAGCATTAGGCATAGGGTTCTGAACAAGCATAACATAAGGTATGCTTATATCTTGTGGTCTAACATCTTTTATTAGTTTATTATCCATGTTTTAATGTATGTTGCAATGTTGATAATCTTTGTAGGCACTGTTGGACATCATTGAGAAATACTTGTTTCAGGTCCATATGAAAAAGTGAGTTATTACAATACTTCTTTTGTTTTAAACCATATCTTCCATGGGCAGAGGTGGCATGTGGGTTGGTTTGGGGTAAACAACTTTTAAATCCAATTTTACTATAAAAATTATGATTAGGTAGTGTCATATGATCAAAATTTATTTTATTTTAGTAATAACCTAATTTCTTTGATAAAAAGATTTTTGAGATTCTAACCTATACGGATTCATTACCACCTCTACTTCTTATTTTGCGTTTATTGATTTTCGAGCCGTAATATAATCATGTACACCCATACAAATAATGTTAAATACTTCTGGTTGGATGGATCAATTGAGCTCGAAAAGCGATTTGACATTGTTAAATCTTTCAATTCAGACACTTTGATTGACGTTTGCTAAAAACAAAAGGGCTTTAAAACTTTAACTTTTATAGCATGTGCATGTTTATGTTTACAAGTTATGATTTTGTAAATTTATATAATGATATTACATAAAAGCTTTTCACAGCTTGTAACTGTCGTATTCAAACCCCCAAATAATTTATTGTATTCATAACTTGTAACTGTCGTATTCAAACCCCAAATAATTCATTGTATTTATGGATTATAACCGTCCATATTCAAACTCCCAAGTAAATGTACAAACATTATCATATAAAGGTACAAACAAATACTATTCTTTTTAAATTTGTTTGCTTATTGATATAAAGGTAGAATCACAATACTCTGCTAGAGTACTAAAATGTGTTTGATATTTCATATAAAATTATGATCAAATTCTATATTTCTAGGGGTGGAGGGACCAAAGAGCTCTGATCCTAACAAATACATAAGGTGTATATATAATCATCTCTTCTTTAAAACTGCAGTGGTCTAGGCCAATGCCGTAAGCACATTGGCTAATTTTGGTGTGATGGTTGATTATTTGAAGGTAACTTAGTTTACTTGTTTATCTTTAGATTATTTGAAGGTAACTTAGTTTACTTGTTTATCTTTAGATATCAAGATTACTCTAAAGGTAGATTATCGATTACTTACTTCTAAGTTATGTACGAATTTATTTGTTGTACTACAAACCCATAAATTCGCTCTTTTGAGGCGTTGTTTATATGATATTGATTATGAAGTTAGTTGCCTTTGTAACAATAACTTTTGTTGTTTGTACATTTAAACATGTTCTTTCAAATCTTAAACTTTTGTAGGTTATTTTGAAGTCAGTTTTGGATATCAACACTGTAAGTAGTAGAGGTCTTTCCAAGGCATTATCTTGTTTTGTCGTTTTGATAAGAGGTTGCTAAATGGGTGGGTTAAGTAATGGGTCAAAACTGTTAAAGTATAAAGTGCAGGTCCAAACATGGGTCAAAACGTATGAAACCTTTTTTTTATTTGGGTTCAACCAAAACCAACCAGTCGCATTGTCTAAATATATCATTGGGATTTGTGCTGTCACCTCTATATACTATCCATTTAGTTCTAAAAATTTTTTGTACATTACATCAAATTAAAAACGAAAAAGTTTTGTAACATCCTAATTGGAATAATTGGGTCAGGGTCACTGTTGTGATATCTTTCATATTCGTATTTTGCTTTTCTTTTTTTCCACTAAATTTGCTTATCAAATTATGGACACACGTGTAATATCTTAATTTTCAATACATTATCTTGAGAATATACTCATTTCATTTAGACCTACCTATTTGCTTGAAAAAAAGCCGGCTAAGTTAGGTTACTCAATACTCTTATTAAATCAAAATTCCATTTTGAGTCAATTTTTTTTCAAAACCACCTTAAATCCTAAAATTTAATCATACGAGTTCTCATGGTGATTATAACAAGTTCCAACTTTTAATATATAAGTGATATATTTATTCCATAAATTTTCATAAAATGTCAAACCGTTGGTTTCCAAAGATATGATGAACATACAAAATCTACATATTTAGGCTCAAACCTACCTAGGTTCCTAAACTTGCAAAGAGATGGGAGATCCTTAACAAACATATGTGTCTGAGTTATCACATCAGAGTCAAAATGTCACACTTGTAATTGTAAAATGTAAATTTAAACAATAAACTTGCATACCCTATCTAGAAAAAAAAAAGTTAACTCAAACAAAGTATATACCATTACCGTCCCATGTTTTCAACTATGGATCAAAATATAATATTTTTTTTATTGTAGCTTTGAGTGCTTTAACATTAACAATCTAGATAACAAAAGTACAAGAAAACAAAAAGTTTAATACCCTTTTCAATGAAAAGTTTTACGGCCTAAGGATCGGTAAACCTCTCACACCTTGTCAAAAGTAATTTGAACCCTGTCAAATAAACTTTTTAAAATATTATAAAAAATAAGAAAAATTATAGAAATACTATACACTCTATCATAAGAGGATTGATAAAGTAACCGAACCAAATACCATGTTGCAAAGCGTCAACCCCGCAGCATCGCGCGTGTGACACCCGTCAAACTCAGGTTAGTAACATTGGTCAAACTAGTAAGTCTACCTTAGAGAGTCATGCATATTACATACTTAACTAGGCCAATTGAGTCGTTATGATGGTTCGGGAATCATTGGGAGCCGTTACAATGATCCACGGGATCATTGAGAGTCAGTCCATAACCATGTGTACAGGAATTGGTGATTTGTAGAATCGTCGGGTTTAACGCGCACACGCAAGTCTCGAGTCCCGGGAATTGGTGAACGAATGTAAACGTGTTAGTTATCGTGCATTATGTGTTTATAATCATTATATGACTTGTCGTTATGCGAATACATGCTTATATGTGTTAAAATAGTGTTTAACGAGCCAAAAACCCAAAATATGATGCTGAGGGCGATTAGGGGGGTTATAGGAGAGTAGGGGGATTATAGGCGATTACAAGAGGTGAGTAGGCCCTAATCGCCTGCTATTATAGGCGATTACGTGTAATCACGTGTCCTATTCGCCTGTAACTGCTCCTAATCGACTGTTGCAGCTTGGACGACTAGAAACACCTATAAATACAACCCTTGACTTGTAAAACACCATTTGTGCAACCCTAACTCGTCCCAAGCCTCCCTCACACCATAATACACCTTTGGAACTCGTTTTTGCTCTAAAACCCATCATTCCTAAGCTTACACTTCCTCTTTAGCAAGATCCAAGGTGTGTTATCTACCATAAGCCCTTGTAATGTTGATATCTTGGTTCCCAAAGGTCCAGACCTAGTTTTATCAAGTTTGTGTCTTTGAAATCCTTTGAAATGAGTTTCTAAAACAAGTCTAAACCTTTATACTTGCTCTATGTGGAGTATTCATGCAAGAAACGGTTTTTAATGGTTAAAACGTGAATGTTTCCATGTATTTGATGTTTTACTGATGTGTATGAGTTGTTAAGATGATTTCCTAAGGTTTTGAGCAATTATTATGGTGTTTTGATGATAATATGCATTTTGACCCGTTTGAGTGCTTCTTGAAGATTTAGGGTGTTATGATATGATTTGATGATTGTTTGATGTTAGGCTTTACACTAGAATGGTATAATAACAGAGGAATGATGATTTGCAAGGTTGTAGGTGATGAGATCTGGTTATTTACCATTTAGGGAAAGATAAGCATATTTAATGTTACCTAGTACTTTGCCATTTTTGGAAATAATTGCAAATAGGGTGTTAGACCAGTGATAAATTGGGGGGTTTTTGTTTGGAATGGGTTGTTTAATGATTTGGGTTTGATGTTGGGTGTTTTTACATGTTTCGGATCTGATTTGGAGGGTTAAACGCGCGAAATACGAATTGTTGCTGCAGGGGGCGAGTAGGCCCTACTCACATAGACAACAGGTGATTACAACTCCTAATTGCCTGTTTGACTTTCCTAATTGCCTGATTGATTCCTAATCGTGTGTTTTGCTGTTGTAAGTGTATTTTGACATCCCGAAACATGGTTTGACAGCTAGGAACATGTTAGGAACCCCGTGACATGTCTAATAACCTGATAACATGTGTACGGACTCGTTTATGCGTTAAATGAACTGTATGCTAGACTTAGTGAACTTTCACGCGTGTTAGGTGCATATTTGCATATGATTGCATGATTCTCATTCTTGAACAACACGTGGGATGGCGGGTCACCAATGGGATGTCGGGTCTTGTCTTGTGTGGTCGGATTAACAGTCAAACATGTTTTCAAATGTACTTGGTTATAGTCTGGACATTCGGGGACTAGTTAACCTACGGGTTATTAGTCTGGGTAATTATATACGTCTCATGATAGGTCGCCGCTATTTGGGGCTATCATAGCTTGTTGATTTAACTGTTTTTCAAGTAACGCAACCTAAGGTGAGTGTCACAGCCCCGCTTTTACTGTTTTGCTTTCGGGGGAGAAACATGCTACATACTTACATTTCTTAAAGGTCATGTTATACTATGGTTATTGTTATTTACTATACGGGCGTTTCATCAGGAAGTCCCAAGGGAAACCATGAGTATGTTGGTATATATAACGGGGAAATGTGGATAGATCTATTGGGCTTGACTAACCCCACTCGACGGCTTGGAGCCGGGCGGGTGCATATTGTCTCTAACCTTCGGGATCACCGATGATGACGGTGATTCATACATTCTGGGCATACTATTGGGGTTACATGTCAGTAATGCTTTCCAACTCGTAGTAGTAAAGATACTTAACGTCTAGCTAACGTTCTTATAACATAGTATTAACGGAAATGATCTTTTCAAACTTATGGAAAACTCTTTTGTAAAACCTGTGAACTTTCCAACATTATATGTTGACATTTTTTGCATGTTTTCTCAGGTCGCTAAGGTAGCAGTCAATGGATTAGGCGCACGGGGTCTTGCACGGCGTCTAAGGTTCTAGTGCATGTTTAAATAATGTTTTCAGACTACGTTATGTCTTTTGGTTGTAAAACAAGTTTATGCTTCCGCTGTTGGTTTATGGTTCAAAACTTAATATTTTGGTTTTCATATGTTACATTTAGTGTTTGTTTATTGTGACCATTGACTTGGATTTTGGTGTGTCACGCGTCTCGCGGTAAAACCCCGCAAGTGGAATTTGAGGGTGTGACAGCGTGGGTTTTCCTACTAGTATTTGTTAATGTAATAGGATTTGTAATGTAATTTTTGAACCTCGTGTGATACACGGGCCGTTAGACTAGTCATTACATATCGACAATTTCTTCTGGACTAAAACAAAAAGGGTGTGGCATTTACTTTTTCTTATTTTTCTTTTTTCTCATTATATTATATATAATATATATAACTTGATTTGGGTAAAACAACATAAGGATTGGTCGTAGTGGTTGGACGCACATGTCGATTGTTATGTCGAGAGCGCCACGAAGCGCACGAGAATCAATCTAATTTAATTTAATATATATAAAATAGAATTGTATGGGTTTTTATAATGCACCTTAATGTTATAGAATCTTTGTATGCATCTTCACGTAGTTGTTAAGTCTTAGACTCTTGAATCGTCAGTCATTAGTGTTGTTTCTACCATAAAAAATATTAGGGGTGTAAACTGTAACACCCCAACCGATGGCGGAAACATCGAGGTGCCACGTATGAATGATTGTTCAGTAGCTCATGGTAGTACACAAGATTAAATAATCCTTTAATACATTACAATATTGAATTACATTAAAGTCTACATCAAGTAATCAACGAAGCTTCAAATATCTCCTCATGTTAGCTCTAGACTTCAAGCATCAATATTTCCTGTTGAGTTGTAAAAATGGGGGGGTCAACTAGAAGTTGGTGAGAATACATCATCCATGTTAGGCAAATAGTTTAAGTATAAAAGTTTAGCAATTCATATGTCTATTGTAGATCAAAGTCTACATGTGGAAACAAAAACACAAATGATAGTATGCACATAATCAATCCTCCGACAAAGTTTAGGTCCATCCCGCATCCACGGTTCTCCTTATAAAGTTTAGGTCCATCCCGCATTCACGGTTCTCCTTATAAAGTTTAGGTCCATCCCGCATTCACGGTTCTCCTTATAAAGTTTGGAACGATAACAATCACCCGCGCTCCCCATAGAAATGGTCAACGAATCTAGGTGGGGTTGTCAATCCAATAGATCTATCATTGTATATCGCCGGCTTGGCCAAAGCTAATGATTATGTAAGTTTAAGTTTAAGTCTAACAAGTTTTTTGTCTATGACATGTGGCATCAAAGATTTACAACTAGACACGTATGAAGAATTGCTCAAGTATAAAAGCATAAAGTTTAAAGCATAAAAAGTTGCATAAACGAGGCTATGTAAACTCACCTTAATCAAAATGGGCTCGCAAGTATTCAACGGGAATCACGAACTAAACTTGCACCTAATTATGGATGATGTTTTAGCACTATGGGTATAGTTTAGGCACATTGTATATTAATTTTTTATTTATTTTTTTATCTAAAACAATCAATAATCATCTTGTTTATTTAATTATTTAAATAGACCAAACCATACACATATCAATGGTATAAAAACATATTGAAACTCTGACTTATTCGAAGATTAATAACCCATCGTTGATAAGTTGTCCTCCATTTAATTATACCAAAATCATTCATAGAAATTTTAGCATATGATTGTTCATAACCTTTGTGAATGTGCAAAGAAAAGTCATGCATGCTTCCCATGCATCGAAGAAACAATTTTGTTCTTTATAAAAAATTTAACCAAAAAAAAAACACAATAGTATGTATGGTTTGTATTTTAAATGGCTCGTTGTTATCCTACTAATGAACCAACACGAATTTTATTAATAACCCCATAATAGGATTCAAGTGATGATCAATCAGGACGTGGTTCAAAGCGAAAACAGAGGATCGATTAAGTTACCTGACCCGCGAAAAACGAAGGAAACTTTTGTATGCAGCGTGAACCGAACGGACGGAGTGGTGTCTCGTGGTGGCAATGATGAAGCTATGATGGTTACACTGCGGGTGCGTACGGTAGTGGTAACCTAGAACTTGGTAGCATACGGTGGTGTTTGATGGTGTGGCTGATACCCGAAGGTTTATGGTGCGGCGGTGGTTATGGAACTTTCATGGTCCAAGGCGGTCGAGGGGGTTAATGAGTGGTAGTGAGGGCGATGCGGCAAGGCGGTTGTCCCCCTATGGTTGTGACGGTGTGTGTGGTTGCTGGAAAGGGAGGCCGAGAGCAAGCAAGGATCGATTTACAATCCTGTTCGCATGTGTTTTGCAAGGCAGGGGAGTCGCGACAATGATCTGGTCACGGGTAGGGATTCAATTTATATGCATCACCCTAATTTGGTAAAGATTGATTTACGTTTTGATTGGGATCAAAACCGAGTACGTTTAGATGAAATGATTTAATTGACCGATATATTATTTCGTTAAAACGCGTAAATGCAAAAAGGAAGGTTAATAAATTGTAATTGACTGATTCTGTGACTTTGATTTCAAAGGATTGCCCAAATCATGGCTTAAATTGATTTGTTGGTATGAGGTGATCGAAATCGGGTCGGGTTGCAGACAAAAGGGTAGGGGTTGTTTGGTTGTTGGATTAAGGTGAACAAAGGCTGGGAAAAACTTAAGTTAAAAAAAAAAAGTTAGACATGAGTTCAAAAACAAAAACATTTATATAAGTTTTCAAATAATAAACTTTAAGTAAAAACTTTTGTAAACTTAACAAAAACATATCTATAACTCTTGTTTATGAAAAGTATAGTATATTTTTTTCCAATTTGTGAAAAATACTTAATGTTACAGTCTCCCATACTTTTAGAAACTTCGTCCCGAAGTTGATGTTGGAGAGGCTGCTGGAAAAAGGTGAGGGTACTTGGTAAAAGTTAGTGTGATTGTGAAGAGTTATTGGATGAGAAGGGATTTGTGTGAGTTTAGAGATTGGGTGGGGTAAGAAGAATGATATGTTTGAGTTATGAGGATGGAATTGCGTTGGTATCAAAATAATCTGGGGAAATGATGGTCCAAAAGAAGACCAAAAGTAAGTTTCAGGAATTAAAAAAAAAAATAAATAAATAAAAAATGCATGAGATATTTTGGTAAAACCAAATGAATTACCAAATAACTAGGGTTTGTTATTGGTCTGACCTCCATTCTCACTTTCGATGCATCATTAGTGTTTATATATAGGGTGTACCGCAGCTAACCCACCACACCTCTGATACTTCGAAAACGTACTGGATATCTTACCACAGCCCTAATAGAATTTCACACCACCTTAACGTACCTGTAAATTCATGATTACGTTCCGGACCGCAATCACCAATTTACCTTACATTAGGGTTTTGTGTCCATCTACGACTCTAAACTAAACACACATGTATAATAATGCATAACAACCTTGCGACTAAGTTTTTGTATCAATGAGTCTAATGAATCTTTGTATCAAATTGCATGATGACCACAATTAAGTTCACAATGCATCCAAAAATGAGTCCAACTGTTGAGCAGACAAGGAGACCTCTACCAGTCGGTGAGTAGGAACCTCTACCGATTGTTGAGCAGGTACAATGGCATCTACCAGTCGTTGAGCAGGTTATTAAAACCTCTACCGACTGTTGAGCAGGCATGATGACCTCTACCAATCGTTGAGTAGGTTATTAGAAACTCTACCAACTGTTGAGAAGGTACTTCATCCTCTACCAGTTGTTGATTAAATGTAACAATTGTTTTTGTAGCTCAACAAATAAGTTGTAAATTCATAACACATATATGTAAGTAAGTTTGTAAATGCAACAAGTATCAAGTATATAATGCGATTTGTAATTGTATTGCCCTAGACAAGGTTAATGAGTCTAGGTGTGATTAAAGCAAATAGTCCATATTTAGCTATCCATGTTTTCAAGTATCATGAATAATCAAATGTTCAAATATAGTAGATAATCAATTCCTCATGTATCACTAGGGATCAAGTTTTATGCAACAAACAATCAAATTTTCAACAATTTGGTTATCATGGAGATCAAGTTCATGTTTAATAAGGTGAAGGATATGAATTTAGCTCTTGTGAAGATGATGACAAATGCGAAGTAACACCAAGGTTGTGAAAGATGGTGAATGTGAAGAAGATAATTAATAAAGGGTTTATTTGATAGGTTTTCAAAGCGTCACAAGTAGTAGATAGCGTGAATCGTGGGGTTTGAGTCTAAGGTTAGAATCAAGCGTATGGGAAAATAAGGGTTCTTCACAATGTAAAGCATGATTGTGGAAATGCAAAAATCGTGAAAGTTCAAACTAGTTGAAAAATAAGTAGGAACTAATGGCGAATTCGAAGTGTTAAATTTTTCTGTGGTTAGAAAGATTTTATTTTCAAAATTGGTTTTGGGCAAAAACAAGGGTTGTTGAATTTTTGAAAACAGTACACTCTCTATGGGCTTAGAAATGGATATTTCAGTGAGACAAAGATTTTAAACACAATGTTGGGTATTGACAATCAAGACTTTGTTGGGGAGTTTTTTTTTTTCTTTTTTTTTTGTATAATAGCCTTTGATTAACTCGTTTGAATAGGAAAAATGACTTTTAATAGGTTAAAACATTTTTTTTTAATCGAAACTCATTTGCTACGTAAATAACTAGTTACACAAACATTTGAAATTTAGAAAATAAAAGACTTATTGACACAATATTTATTTGCTATGGTTTGTGAAATCTTCAGGTGGTAAAAGTTTGGCAACATTCAGTGATTTTAAGTGTTGGTGCTAAGGTATTTCCTATACATAGGTTATGGGATTATAACAAAATTCTAATATCTTGAGTATGATGAAATTTAATTGTTGAGGATAACTTTAAAAGATAAGTAAAAATATAGGGGATGCTAAAGACAAGAAACACTAAAGATAATAGGTTTAAGAAATAAAGGGAACTATATGTTCAGGCAAATATTGAAATTAATCAAACATGTGGGTAATACTGTAAGGTTGTAATCTAAGGTATGATTGTGAAACTTACAATTAATTATGAAATTCAAACTGATGTGCAAATATATAAGCAATGAAATAGATTTAAATTGTAAAAATTTGATATTCGAAACTTAGGTTTTAATGAGAGTGAGGTACTTTCTAAACCGTAATGAAAACAGTGAGACTAAATAATAAAACAAAGGCAATGAAATGAAGCATGAAGAGTGCAATCATTTATTCGTTAATTAAAACAAATAAACGAAAACGTTGACTTATCAATGTTTCTAAATTCTAATAACGTAGCGAAGACGTGCTTTAGCCTATAAGTGAACACTCATCCCGAGAATTCCCAGGTAGGCATACGGGTCCCTCGTCTGATTGGGATTTATGCGAAATGCCACGCCTTAGACAGAAAACTCAGAATACAGGCGTTCACCTTTTCAGATTGCACGTGTTCATTATTAGGATCTAGGAATTTGACGAGATTATCAAGACAGTTCAGGCTAGAACCTGAGGAGTTTGTCCTTTTACTTAAGGGTAGGTCAGGGTTACAACAAGTGATGAAGAGTAACATCTTGTAGGGGTAAGGAGTAGGATAGCGATAAAGAATAGAAACAGATAGAGTTGCAAGCAACAGGAGCAAGTATAGGTTAAATCCTAAGGTTATAGACTAGATTATTTTTCTAATAACCTAATTCCCTATAACCAAGGCTCTGATACCAATCTGTAACACCCCAACCGATGGCGGAAACATCGAGGTGCCACGTATGAATGATTGTTCAGTAGCTCATGGTAGTACACAAGATTAAATAATCCTTTAATACATTACAATATTGAATTACATTAAAGTCTACATCAAGTAATCAACGAAGCTTCAAATATCTCCTCATGTTAGCTCTAGACTTCAAGCATCAATATTTCCTGTTGAGTTGTAAAAATGGGGGGGTCAACTAGAAGTTGGTGAGAATACATCATCCATGTTAGGCAAATAGTTTAAGTATAAAAGTTTAGCAATTCATATGTCTATTGTAGATCAAAGTCTACATGTGGAAACAAAAACACAAATGATAGTATGCACATAATCAATCCTCCGACAAAGTTTAGGTCCATCCCGCATCCACGGTTCTCCTTATAAAGTTTAGGTCCATCCCGCATTCACGGTTCTCCTTATAAAGTTTAGGTCCATCCCGCATTCACGGTTCTCCTTATAAAGTTTGGAACGATAACAATCACCCGCGCTCCCCATAGAAATGGTCAACGAATCTAGGTGGGGTTGTCAATCCAATAGATCTATCATTGTATATCGCCGGCTTGGCCAAAGCTAATGATTATGTAAGTTTAAGTTTAAGTCTAACAAGTTTTTTGTCTATGACATGTGGCATCAAAGATTTACAACTAGACACGTATGAAGAATTGCTCAAGTATAAAAGCATAAAGTTTAAAGCATAAAAAGTTGCATAAACGAGGCTATGTAAACTCACCTTAATCAAAATGGGCTCGCAAGTATTCAACGGGAATCACGAACTAAACTTGCACCTAATTATGGATGATGTTTTAGCACTATGGGTATAGTTTAGGCACATTGTATATTAATTTTTTATTTATTTTTTTATCTAAAACAATCAATAATCATCTTGTTTATTTAATTATTTAAATAGACCAAACCATACACATATCAATGGTATAAAAACATATTGAAACTCTGACTTATTCGAAGATTAATAACCCATCGTTGATAAGTTGTCCTCCATTTAATTATACCAAAATCATTCATAGAAATTTTAGCATATGATTGTTCATAACCTTTGTGAATGTGCAAAGAAAAGTCATGCATGCTTCCCATGCATCGAAGAAACAATTTTGTTCTTTATAAAAAATTTAACCAAAAAAAAAACACAATAGTATGTATGGTTTGTATTTTAAATGGCTCGTTGTTATCCTACTAATGAACCAACACGAATTTTATTAATAACCCCATAATAGGATTCAAGTGATGATCAATCAGGACGTGGTTCAAAGCGAAAACAGAGGATCGATTAAGTTACCTGACCCGCGAAAAACGAAGGAAACTTTTGTATGCAGCGTGAACCGAACGGACGGAGTGGTGTCTCGTGGTGGCAATGATGAAGCTATGATGGTTACACTGCGGGTGCGTACGGTAGTGGTAACCTAGAACTTGGTAGCATACGGTGGTGTTTGATGGTGTGGCTGATACCCGAAGGTTTATGGTGCGGCGGTGGTTATGGAACTTTCATGGTCCAAGGCGGTCGAGGGGGTTAATGAGTGGTAGTGAGGGCGATGCGGCAAGGCGGTTGTCCCCCTATGGTTGTGACGGTGTGTGTGGTTGCTGGAAAGGGAGGCCGAGAGCAAGCAAGGATCGATTTACAATCCTGTTCGCATGTGTTTTGCAAGGCAGGGGAGTCGCGACAATGATCTGGTCACGGGTAGGGATTCAATTTATATGCATCACCCTAATTTGGTAAAGATTGATTTACGTTTTGATTGGGATCAAAACCGAGTACGTTTAGATGAAATGATTTAATTGACCGATATATTATTTCGTTAAAACGCGTAAATGCAAAAAGGAAGGTTAATAAATTGTAATTGACTGATTCTGTGACTTTGATTTCAAAGGATTGCCCAAATCATGGCTTAAATTGATTTGTTGGTATGAGGTGATCGAAATCGGGTCGGGTTGCAGACAAAAGGGTAGGGGTTGTTTGGTTGTTGGATTAAGGTGAACAAAGGCTGGGAAAAACTTAAGTTAAAAAAAAAAAGTTAGACATGAGTTCAAAAACAAAAACATTTATATAAGTTTTCAAATAATAAACTTTAAGTAAAAACTTTTGTAAACTTAACAAAAACATATCTATAACTCTTGTTTATGAAAAGTATAGTATATTTTTTTCCAATTTGTGAAAAATACTTAATGTTACAGTCTCCCATACTTTTAGAAACTTCGTCCCGAAGTTGATGTTGGAGAGGCTGCTGGAAAAAGGTGAGGGTACTTGGTAAAAGTTAGTGTGATTGTGAAGAGTTATTGGATGAGAAGGGATTTGTGTGAGTTTAGAGATTGGGTGGGGTAAGAAGAATGATATGTTTGAGTTATGAGGATGGAATTGCGTTGGTATCAAAATAATCTGGGGAAATGATGGTCCAAAAGAAGACCAAAAGTAAGTTTCAGGAATTAAAAAAAAAAATAAATAAATAAAAAATGCATGAGATATTTTGGTAAAACCAAATGAATTACCAAATAACTAGGGTTTGTTATTGGTCTGACCTCCATTCTCACTTTCGATGCATCATTAGTGTTTATATATAGGGTGTACCGCAGCTAACCCACCACACCTCTGATACTTCGAAAACGTACTGGATATCTTACCACAGCCCTAATAGAATTTCACACCACCTTAACGTACCTGTAAATTCATGATTACGTTCCGGACCGCAATCACCAATTTACCTTACATTAGGGTTTTGTGTCCATCTACGACTCTAAACTAAACACACATGTATAATAATGCATAACAACCTTGCGACTAAGTTTTTGTATCAATGAGTCTAATGAATCTTTGTATCAAATTGCATGATGACCACAATTAAGTTCACAATGCATCCAAAAATGAGTCCAACTGTTGAGCAGACAAGGAGACCTCTACCAGTCGGTGAGTAGGAACCTCTACCGATTGTTGAGCAGGTACAATGGCATCTACCAGTCGTTGAGCAGGTTATTAAAACCTCTACCGACTGTTGAGCAGGCATGATGACCTCTACCAATCGTTGAGTAGGTTATTAGAAACTCTACCAACTGTTGAGAAGGTACTTCATCCTCTACCAGTTGTTGATTAAATGTAACAATTGTTTTTGTAGCTCAACAAATAAGTTGTAAATTCATAACACATATATGTAAGTAAGTTTGTAAATGCAACAAGTATCAAGTATATAATGCGATTTGTAATTGTATTGCCCTAGACAAGGTTAATGAGTCTAGGTGTGATTAAAGCAAATAGTCCATATTTAGCTATCCATGTTTTCAAGTATCATGAATAATCAAATGTTCAAATATAGTAGATAATCAATTCCTCATGTATCACTAGGGATCAAGTTTTATGCAACAAACAATCAAATTTTCAACAATTTGGTTATCATGGAGATCAAGTTCATGTTTAATAAGGTGAAGGATATGAATTTAGCTCTTGTGAAGATGATGACAAATGCGAAGTAACACCAAGGTTGTGAAAGATGGTGAATGTGAAGAAGATAATTAATAAAGGGTTTATTTGATAGGTTTTCAAAGCGTCACAAGTAGTAGATAGCGTGAATCGTGGGGTTTGAGTCTAAGGTTAGAATCAAGCGTATGGGAAAATAAGGGTTCTTCACAATGTAAAGCATGATTGTGGAAATGCAAAAATCGTGAAAGTTCAAACTAGTTGAAAAATAAGTAGGAACTAATGGCGAATTCGAAGTGTTAAATTTTTCTGTGGTTAGAAAGATTTTATTTTCAAAATTGGTTTTGGGCAAAAACAAGGGTTGTTGAATTTTTGAAAACAGTACACTCTCTATGGGCTTAGAAATGGATATTTCAGTGAGACAAAGATTTTAAACACAATGTTGGGTATTGACAATCAAGACTTTGTTGGGGAGTTTTTTTTTTTCTTTTTTTTTTGTATAATAGCCTTTGATTAACTCGTTTGAATAGGAAAAATGACTTTTAATAGGTTAAAACATTTTTTTTTAATCGAAACTCATTTGCTACGTAAATAACTAGTTACACAAACATTTGAAATTTAGAAAATAAAAGACTTATTGACACAATATTTATTTGCTATGGTTTGTGAAATCTTCAGGTGGTAAAAGTTTGGCAACATTCAGTGATTTTAAGTGTTGGTGCTAAGGTATTTCCTATACATAGGTTATGGGATTATAACAAAATTCTAATATCTTGAGTATGATGAAATTTAATTGTTGAGGATAACTTTAAAAGATAAGTAAAAATATAGGGGATGCTAAAGACAAGAAACACTAAAGATAATAGGTTTAAGAAATAAAGGGAACTATATGTTCAGGCAAATATTGAAATTAATCAAACATGTGGGTAATACTGTAAGGTTGTAATCTAAGGTATGATTGTGAAACTTACAATTAATTATGAAATTCAAACTGATGTGCAAATATATAAGCAATGAAATAGATTTAAATTGTAAAAATTTGATATTCGAAACTTAGGTTTTAATGAGAGTGAGGTACTTTCTAAACCGTAATGAAAACAGTGAGACTAAATAATAAAACAAAGGCAATGAAATGAAGCATGAAGAGTGCAATCATTTATTCGTTAATTAAAACAAATAAACGAAAACGTTGACTTATCAATGTTTCTAAATTCTAATAACGTAGCGAAGACGTGCTTTAGCCTATAAGTGAACACTCATCCCGAGAATTCCCAGGTAGGCATACGGGTCCCTCGTCTGATTGGGATTTATGCGAAATGCCACGCCTTAGACAGAAAACTCAGAATACAGGCGTTCACCTTTTCAGATTGCACGTGTTCATTATTAGGATCTAGGAATTTGACGAGATTATCAAGACAGTTCAGGCTAGAACCTGAGGAGTTTGTCCTTTTACTTAAGGGTAGGTCAGGGTTACAACAAGTGATGAAGAGTAACATCTTGTAGGGGTAAGGAGTAGGATAGCGATAAAGAATAGAAACAGATAGAGTTGCAAGCAACAGGAGCAAGTATAGGTTAAATCCTAAGGTTATAGACTAGATTATTTTTCTAATAACCTAATTCCCTATAACCAAGGCTCTGATACCAATCTGTAACACCCCAACCGATGGCGGAAACATCGAGGTGCCACGTATGAATGATTGTTCAGTAGCTCATGGTAGTACACAAGATTAAATAATCCTTTAATACATTACAATATTGAATTACATTAAAGTCTACATCAAGTAATCAACGAAGCTTCAAATATCTCCTCATGTTAGCTCTAGACTTCAAGCATCAATATTTCCTGTTGAGTTGTAAAAATGGGGGGGTCAACTAGAAGTTGGTGAGAATACATCATCCATGTTAGGCAAATAGTTTAAGTATAAAAGTTTAGCAATTCATATGTCTATTGTAGATCAAAGTCTACATGTGGAAACAAAAACACAAATGATAGTATGCACATAATCAATCCTCCGACAAAGTTTAGGTCCATCCCGCATCCACGGTTCTCCTTATAAAGTTTAGGTCCATCCCGCATTCACGGTTCTCCTTATAAAGTTTAGGTCCATCCCGCATTCACGGTTCTCCTTATAAAGTTTGGAACGATAACAATCACCCGCGCTCCCCATAGAAATGGTCAACGAATCTAGGTGGGGTTGTCAATCCAATAGATCTATCATTGTATATCGCCGGCTTGGCCAAAGCTAATGATTATGTAAGTTTAAGTTTAAGTCTAACAAGTTTTTTGTCTATGACATGTGGCATCAAAGATTTACAACTAGACACGTATGAAGAATTGCTCAAGTATAAAAGCATAAAGTTTAAAGCATAAAAAGTTGCATAAACGAGGCTATGTAAACTCACCTTAATCAAAATGGGCTCGCAAGTATTCAACGGGAATCACGAACTAAACTTGCACCTAATTATGGATGATGTTTTAGCACTATGGGTATAGTTTAGGCACATTGTATATTAATTTTTTATTTATTTTTTTATCTAAAACAATCAATAATCATCTTGTTTATTTAATTATTTAAATAGACCAAACCATACACATATCAATGGTATAAAAACATATTGAAACTCTGACTTATTCGAAGATTAATAACCCATCGTTGATAAGTTGTCCTCCATTTAATTATACCAAAATCATTCATAGAAATTTTAGCATATGATTGTTCATAACCTTTGTGAATGTGCAAAGAAAAGTCATGCATGCTTCCCATGCATCGAAGAAACAATTTTGTTCTTTATAAAAAATTTAACCAAAAAAAAAACACAATAGTATGTATGGTTTGTATTTTAAATGGCTCGTTGTTATCCTACTAATGAACCAACACGAATTTTATTAATAACCCCATAATAGGATTCAAGTGATGATCAATCAGGACGTGGTTCAAAGCGAAAACAGAGGATCGATTAAGTTACCTGACCCGCGAAAAACGAAGGAAACTTTTGTATGCAGCGTGAACCGAACGGACGGAGTGGTGTCTCGTGGTGGCAATGATGAAGCTATGATGGTTACACTGCGGGTGCGTACGGTAGTGGTAACCTAGAACTTGGTAGCATACGGTGGTGTTTGATGGTGTGGCTGATACCCGAAGGTTTATGGTGCGGCGGTGGTTATGGAACTTTCATGGTCCAAGGCGGTCGAGGGGGTTAATGAGTGGTAGTGAGGGCGATGCGGCAAGGCGGTTGTCCCCCTATGGTTGTGACGGTGTGTGTGGTTGCTGGAAAGGGAGGCCGAGAGCAAGCAAGGATCGATTTACAATCCTGTTCGCATGTGTTTTGCAAGGCAGGGGAGTCGCGACAATGATCTGGTCACGGGTAGGGATTCAATTTATATGCATCACCCTAATTTGGTAAAGATTGATTTACGTTTTGATTGGGATCAAAACCGAGTACGTTTAGATGAAATGATTTAATTGACCGATATATTATTTCGTTAAAACGCGTAAATGCAAAAAGGAAGGTTAATAAATTGTAATTGACTGATTCTGTGACTTTGATTTCAAAGGATTGCCCAAATCATGGCTTAAATTGATTTGTTGGTATGAGGTGATCGAAATCGGGTCGGGTTGCAGACAAAAGGGTAGGGGTTGTTTGGTTGTTGGATTAAGGTGAACAAAGGCTGGGAAAAACTTAAGTTAAAAAAAAAAAGTTAGACATGAGTTCAAAAACAAAAACATTTATATAAGTTTTCAAATAATAAACTTTAAGTAAAAACTTTTGTAAACTTAACAAAAACATATCTATAACTCTTGTTTATGAAAAGTATAGTATATTTTTTTCCAATTTGTGAAAAATACTTAATGTTACATAAACGAGTCGAGCCGAGTCCGAGCCTGACTGGACTCGGCTCGGGCTCGTTAAGGTTTTGTGAAGCTCGAGCTCGGCTCGGTTCGAGCCTACAATCTTGAGCTCGAGCTCGGCTCGCTAGCAAAATACAAAGCTCGAGCTCGGCTCGGCTCGAGGTGATTTGAGAATCTCAAACGAGCTCAAAAGCTCGGCTCGAGCTCGCAAAAGCTCGGCTATAACTTAGGCTCGTGAGCCCAATCGTTAAGGCTATAACTTAGGCTCGGTTGTAACTTAGGCTCGGGCTCGGGTTCGGGCTCTAGCTCGTTAAGGCTCGATTAGGCTCGCGAGCCCAATCAAGCTTTGTATGTAGGGCTCGAGCTCGGGCTCGATAACTAAACGAGCCATATTTCAGGCTCGGGCTCGGGCTCGTTAAGGCTCGGCTTGTTCGAGCTTTTTACCGAGCCGATCCCGAGTCGATCCCGAGCCGCTACATGTCATTTACACCCCTAAAAAATATCCATTGCGGGTCAATGCACCTTTGGTCCTTGATGTTGACCATTCTGTTTAATAAATTTTTGTTTGGATTCATGCAATCCTCTTGTGAAGTCTTAGTTTAGCATTAAGATGATTGATTTATGAACACATGAGTATTTAGTTAGTAATATACATAAGGGGATGGTTCAATAGAGAACTCATTTTAGAGAGAGAACTCGAGAACTCCTAACTAAATACAAAAAAAAAAAAAATAATAATAATAATAATAAAATCATAACTCAAAATTTAAGTAAAAAAAATGGAAAACTAGTTCGGAGCTACCCAAGGCATTATAGCCTAGTGGTATCTTGGCGTTGAGATAAGACTTAGGGGCCATGAGGTCCTGGGTTCGAATCTTACATAAAGGGGGTTTTCTCATAATTATGAGTTTCCTCCTGAATTGGTGACTTGGTGGTGGAATATGATCGCGTGGCAACACTGGTGGCACGATGATACTCCAGTGTTCCGTGAGTGATTCCAATTTGTTGGCCGTTCAAAAAAAAAAAGTTCGGAGCTTCTCTTTCCCACGTCATACCCGTTCAGAAAAAAAATAAAAAATAAAAACACACCTAAAAAACGCTACTGCACATGTGTAGTATAACCCAAAAGCCTAAACCCCCCACCCCCAACTTACCCCCACCCAAAAACCTAATTCCACCCCACCCACCCCCACCTCCACCAAAAAATCTAAATCGCTTACCCAAAAACCTAAACCACCCATCCACCCCCACCCAAAAACCTAAACCCACCCCACCCACCGCCTACCAAAAACCTAAGCCCCACCCGCCACAACCAAAAACCTAACCCCCTACCCAAAAACCTAAACCCACCCTACCCACCCCCACCCCCAAAAACCTAAACCTTACAAGCTAAACTTAAAAAAACTAACCCTAAAAGCTAAACTAAACCCAAAAGCTAAACCCTAAAGCTAACCGAACATTTACTACACACGTGCATTAGAAGTCGCCTATTTTTTTATTATTTTTTTATTTTTTTCTGAACGGGGATGACTTGGGAAAGAGAAGCTCCGAACCAGATTTTTGGTTTTTGACTTAAATTTTGAGTTATGATTTTTTTTTTCTTAATTTAAGTAGGAGTTCTCGAGTTCTCTCCCTAACTATGAGTTCTCAATTGAACTTTCCCAATATACATAAATCTATTATTTTTAAAATTATCAATAGAGATTGATAAATAATTGGTATGCACGCAACTAGAAATATTCTTCACCCATTTGGCAACACACCTATCAGTTCTATTTAACCCTTACATGTGTATATACTTTCTAGTTAAGCAGGAAAAATGAAAAGTTCATAACATTTCTTTTGATCATCTATTGAAAAATATTATAATTACAATTTAAATATATTTTGACCTGATATAGGTTAATATCAGGCCCGGCTCACGCCCAAGGCAGTTAAGGCAACTGCTATGGGCCTCCAGGTTTTAGAGGCCCCCACTTTCTGCACTTCAAAGGGTATTAAGCCCAGTTATTAATGCTGCAAGCTTTGAATTTTTTTTTTGGAGGTATATTATATGCAACATTTTCTTCATTTATAGAGTTGATGGAAAAAAAAATTATTTTTCTTTTCAAAAGGGCTCCAATTGACAAACTCGCTTTAGGCCACCCAACGACATTGAGCCGGCCCTGGTTAATATAAATAATTATATTTGTTAACAATTTGGGTTTCTCTATTTTCTGTGAGCAACTTTTACACCATTTAACAATGTAATCTACCATAAAACTCAATAATCAATAAGCCAAAAAAACAATAACTAATATAATCAAACATATAAAAAACAGGCAACAAAAAGAAGCAAAATAAGGAATCGCGAATCGACCAAGGGTCCATAGCATTAGCATAGGATACCCACTCTCAGGCCAATCCACCAAACCGATACATGTGAACCAAATCATACAAAAAGCCAGATAAAAATACAGAGCAAAACACTATTCAAATCACTTGAGCTATGAGCTATTGATAGATAAGATGATTTCAGATTCGCATTATTATGAATTCGATTGAATACTTGCACAAATGAACCCATAAGAGATAAAGTTGGAATCCACGTCGCCGTATGTAAAAAGCGCAACTTTGTTTATTTTTTTAAAAAAAATCCCTTTGGCGCTTTTTATATTTTTTTGGCCCAAAATGCTTAAAAACATGTATTTTACATTGGTTATTTTTTTCAAAAAAAAAAAATGATTTTTACATGGGTTTCCAAGGTTTTCTCAACTCAAGAGGGTTTTCAATTTATCCTTCCCCTATATATCTCTACTACATTATAAAGGAGGAGTGATGGCTAAATGTGTCCATATTGGCAAACTTAAGATGGCATTTGAAAAGCCATATGCTTTAACCCTCAAATGTCATATAAATCTTCCCCAAATTACCCTTAAATGCATTAAGATGCTTGTACCAACCATTTTCCATTAACTTTTCATCATCATCATCATCAATTCAGAATAAATTAATGCAATGCAGGTCATTGATGCCAACCATAACCATAAGCACCAACCATTTTCCGTTAACTTTTTATTATCAATTGCACCATTTAATACATTTAATTCACATAAGTTACTACTAAATGCAATCAATAAAACCTTGATTTTTGGATTTCCCCGATTCAATCGTAACATCAAAATCATACTCTTGACTAGCTCCTTTATTGCCTTCACATCAGAAAATCAAACAAAGGTGTAACCACGATAATGAGATTCAATGCCATTGAAGCCTGCAGATGAAGCGTCTCACCTTCAAATGCAAACACCATTACCAATTTATTATCTGTTTCAATTAAATCTCTATGTAAACCACCACAATTCTCATTCTTCTCATCCGTCACTCTCATACACAGCCTCCATAGAAGACAATCACGGCATCAGCATGAACGTTGTTCATGTTTGACGATGAGTAAGTCATGCTAATGCCTTCTATTTAACTTCAATTGAGTTACTGTTTAGTGTCTAGATCATTATTGCAATAAAATTACACAGCAAAAATTCATTTTGTTGTTAACTTTATGATTATCTAAAGAGTTAATTTCAGTTTACCTATTCATAATTATTTTCTAATGTTTTCTTTTAGTTTGATCTGCCTAATTTGGTGATGGAAACAGAGCATATTTTGGGGGTATGTGTTAAAAACGTTTGTTGGCAAATTGTATAAAGGTAAAAGTTGTGGTCATTTTTTTTTTAATTTTTGTTTTATCTCATTTTATTTTATTTTGGTTTTGTTTGATTTTTTAGAGAATAATGTTGGATTGAGCATTAACGCGTCTTGGTGCATCTCGGGATTTTATTGAGCAAAGATCTGGTACGTCTTCTGTTTCTTGTGGTGCATATCGCTGCAAACGAATGTGGGGATCGGGTCAAGGTTAAAACTATCATAACTGGAAATTATGGGTCATTGTTAACATGTAAGTTTATTATTGCTTGTTTAATCCAAGTTTAAAATGGATACGAGTTGGATGTCTTTACCAAGAGCAACCACTGAAGTATCAAGTGTGCTATTAAGGTGTATAATAATAACAACACTATGATTAAGTGTCCTATTAAGTTATGTTATAATAAAACTCTAGCGAATAAGCGTCCAATAAAACTGATGTTTTATAGCTCAAATATCATACGTCCTATTACCATGTATTATAATAACACCAAAATGATTAAGCGTCCTTTAAAGGTTAAACGTATAAGACCCATGTCTCAAGTATCCTATTATGTTATGTCCTAATATGACTTCGACTATAAAGGGTCCTATAATATGGAACATTTACCACTTAACTATAAGGTGTCGTATCAAGTTATATTATAATAGGACGCCCGGTGATAAGTGTCCTATTACATTACCACATAACGGGACACCAACAACTAAATGTCTTATAAATTAATTTATTAGGATCTACATTTTAAGTGTCGTATTAAGTTATATAATAATAGGACCCCAAAGAATCATCCGTCCTATTAAATAGTTTTTTTAGGATACCGGTTTAGTAACGTATATTATAAAAGGACCCCAAAAGTTCATTCGTCCTATTAAATAGTTTTTTAGGACCCCATTTTACAAGCGTCCCACACAAAAGATCCTTAAAAGCCATTTTTGTTGTAGTGTGAAAGAGTGTGGCAAGCGGGTAAAAAGACGAACTAATACGACTTTTAAAATGGGGCAGTTTGTTTTGTGCAACATTCATATCACTGCAGTGAATTGTTAACAAAATGGTGAACTTTGAAAAGATTGGTGAAGTGTGTTATGTTTAGGAATATTTTGAATTATGTTGTTCAGATCTTTCATGTACATATTTAACACTGTAGTATTAATCAGAAAATAACACAAAGCAAACTGTTTCAAATTGAAAAAAAAAGGTTTTCGTGAAATAAGATTTGTGCAGGGGAGTGTCGTTGCCATGATGAAGAAAGGAAGTGAGGAATCGACGAAATCTAACGCGTGGATTCCAGACCCGGTTACTGATTATTATAAGCCAGGAGGTCAAGGAAACCAGATCAATCCAGTTGAGCTTCGTGAATCGTGAGATGCTGCTCAAGCACAAAACTCGACGGTATTATTAAGGAATTTAGTTCAGAATTTGGATTGAGTTTTGATGATAAATTTCATTCGTTTAGATTGCATATTCATGCTGTTCTATCAGAGATGGTTTAATTACGTTCAAAAGTATGAATTGGTACATGATTCTACATTTCTTTATCTCAAACTCTTTTTTTTTTTAATAATAACTTACATGTATCATGAAACCTTGTCTTGTTTTAATATATTACTGGTTTTTTTTAGTTATCACTTTTCATCTACTTCTTTTTCATAACTATATAATATACTCTTTACATTTGAATAATTGTTATTAATACAATTAAGTATGGTTATCAATATTACTCTTTAAAGTTGTTATATTTTCTTCATTTATTATGTATTTGTTATAGGTACGGTGGTTGTAATATGTACTTATTATAGTGTTAAAACAAAGACCTGTTTGAAGCTCAAGTTGTTTGTTGAGATCAGTATCATGACCATTTAATTTTCTTATTTCATTTTTTAGGAACAAAACAAAGGAGATGGGAAGTAACAACTAATGCACATAATTGAAAGATCGAAATGGGTGGTTGCAATGGACATCACAATTGGATAAATATCAGACGGGACACCCGCCGCAACGCGCGAGCATTCCCACTAGTATATATATGTGTGTGTGTGTGTGTGTGTGTGTGTTAGTGTTAGTGTTGGGCTACTTTGGGCTAATCGGATTAAGTGTTAGTGTTGGGCTGTGAGCACTTATTGGGTCAGCACCTGCTTTGGGCTGCAAATTGTCTATGCATTTAAGATTTTTAAAACCATAGTCGCCCAGAGAAGGTTAAACTTATATTAAGATAGTTTGAGCCGTAAATTGGTCAAGAAAGACAGATAGTTGGCCCAGGAGCATTGTGGAGAGCTACAACAAATTTTTTTTTTCACACCCCAAATTCAACTTCATAAATTCAGGTTTAAGGGCGCAACAGTAGTGATATAGAATAATATTGTTTTAAAACATCATATATCTATTATTATTTTTCTTATGTATTTGAAACACAATCATCATTATGTATGATTAGAGCTTGATATTTAAAACTTAAAATGTTATGTTATAAAACTTTCACTTGCAAATTAGTGTCAATTCTGATAAATGAATTGTATAAGTTTGCAGAATGTAGAAGTCACATATCAGTTATCAGTTATCACTAAGCTAAATCATGCAATTCTTGACCTTATGTTTTACATATAGATAAAAGTATAAAACAAGTTAAATTTATTATATTGTTCTTTATGGAAATATTCAGTAGTGATGATCTCGTAGTAAAATTGTCACACTTCGTATCGAATTTTATATTGTTTATGTTCTTAATTTAGATGTTTATGTAAATAAAAAAACTTATACAATTCATTTATCAGAATTGACACTAATTTGCAAGTGAAAGTTTTGTATAACATAACATTTTAACTTTTAAATATCAAGCTCTAATCATACATAATGATAATTGTGTTTCAATTACATAAGAAAAATAATAATAGATATATGATGTTTGTAAAACAATATTATTCTATATCACTACTGTTAATGACTATTTATGCAAGATCTAACAAAGGTAAGAAGACATATTATTCAATATAAATATATATTGACACACAGAGTTATAATAGTTTTTATTTTTATAAACTAAACAGTAAACTCAATATCGTAAAAACATCATATCGGTTCATGGATATTATGCAGGGCCAAGCTATTTAGAGGCCCAATGCTGATGATAAAATTGAGGCTCTTTCGGTAGAAAAAAATTATTATTTTGCTAGATCCTAAATTGTGGAAAAACCATAGCAGTAGTAAAATGAAAGAGAAGAAAAAAAGAAACAAACCTCTACTAGTCTGATTTCTGCTTTCGATTGAGCTACGGCTTGTGGTGAACAATGCGTAAAATTTTTTCAATAGTACCTTATAAAAATAACAAACTACACTGGGTTTCCTCAAGTGGGCCATGTAAACAACGTAAAAAAAAAAAATTCCAACATGCTTCGATCCTAGATCTACCAAGACGAATAGTGAAGGCTTTACCAATAGACTGGAAAGACTTTTTGTAGTTTTGAACGATGGCGAATGTTACTCTACTTAAACCTCTAAATTACACCAAATAATTAATCATAATGTATTCCATTGTAGGAATTATGTACGTAACACCTCAACATATGGCGGAAAAATAGAGGTGTCACGTGTGTGATTATTCAAAAACACATGGTACTAAATTGTAGATATGATTATGTATTTGATTAAATTGTGATTACAATGAAAAGGAATACAATTGTGTAAAACAAGTATAAGCGTAACATGAAATTTATATCAAGTCATTACTAGGTCCAAAGTTCTATATGTAGCGTCTCAACAAACAAACCTGAAACATAATATGTATCTCATATGATATTAATTATTAGGGAATATTTTATAGAATACTAATCAAGTTTTACTAGTGTTCTAATTAGATCACTCATAAAAATATTTGTTTTAATTAAGTCATTAAAGTTTATTTTATGTTCTAATCCTATATAGTTTACCTGAATAGCAGGTATAATACCTACGATTGGAACATTAAAATAAACTTCAGTGACCTAATTAAAACATTAAAGTAAAGTTGAATTATATAATTGGGAAAAAATGTTTTATAAAAATTGTGAATATTTAAAAAAATGCGAAAATTTTAAAAATGTTTATATATTTTTTTTTTAGTTATGGAAATTGTGGAAAAAAATGTTTAATAAGAATTGATGACCTTCTAAATGGGTAAATTATCTATGATTAGAACATTAAAATAACTTTAGTTATCTAATTGGAACAATTTTTTTTATGAGTAACTTGATTAGAACACTTCTAAAACTATATTACTATTTAGCAAAGTTACCCCTAATTATTATTCACACAAAAAATGTATTAATTAGGAGAAGTTTATTAAGAAGTAAAATTTGTATTAATTAAGAAGTATTGCATCAAGTACTTGTATCCCGTGTACCAAATTTGTCTTGGGCATCTTAATACTTGAGGTAAATTACCATGGTGCTCTCCTTAAATGAATTTATAGTAGTGTGTGTAATTTTTAAAAACATCGGGCCTGGACCATCGTGCAACCCGCCAAAACCACCAAACACCCCCCCTCCCCATGCAAAATCAAGCTAATGCAAAACTATCTTGTATATTAGTTTTAAAACTTTCATGAATAGTGCCTGTTGACGCGTGGCATCAGGTTATTTGTTTTTTATTTCATGTTTTGCCGATTTGAGTGTATTTAGTTTGGTTTTTCTATTTGTTTTAACAAGTTTGTTTGCAGTGCAATTGCTTAGTTTGTTTTGTTGTTATTTGTCCTATTCGGGTTCGACTACCTCTGTATATGTTATAATTTTCTCTCTCTCTTGTAAAGCTTGTGTGCCAGGTGTTTATGTTATGGTCTTTAAATGTGTTCTTATCTTTCAGCCATCTCTTTTTACCACCCGAGAAGCCCTTCTTCTTTCTCCTTTCTCCTTTTCTCTCTTCATCCATAGCCTCCACCATCATCAACCCACCACCGCTAACCACCTTGGATTCCTACCTCCACTACCACACCTGTGCACTACTAACGACCACTCAACTGCTGCCGACCACACCCGTTATCATCCCTACCATGCGTTGTCACCTCCCATGTCCATTGCCATCGAAAACCCTAACCACCAATATTCACCCCTACAAGTTAATAAGAATTATAAAATTTACAAGTTAGAGATAATTATCGATTAATTTTTTGAACCAACTAACTCAGATACTCACTAAACTTATTGTGACACTCGGCAAACTCAGGATGATAACCTTGGTTAAGTTAAAGTCTACCTTAGCGAGTCATGCGTACATTATACTTAACTGGGTCGGTTGAGTCGTGTTATGGTTCGGGAGTCGTTACAAAGGTCTAGAGGGTCATTAGATGTCGGTCCATAACCATGGGTACAAGGATTGACGATTCGTGAATCGCCGGACTGTAGTAATCACACAAGTCTCGAGTCCCGGGAATTGGTGAACGAATGCGAACGTGTTTGTTTTCTTGATTTATGTGTGTATAATCATTATGTGACTTGTCGGTATGTGAATACGTGTTTATATGTGTTAAAACGGTGATTACACGTGATTGCATGACATTGTAGGTGATTACGCGTAATCACCTTATGCTGAAGGCGATTAGGATGCCCTTGAGGGCGATTAGGGTGCCAATCGCCTATAGCAGAGGGCGATTAGGCCCTAATTGCCGATAGCTATAGGCGATTAGGAGCCCTAATCGCCTATACTGCTGCATAATCGCCTAACGTGTGTTAAACGACTAGAAACGCCTTTAAATACCACCCTTGACTTGTAAAACATCATTTGTGCAACCCTAGCCTTCCCATGACCTCTTCCAACTCACAAACACCCTCTGGAACACGTTTTTGCATCAAAACCCACCTTTCCAAGCCTTACATCTCATTTTCTTACAAATCTAAGGTGTGTTCTTCATCCCCAAACCTTTGTATGTTATTGTTTTGATCCCTAAAAGTCCAGACCTGATTTCTAAACATTTGTGTCTTGGAAAACCTATTAAAAACAGTTTCTAAACAAACCCAAACCTCTATGCATGTTATATGTGTTATATCCATATAAAGGTAGGATTTTTATTATTGAAGTATGAGTATTCTTGTGTTATTGTTATGTTTCTAGCTTATATGAGTTATTATGATGTTAACTTAGGAGTTTGGATGGTTATAGTTGTGTATTGTTGATAATAGAGGTTTAGACCCGTTTGAAGGATTATGTGGAATCTATGATATTATGATGTGTTTTGTTGATTGTTTAAGATGAGTGTTTGCTTTAGGATGATGCTAACACAGTAGGATATTATCGAACAATGTCATTATGAGATGAAATCTGGATATTTGCCATTTAGGGCAAACTTTGCATGTTGATGTTATGTTTACATGTTGAATATGCTATTTTGGGAAACGCTTGCATTCGGGACTGTTAGAATGATGATAATTTAGGGGTTTTGCTTGGAATAGGTTTATTAATGTTTTGGGTTTGATATTTGGTGTTTCCACACGTTTCGGATCTGATTTGGAGGTTTAAACGCGTGAAAAAATCGGAACAGAACTGCAGGGGGCGATTAGGAGTACTACTCGCCTATAAGGTAGGCAATTGGGAGCCTAATCGCCTATAGGGTAGGCGATTGGGGGCCTAATCGCCTATACTGAAGGTGATTACGATCCTAATCACTAGTTAGATCCTGAAATGCATGTGGTATAGGCCTAATCGCCTATAAGGTACTAGAATAGGCCTAATCGCCTATAGCTATAGGAGATTAGAGCCTAAATGCCTATAATGAAGGCGATTACCCCTCCTAATTGCTAGTTGACTTTTCCTAATCGCATGTACTGCTGCTGTAAGTGCATTTTGGCATTCCGAGACTTGATTTGACACCTAGGAACATGCTAGGAACCCCGTAACATGCCTAGTAACATGGTAACACGTGCTCGGACTTATTTATACGCTAATTAAACTGTATGCTAGACTTGGTGAACTTTAACACGTGTTAAGTGCTGATTACATATATTGTATGTTATATTGTATGAGGTTAACACATGGGGTATCGGGTCACCAATGGGATGTCGAGTCTTGTCCAGTATGGTCGGTTAAACAGTCAACACGTTTTCAAATGGACTTGGTTATGGTCTGGACATGTAGGGACTAGCTAACCCACGGGTTATTAGTCAGAGTACTTATATCTGTCATATGTTAGGTCGCCACTATACGGGACTAGCATAGCTTACTTATTTTAATCATTTACAAGTAACGCAACCTAAGGTGAGTTCACGGCCCCACTTTCTTTGGTTTTACTTTTGGGGGAGAAAACATGCGTTGAACTATGTTTTGAGAACTGTTGTCATACTATGGGTTATTACGGGTTACTATACGATCTTTTCAAGTCCCGGGGGAAACCATGAATGTGCGGGGATGCACAACGGGGGAAATGTGGATAGATCTATTGGGTCTGACAAACCCCACTCGACGGCTTGTAGGGCCGGGCGGGTGCATATTGTCTTGAACGGGTAACATTGGTAACATTGCAGAACACACTCGGGCTGAACATTGGTAACAGTCTAGTAATGGTTTTCCAATCGTAGTAGTAACAAAACATATGCCTAGCTAGCGTACTTTGGTTGAACATTTCATAGTATTGACAGGTTGAACTTGGTACACTTTTGGAACTTGGTAACTTTTATTTAAAACCTGTGAACTCACTAGCATTATGTGCTGACGTACTTTTGGCATGTTTTTCTCAGGTCGCTAAGGTAGCATCTCAGGGCTTAGGCGCACGTGTCTGCACGGCGTCTAGTTTAGGTTTCATGGTTTTTGTTTATTGAACAAGATTGGATACTTTTGGGTTTCCTTTTGTAAAGCAATGCTTCCGCTGTTTTGTCAAATGGTTTAAACTTATGTTTTGAGCTTACATATGTCTCATATAGTGTTGTTTATTGTGACCGTTGACTTGGATCCTGGTTTGTCACGCGCCTCGCGGTAAAACTCCGCAAGTGGAAATTTGAAGGTGTGAGTGTGACACTTATTTATCTCTAATATGCATTTTGAGACTATAACACTTAACAACTTGAGAACAAAGACATTTTTAACACACTTTGATACAAAATTTTATATATAATCAAATATTGAACGGCTAACTCTAACATTCACTAAACTTATTTATGAATCTCTACTAATATGCATTTTGAGACTAAAAACTTAACAACTTGAGAACAAAACACATTTTTAACACAATTTATACAGAACTTCATATATAGTCAAATACAAATATTGACAATATATGCATGTATGCAAATTAAAAAAAACGTGATTTTATCTTATACATATCAAATGGATTCTTCCAATTTAGTGTGCCGTACGGAGCTTTCAGTACTATTTTCCAAAAAACATTCTTTTTTCAACGTGGATGCAGTTTTCACAATATTTGATATATTGACTAGCCTTCCAAATTGAATTTTGAGTCACTAGAACACCTGGCAAAATACATGGAATTTTGAGTCACTAGCAGGGCAACACCACCATCTTTTTAAACCTTAGGCTGATGGGTAAGCAGACGGCACCAAGCCCCCGTCCCCCATCCTTGCCCCCGTCCCCAACCCAACACCGCCCCGCTACCCCCCGTCCCGGACACCCCCGTCTCTCCCGTCCTCCTTGAGACATCAGGGACGGACCAACACCATCACCCACCAATGCCTCCACCAATCACGTGCCTCCGTCCTGGACACCAACACCGCCCCCTGCCCCGTCCTGCCCCGTTCTCCGTCCCCCCCGGTCCCACCTTTTTCCGATGTGTCATCCCTTCCCCCGTCTGTTTACCTAACAGCCTTACAACAGCAACAACAACAATAATAAAAACCTTACAAAATGATTTTTTAATGTATTTGGTAATGATTTTCACGTTTTCAGCTTTTTAAAATAAGCTAATAAAAGAGGTAAAATATGTGAATGTGGACTGTACCGTATTACTACACCGTGTGGGAGCGTGAAACGAGTGTGTGAAGTCACTCCACATCATCAACAAGATACCACCCTTTATATGGCGTGAAAGAGGTGTAGCACTTTGGGGCTTGAAGTTCTTCATCGGGGTGGGGGCAAAAGGCTAGGGTGAGGTGAATGGTTATGATTGGCTATTGGACAATGTATGATTATGATTAGAATAAAAAACACATCGACGCCACTCTCTCACACTACCACTACCCCATTGTTTTTTAGCCTTGGAAAGGAATTTTCACATGTCGGTTCATGCTTGCCTTAAAAGCCTGACCATACCGTGTAGTATTATAATTTATGTGTTTGATGTGTTGTCTGAACAAACACCAGCATGTTATAAGTTTGATATAAATTTATTTGTTTACTTATTTTATATTTATTATGATATGTGTAAAGTTTAATTTAATATAAACCTAATATTAGTATATATGTTTTTTTACAATAAAATGAGCTACCTAATTTTTTAAAATTAATTTCAATGCTTAGACTTAATTATTATTAGTTTTAGTATATATTATTAGTAAGAATAATAGAAAACGAAATAACACTACGTTTCTTTTCATACAATCTTGATACACCTAAGTTTGTAAGTCTTTGGTATTGTTGTAATTTTATTTATACAACTTTGATTAATTGATTAGTAACTAAGTACTAACTTACTGATTTATTAAAAAGTGTAATCGTTAATTAACAAAAAATATGGTGTGACACGTGGCATTAGATTAGGCTCTCACACCCTTTGAGTGACACATGACACTAGGTGAGACCTTTCTACCCTTTACTTCCCTCTAAAATTCTTTTCCTCTCTCAAGATTCCCCTCACAATTTTTAAACGTTAATAACTTTTATTTACGACATTTACAAAAAGTACACCAAATTAACGAGCGTTTTATTATATTTCCTCCTCACAATTCCCTCTCATATGAAATAATATTATTAAATCATAATTTCACGTTAGTCTCTTATTTAATCATAATTTCACGTTTATCTCTTATTTATTTAATATTTATTTTCTTAACTAATTCTTTTTATGTTTCCTCTTATTAAAAAGCATTTAATATTTTATTGATTCAACCTCATGTAATTAAATTTTCTAACCTAATAATAAATAAAAAATAAAAGAATGTTATAACTCCTATGATACACAAGTTTCTAATGAATTCTTTTTTGCACTAAATGAAACTGTAAATTGGAGTTCTGTCTTCATCCAGAGTATAATAGGTTAAAACCAATCATTTCTACAAAAACTACATATTCAAAAACAACGCCTCAATCACGCCGTACAGTGGTTGTTTCTACCCCTACTCCTCATTAAAACGTACATTCTCTCGTTAATCATTTTCATTATTATTCGCAAGATTAAAATTGTTGTTTTTACTCATATTATAGTACATTAATTTCTATGCTACATCATAACATACATTTTGTCACTTTATATTAGATTTTTCTATTCTAAAAAAGTTGTTAGATATAAGCTATAACCTAGTAAAGTATAAAAGAATCACCAACGAATCCGATCAAACCCTCCAAGCACAATCATTTTGATTACTTCATCCGTCAAACTAAGTCTAAAAAAAGTCGGTGTGAATGCCCGAATCTGACATTAAACAACTTAATTTAATAGTGTAGCTAGGCTACTAAAAAAATAAGGAAAATAGAGTATTGGTTAATTTGACCATCCTTAATTCTATGTAGCCTTTTGACCTACTTATTTTGATTTTTTTTTTTTGTAAAGGCGACTTTCATAAAACAACCAAACGAGTCAATATCCCAAGACGGAATATTGCCCTAAACAAACAAAGTACAATTACATAATATCAAAAGAACGCCACTTATCCCAATCCACCATACCCCCTTTCGTCCTATTGTTAAACCAAAGAAAACTAAGCGCTTTAACGTCCGCTACAATGTCCGTTACTTGAGGATTCTTGTTTGCAAAGATTTTTTCGTTTCTTGCTTTCCAAACTCTCCACGCCGTTATATAAAAAATCCCCTGCAGAATATTCTTCTTGTTCGCAGAAGCTGCAGCCGAATGATGCAATGAAACCAGATCAGCAACTGAGAACGCTATGATGCTCGGCAATCTGCACCAGCCCGTGATCCCATTCCACACCCCAGTAATGAAACCACAACCCGTAAACGTATGCTCCGTAGTTTCCTCCAAATCACCACATAACGGACAAAAAACGTCTTCAATCTGCACCCGTCTATCCTTTAAAGCCACCTTCGTAGGAAGGCGATTTAGAAACGCTCTCCACATGAAAATGTTTACTTTATTTGGAAGCCACTTACACCACTTGAACTCGAACACAGGTACCTGAACCAGCGAACTCTGCAGCCACCTTTTAGCGCTAGCGACCGAAAAAATCAAGCTCCTGCTATCATTCCAGACCCAATTGTCCTCTCCACTCGCTAAAACCACCTGCTGTAGTAATTCTTCAAGTTCCTCCCTGGCTGCAATTTCTTCTTCTGAATTAGGAGTTCGGCTCCAGTTCCACCGTATCAATCTATTACCACTATTGACAGCCACTCGCTCATTTAAAGTGCAGCATTTCTTACATTCCAACGCAAACAGCGCTGGAAATATCTCTTTCAGCGCTTCGTGTGTCAACCAAGGGTCAATCCAAAAACGGATATTCACACCATTTCCGGCTTTACCCCTCATCATACTATTAACTCCCAACCCATTTACCTTAATCTTGTTACAAGTACCAACTATATTCTTCCAAACCCCGGAAATATTGTTTCTCACAGGTAACACGCCCCACCTTCTATCCACCCCATGTATAGAATCAATAATTTTCCGCCACAACGACTCCTTTTCCGTATGATACCTCCACACCCATTTTATTAGCATAGCTTTGTTATTGATCTCTAAGTTTGCCAGCCCCAAACCCCCATCTTCTTTTCATCTAGTAACCTTCTCCCATGCCACTCAAGCAAGTTTTTTAACCTCGTCTGAACCTCCCCATAAGAATCTCCTCATTAATTGTTCCATTTTCTGAATAACCTTAACCGGCGCCTTATAAAGAGCAATATAATAAGTCGGTAAACTATCGAGCACCGACCTTATCAAAGTAACTCTACCTCCAATAGAAATAGCATTAACCTTCCACTTCGACAACCGTTTTCTAAGCGTATCGACCACCGTATCCCAGTTGGAAATTCTATTCATATTTGCTCCCACTTTGATCCCCAAGTAAACAAACGGGAAATCCCCCGGTTTGCACCCCAAAGACCCCGCTTTGTTACTAATCTCCTGATTGTTAACACCCACACCATATAAAACTGATTTCTGAATATTAATCTGCAGACCCGACACCAGGTGGAAAATACGAAGGATACGCCTTACATTAGCGAAATTGAAATCAGACCACTCACCCATTATCATCGCATCATCCGCGTAAAGCAAGTGAGAAAGCACCGGACCATCTCTAGGTAATCTCACACCATCAAACGCCCCTATATCACAAGCCTTTTTAACTAGGCCCGCAAACGCCTCCATCAAAATAATGAAAAGAAAGGGGGAAATCGGGTCTCCTTGACGAATACCTTTCTGACAGTGAAATTCAAATGTTGGCGACCCATTTACCAGAATTGACGACCTGGCCGCTGATATCACACCTCGAATCCAAACACGCCATCTAAAGGGAAAACCCATCTGCTCGAACACCGATATCAGAAAATCCCAATTAACGTTGTCATAAGCTTTATTAAAATCAATTTTAAACATAAAGTATGCCTTTCCCATCCTCCTCGCCCAAGAATAAATCTCGTTAGAGATAAGCGGCCCATCTAGAATATATCTACCCGACAAGAAAGCCGATTGCGAATCTGAGATGACACTATCCATAACTCCTTTAATTCTATTCGCTAGAATTTTAGACACCACCTTAGTAATCACCCCTATCAAATTAATCGGTCTATAATCTCCAAGATCAACCATTTCAATCTTTTTGGGAATCAAAGTAATAAACGAAGAGCCAACGCCCCTACTAAAAGTCCCCGTGTCGTAAAAGCAGCGCATAATACCCACAAAGTCCCCTTCAAAACAGTCCCAAAATTTCTTAATGAATTTGAAGTTAAAACCGTCCGGCCCTGGCGCTTTATCATCCCCACATTCCCAAACCGCCTCCTTAATTTCCTTTACAGAAAACTCTCCAACCAAACTATCCGCTTCTTGTTGATCTAACTTATTAAGGCCATAACACACCAAAGACGGGCGCTCCTTCATATCTTCAACGAACTTCTCACGAAAAAATTTCAACACCTCCCGTTTAACCATTTCAGGTTTCGTAACCCACTCTCCCCCTATATTCAGCCCAGGAATGAAGTTCACACTGCGTCTTTTGTTAATCATCCCGTGGAAGAATCTAGTGTTATCATCACCTTCCCCCGCCCACCTATACCTAGCCTTTTGACGTAAATCCGCCACCTGAATATTTTCCAACTCCCACAGCCGCTTCTTAGCTTCTTGCAACACCCACTGCTCTTCCTCATTCAGATCTCTAACCTCCAAGATAGTATCTAACTGATGTAAATCAGCTGTAATAATCAATTTCTCCGCTGCCTCTTTTTCCAACATCGAAGTCTTCCACTCATTAATCACCTGTCTCAATCTTCTAAACTTACTTGATAACTGAACATCAGGAGCGCCTGAAAACACCCCTTCGGCCAATGTCTTTCGCACCACTTCCTCAAAGTCAGCCCTATCTAACCAAGAATTGTAGAACCTGAACGGCTTTGGGCCGTAATTAAGAGTACTCACCTTCAAGATAATCGGACTGTGGTCTGACTTGTCTCTACCCAAAGCACGGTACTCTGCGTTTGGCCACTTCATCATGAAATTCCAGTTAACAAACACTCTGTCAATGCGACTCATCTTGTTGCCAGAAACAAACGTAAACCGTCTCCCTTTTAAAGAATATTCATGCAAATTCGCTTCTTCCAAAAAAACATTAAAACTTTCAGCCGCTGCTTCATTAAATTGTGAGTTTCTACGCTCGTCCGCGTTCCTCACAGAATTAAAATCACATGCAATAACCCACATTCCTTCCCCTGCTCCTACCAAACTACTGATCTCCACCCATAAAGCCCTTTTCCCCACACTCGACTGAGGAGCATACACATTCAACATATACGTTAAAATCCCAGACCCTTTAACCGTACCCACAACCAGAAGATAATTACGAGCCTTTTTAACATCAATAATTGTAAACATGGAAGTATCCCACAACGAAGCAAGACCACCCGATCTCCCTGTCGCTTCTACCATTTCAACTCGATAATCGCCTCTCCCCCAAAACAAACCCCAATCCACAGTGCTATAATCTGAATACTGAGTCTCCTGAAGTAAAGCAAACTTAGCCTCTTGTTGAACCCTCAAATCCCTAACCCATTGCGCTTTTCTTTGAATCCCCAACCCACGAATATTTAAGGACATAATATTCATTGATTAACCCCTTGAAAACCTTCTTTCCTAATAGACTCACATACCTTAGGCAGGAAATCCCCCAAATTTTCCGCACCCAATCTGTTCCCCAACTCCACCGTGGTATTAGCTTCATTCATAATATCTAGCGAAACTTCATTGTCCATCGGCTCATTTAACAAATCTCTGCCTTGTATACCTGAAGTAGCGGCTTCAAATGAATCTCTAGAATCAGTTCCAGAATTAGCCCGAGCATTCAAGTCTGGAGTACAGAAGTCATGAGAATCGCATGGAACCTGAACACCCTCCCCCCCATACTTTGGGCCCTCCTTAAAAATACCAATCAATCTATCAATTCCAAACGGATCAGAAGAATTGCAATCTTCTCTGGGCCTTTTTTTGGGCCTCTCTTGGGCTTCTGGTGACCGGGTCCTGTTATTAAACAAAGTCTTCTTTTTGTACCTTTTCTTTTCAACTACTGGACCATTAGGAGCAACATTATTAGGTATACTACTTGACTGGTCAACTTGTTCTCCAATCTCAACCGCAGTACCCTCAACTTTTGAAGTATCCTCCATTTCCACCCTTCCAATTTCACCCATCTCAACATCGTTACCCTCCACCTCCACCCGAGGAATCACCATCCCACTCCTGACACTCAAACGCTCGGAACCTTCTACAGACTCGTCCCTCATATCAAGGACACAGTCAGGGCTCCACTCATCGACATCTTCCTCCACCCACACTCTATATCTTTTACCTTTCCATTCCAACTCGAACTTGTCAGTCACTCTTCCATCTTTATTACATAGAACCCCTACCGAAGCAACAGAGAAATCCACCTCCTCCTCCGTAATACCAGAAGATTGAATCACCACACCGTACCTACTACCTATCACCTCAAACACTTGATCCATAACCAACGGCAAAGGGACACAATGTATCCGTAACCATGCAATCCTTTCATTTACCATCCCCTGACCTTCCCATCTCACCAATGAATCAAACAACTCTTCCCACTCCTTATTACGTAGAAGAAAACGTTCACAATCAGCAACATCATTAAAAATCAATAGAACATTAAACCCTCCTAAGTACTTGATCCCACCAACCCCACCGTTCACCTCTGTCAAAGATTCTTTCAACCCTGTCAGAATTTTAAAACTCTTAACCTTACCTACCAAGGAAATCTCACGCCATACCCCAAACGCTTCAACGTTATCGTCTATCTTAATCACCTCCGAAGATACCTCTGGTTGTTTATTAAGAAACGCGTCACGAAAAGACCTCCCAGCAACTCCCCCACTACCTTGACCACCATCGACCAAATTAGGGTTTGCATGTTCTTCTACGTCACGTTGTGCATGCACATCTCCTTCTTTCGTATTCTCCCTGTCAACCCTAGAACCCCCATCCACCTTAACCCCATCCACAAATCTTGCGAGTACAATAAACAGTTTATACGATCCCATCCAGACGTCTCCTAATTCCCCTTCCAATATTTTGACATCTCTAACGTTACGAAACGAAATAAAACCGAACTTCTTACCCAACCTGTCGAATATCATCTACCTATATAATAAATGAATACATCTCAAGTCGAATGGAGACGTTAGAGATGGCCTCTAGAATCCAAGTATTATATGAAGCTCCATTAACTTATCTATAAAAGCCATTTTTTTTCTTCATTCTACATTCAATCTTCATTCTTCCTTGACAAGTCTTCTAAATTTCATTCTCCATTCTTCCATCCGATTTTATTCAAGGTAATATTGCATCATTTGTTTCTCAATCTTCATTTTTTCTTATGCTTTTCATCTTGATTCCCAATATTCTACTCCTGAATAAAATCGTTTATGTTCATACAGTATATTTAGTTATTTTTTTTTTATCAATTTTCATTCTCCATTCCTTAATCAAATCATTTCGGATATATGCAGATATTTAATTTAATGTAATCGTATTTTTTTTTATTTCTCACGTATCATGAATCCATGATGCTTGGTATATTCATTCTTATTTTTGATTTATGCATGTATATCATTGATTTATGAATGTATATCATCGATTCCTGGTATATTCATTTTTTTATTTATGATTCCGATTTATTTATGTATATCATCGGTTTAAGCATTTATATAATCCTAAATATATTGAATCGATGATGATTCCTGGTTTATGCAGTTTTATTTTTCTTTGAACAGGTTTATCCAGTTTTACTTCTGATTTGAACAGGTATATCATCGATTTAAACTCTTATATCATCCTAGATAGACTGTAACAATATTATATGTTTTTTTGTAACAATATTATAGTAAAATTCTAAACTGTCTATACATAATGGTTTTGTAAAGGTTTCAGTGATTGGATGACCTGATCTGCTTTAATCCGAAGGTATTGCCCTTGGCGAATATTGTGTATTTAAATGGTGTTCAATACAGCGCAGGCTGTTTGTTACTAAGATTGCACCACAAGAAGTCATTGATTTTCAAATTTCACATATCAATTTTTAATGTTTTTAATTTAATTTATTCGAATTATTGTATTTCAAATTTATGTTTAATGTTATTGAAATACTTCAATGTCAGCATTAATGTTATTTACTTACAACAATAATAGTTGATTGATGTTAATGTCATTTAATCTAGAATTTGAATATTAATCATTGTTATTTATCTACATTAACTTATATGTTGACCGAAGTTAATGACATTTATTATTATCATTTAACAATTTACCGAATTTATATTAACATCATAATGATTGTTATTAACTTGAACGTCAATTTACCAAATACTAAATTAGTGATAAATTACAATGTTTACAATATTAGGATGTTAATGTAATTTCTAACACGTTAATTTATAGTATAAATTATTTATAAGTCGTAATTTTAATAAAACTATTATTTTACTCATAATTTATACGTTGACCGAAGTTAATGACATTTATTAATACGTTGGCCGAAGTTAATGAAATTAGATTAGCATCATAATAATAATTGTTATTTAATGTTGTTTTGACTGAATAAATAATGTTTAGTCAAAAATGTTTATTTCTCCTACTACAATTTAAACTTGAAAGTCAAAAATGTTGATTTTTCCTACTAAATTTAAACTTTAATGTCAATTTACCAAATACTAATTTTATTTAAATATCAATTTACCGAATTTAGATACTAATTTAAACTTTAATGTCAATTTACCGAATTTAGATGCTAATTTAGATACTAATTTTATTTAAATACTAATTTAAACTTTAATGTCAATTTAACGAATTTAGATTATCATCATAATAATTGTTATTTAATGTTATTTTGACTGAACAAATAATGTTCAGTCAAAAATGTTTATTTTTCCTACTAAATTTAAACTTGAAAGTCAAAAATGTTGATTTTTCCTACTAAATTTAAACTTTAATGTCAATTTATCAAATACTAATTTTATTTAAATATCAATTTACCGAATTTAGATACTAATTTAAACTTTAATGTCAATTTACCGAATTTAGATACTAATTTTATTTAAATACTAATTTAAACTTTAATGTCAATTTACCGAATTTAGATTAGCATCATAATAGTTGTTATTTAATGTTATTTTGACTGAATAAATAATGTTCAGTAAAAAATGTTTATTTTTCCTACTAAATTTAAACTTGAAAGTAAAAAATGTTGATTTTTCCTACTAAATTTAAACTTTACTGTCAATTTATCAAATACTAATTTTATTTAAATATCAATTTACCGAATTTAGATACTAATTTAAACTTTAATATCAATTTACCAAATTTAGATACTAATTTGAACTTTAATGTCAATTTACCGAATTTAGATTAGCATCATAATAGTTGTTATTTAATGTTATTTTGACTGAATAAATAATGTTCAGTCAAAAGTGTTTATTTTCCTACTAAATTTAAACTTGAAAGTAAAAAATGTTGATTTTTCCTACTAAATTTAAACTGTAATGTCAATTTACCAAATACTAATTTTATTTAAATATCAATTTACCGAATTTAGATACTAATTTAAACTTTAATGTCAATTTACCGAATTTAGATATTAATTTTATTTAAATACTAATTTAAACTTTAATGTCAATTTACCGAATTTAGATTATCATTATAATAGTTGTTATTTAATGTTATTTTGACTGAATAAATAATGATCAGTCAAAAATGTTTATTTTTCCTACTAAATTTAAACTTGAAAGTCAAAAATGTTGATTTTTCCTACTAAATTTAAACTTGAACGTCAATTTACCAAATACTAAATTTGTGATAAATGTGTTTTTGAATGCAAATTACAATAATTTTATTTAAATCCAGAAAAAATTATTTATAAATAATGTCATTGATTATTATACAAAGTTAATGACATTAATTTATATGTTAACCGAAGTTAATGACATTTATTATTATCTTATCATAATAAATAATGTCATTGATTATTATACAAATACTTATCATAATTAAAAAATGTATATCATAATTAAAAAAAATGCAAGGACGATTGCTGTTGAAAGCTTACAATGAGTTATATACCCAAAGTTATATAAGAATAAGAATATTAACTAAAAAAAATGCAAGGACTATTGTTGTTGAAAGCTCACAATGAGTTATATACCCAGTAACAACATTAACTAAAAGGCGATTCATAACAGTAAAAAACCTCATTTGTCATAAAATCCTTCATCATTGACTACATTAACTAAATATTGTTTCAGTGATACTAAGAATAAGAATATTACGTCTTTCATTTAAATATCTTTTGACAGATTAACGTTATCATATTATGTTTACAAAGAATTGTCCTTTAATCAATTGTCATGAAACACTAACCATCATCATGATTGCAATAATTGTGCTAATTTTAGGCGTCGTTGACCAAATCACGTAAATTACCAGTCCTTCCATTTTTATAATTCAACTATTTAAATAAATCCGACTTATTCGATCAGAATTGATCGAGACACAATATTCCGATTGTGGTAGCATTGAAGCAGATCAAATGGATAAAAGGTTGCCCTATAAAAAAACCTTCCATTTTAACATATTATTCAACTCATCCACGTTGCTATCTTTACTCCTAACGAGTTTCTCATGTAGGTTTAGTATTGATTTTTCACCGTGGTTTTAGCTTGGTTTTTAGGTCATTGGTTATGAGTCAAACCGTCAAAATAGTTAAGGGTCTTCTGCATATTTACCTTAAATTCTTGATGACAATACAGTTACAATGCCAAATGTCTTTCTTTTCCTCATCAGAGTTTTTTTTTTTTTTTTGACAAATTTTACTGTTTTGTTATTCTAATGGTTCAGGGATCCTATAAGTAGACATAAATTCTTTTCAATGCCACAAGTTCCAAATCGTCTTGCCATATCAAACCGTGTTATAGAAGCTAAAATAATTTCAGGGAGTAACATTGGAATGCGAACTTTTATCCAAAGAATTAGGTTGTCCCCATCTGATAAGAAGATTCCTTTCAGATTTAACAGAAGACAATTCCGTCATACTTATGTTTCGCAATGACAATAAATAAGAGTCAAGGACAAACCCTATTTAGGGTAGGTCTGTATTTGAAAGATCGTGTTTTTACACATGGGTAGTTGTATGTCGCTGCCAAGTGACAAGAGTCGATGGCCTGAAGATACTAATATTGGATAAAGATGACAACGTTAATAATAAATAGCAAATGTTGTCTATAAAAAAATATTTTGAAGTTTGTGAATAAGTATGCGACCATATTTTGCATAAATCGTTTATTTTTTTTATAATTTTTTGTTGTATGATTTGTTAAACTACATTTATTTACTTTGATTTTAATCTTCATTTGCATGTCGTTACAATAAATAGATGTTTATTCATTTTATTATTTGTTTTTAAATCACGTAAAATCAAACATTTGTTGATTCATATATCTGTTATTGGGCAACATTAAACTTTTTTATGATAATTTACAATCAACCAAAATTCATACGAATTGTATTACGTAACTTTCAATAAATAAAACTTGAATACTACAATCTTTATAGATTTTTTTTCATTTGACATGGACATGTACCGCGTGTACACGCGGGGCTCCAACCTAGTATCATATATAGTCATTCAGTTGTCGTCCAGTAGTACGTTGACACCCCGGGAAAATCCCACATCGGCCATGGCCAGGAGAGATCCTTGGTTCATAAGTAATGTCCTACCTCTTAAATCACCAACGCGTTTTGGGGCTTAATGTTAGTGGATGAGAGGAGAACTCCACAGTTAAGCGTGCTTAAGTGGGAGAAATTCCAGGATGGGTGACCCCCTGGGAAGTCTCCACCGGGGCAACCAAAAACAAATTCGTGAGCTCTGGATGGGCAAAGCGGACAATATTGGTGGTGAGGGAGGGGCCGGATGTTACAGATGGTATCAGAGCCACTCCTGTGCCGTTCGGGATGGTGGGTGCATACCTCATCAGGGACGATGAGACTCTTAACAGGGGGTGAATGTGACACCCCGGGAAAATCCCACATCGGCCGTGGCCAGGAGAGATCCTTGGTTCATAAGTAATGTCCTACCTCTTAAATCACCAACGCGTTTTGGGGCTTAATGTTAGTGGATGAGAGGAGAACTCCACAGTTAAGCGTGCTTAGGTGGGAGAAATTCCAGGATGGGTGACCTCCTGGGAAGTCTCCACCGGGGCAACCAAAAACAAATCCGTGAGCTCTGGATGGGCAAAGCGGACAATATTGGTGGTGAGGGAGGGGCCGGATGTTACAGGTTCGATCCCCATAGGAGGCATTTGGAGGACACAATGAAAAATGGTAGATGACTCCTGGCCTATGGTCACGAGTTCGAGTCCTGATCTCGCCCGGGTTTTACCGGTCCTCCACAGCGGGTCTTCAGACGGGTGGGGGATCGGATTTTCCTCCTCCATCGGGCGGGGCTCCCAGCAAGTGAAGCCAATTTGCCCGAGCCCCTTGTTGGAGTCGCGTTGTTGTGTTGGCCGTTCTAAAAAAATCATATCCTATATACAGGATTCGGTTCGGACGTAAAAATGACTAACTAAGAAATATACAAAAAATGAAAAAAGTAAATAAATTTTACGTCGACCTTACACCAGTGTAACAAAATGACTGCACCCGTGTAACAAAATTAATATTTTATTTAATATTTTATTAATATTTAATTACAACCACAACTCAATCTAGTTTTCATTTTATCCAACCCTAGTAGCATAATAAGTATTGATGCATGCAATGGAGCTGTCAAGAGCAAAACAATAATGCTTAACGTGTGACGCAAAGATTACATGATAACAACTTAAGAGACAACACTTAGTGAATATATATTGTAAGTGATCAAACTTCAAAGGGAATATTATATGTCGAGACTAAACAAGACAAACACGTGGTAAATATTTTTTAATAGATCAAAGAGTATTGAGTATACTGTTTTTGGTAATTAGTGATTAAAAAATTACATTAATATTTATTTTCAGAACAATATATGGAATCATATATATTTATTTATTTATTAAATAATTACTAGTTTTCCCAACAATTTATGAACTCGCTGTTGTATTCAATATTGGAATCCAACATCGACCATTGAAACTCATCGATCACTGTCATATCCTGACAAGAAGATTGAGAGAACAAATTATCAACAACATAAGGTGATGAGATGCTATCAACTGACGATGTGATGTCTAGCAAAAAGGGATCGTTCCAAAAATCATCGGCCTGTTGGTAACTAGAAGTTTGAGATGCAACATCGCTAGAGACAACACCACTTGAACTACTTAACCAACATGAGGACGAAGATGAGGATAATGATTCAGACACTAAATTAGTCGATGTATCTTTTTCTCGTTCTAGATCTGTATTTTCTATTGGGTTAGCTTGATCAGGTTCCATGGATTCTAGGTGTTCCAATTCTTGCACAAGGTGTTCATCATGTGCTCGTTTCTTTAAGTGCGTGTTCCATCGGTTTTTTATTTCATTGTCACTCCTTCCCGGCAACTTTGTAGCTATCGCAGACCATCTATGAATACAAAAAGAAGTTTTATTTAGCAACTTTGTAAAGTTCGTAAATAACACTATATGTATCATCATGTGCATACAACTTACTTGTTACCAAGCTTTTTATGCAAATCAACAATAATGTTGTCTTCTTCTTTAGTAAAATTCCCATGTTTCATGTTAGGACGAAGATAATTCATCCACCGCAATCTACAACTCTTACCACTTCTTGACAAACCTGAATTAAAACAAGAATCTTATTAGATGAGTTTATCATCAATCATGTTAATTACTACTTACTATGTTAGCTCATGTTTTTTGTTCGTTATTATTATTATTTTTTTTATCTCATTTCAATGTTAAGATAATAATCAAAGCTTTATCATCATCTTATTATCTTCTGATTTGGTTACACCTTCGTAGTAAAAGATTTCATCAACATATGAAAAACTCTGAATTTATAAATATGATCAAGAACGTAGAGGGTGGTTCATACCAGCAAACTTTGGAAGTAAACCCCAGTTCCAATGGCCATATCTCTGAATATAGGCTCGTAACTTCTCATCTTCCTCTTCGCTCCATGCGCCTTTCCTGACTCCATTTTTGTCGAAACTCAAGGATTTCACCATTGTTTGCCTTCTAGTTTTTTTGGTCGATCTCTAATTCTCTATGGTTTTATGATTCAATTGCACTTATATATAATTGCACTTATATATACTACTAAATAATATAATATGCAACGTGCTCAAATAGTTTTTTATGAACTGTTTGTCTACATGTGGATAAATTACTGTAGTGGGTACACCGAATATATGTTCTCTGATCCATCTTCACCCATGCTTAATTATATAATTGAAAACATAACAAATATACTATTAATTGATTGTTTAATTTATAAATTAAGGTAGGCATCGTAGTGTTGATATATATTTAAATTAAAAGATAGCTTTTTATAAGTTGTTTACATTTGTAAAAATACTCCTTAGAATTTTTAATTTCACCGGATCTACAGATAATCTAGTTTTATTAGTCTAATGACAGTAAACAGAAGTATCAACCAAAAAAAAAATCTAATGATTGAACTTGTATTTTAAACTTGGTCGGTATCTAGCAATATTACATACAAACAATCCAAATTCAACTATTAATCAAATCAACACGTTCGATATAATTGTAAAATGACAAAGCTTGTGTAATAGCAGTTGCATTGCTAACGTTTTGGTGACCATGGATGCATGATGTGTGCCGAGTCCTACGTAACCGTGAATGCCGTTACTCAGGTTTATGGTTAGTTGTTGCATTTCCCTTTTTTAGCACTTACTTAGTGCATTGAATGTTTAGTTTAGGAAGAATTATACGTTTTGTCCTTTATGTTTACATCAAATTGCATCATGTGTTGTTTATCTTTAAAAATTTCACGATGTGTAATTTATTTGAAACTTTAGCACACCACAAATTCTATACACTAAGTCCTTCCAATATCTTGGTTATCTTCTCTAACCCCATTCAATATCTTAGTTATCTTTATTATGTATTATACATTTAATGGTTCTAATAATTCTTTAAAATACTTTTACAACTCTAAAAGTTGTATAAATTTTACAGAAACTATTTACATACCAAATTTCATTATTTGTATTTTTAGTTTCAGAAAAATATGTTTTTAAATATTTAATATATTTTCTTTTTTAATTCATAATTAATTCATTATAAATCTGATTTGAGTGATTCAAAAGCCTAAATTTTTTTATAAATATTTCTATAATATTTAACCCATATAAAAATTATTATTTCAAAAAATACTATATTTTAATATTTTTTAAGCATTTTAAATCAAGTTATTCGTTATTAAGGAAAATAAATCTGTTTTATATTAAATGAAAACAGAAAATACTTTACAAAATTATTTTCCAACTTTATACATCATATATGGTTAAACGGTAATAATTTTGATTCAATTAGCATAAAATTATAAAAATATAATTTATACATCAGTAACAATTAGTTTCCAATAAAATTATATTTTTCTAATTTTTATACTAGTTAAATCAAAATTATTACCATTAATCTATATATTGATGTATAAAGTTGGAAAATATTTTTGAAAAGTATTTTCTATTTTCCTTTAATATATAACATATTTATTTTCCTTAATAATGAGTAACCTGGTTTAAAATGCTTAAAAATATTAAAATATAGCATTTTTCTGAAATAATAGTATTTACAGTGGCTAAATATTATATAAAAAAATTTATAAAAATTTTGGGTTTTGAATCATTCAAATCGGATTTATGATGAATTAATTATGTATTAAAAAAGAAAATATATTAAATATATTTAAAATCATACTTTCTGAAAGTAAAAATACAAATAATGAAATTTGGGATGTAAATAAGCTTCTATAAAATTTATACAATTTTTAGAGTTGTAAATATATTTTAAATAATTATTAGAGCCATTAAATGAGTAATATATAATTAAAATAACCAAGATATTAGATGGGGTTTGTGCAAAGGACTTGTGGCATACAAAATTTTCAAATAAAGGGCACACGGTGTAATTTTTAAATATAAAGGACACACAGTACAATTTAAGGTAAACATAAATGTCAAAACATGTAATTCTACCTTTAGTTTATTCTATTTTTCCTTGTGGTTGTAGCCTATAAAAGGTAATGTTGGTTTAATGAAAGGCATGCATGAAAATTTATTTACGTATCTATAATTCTCTCTCAATTTCTTAGCCATTGCTAATTTGCTATCTTCGGTTCATACCAATGTATACGAGCAATCAACACGCCCATTGTGAGATTCTGCGTGTAGCCACTTTTGGCGAAAATATTTGCGAGGACGGCTAGTGGATAGGGATGGCAACGAGTCGGGTATGGGTCGGGTTTGGCTAATACCATACCCGTACCTTGTTATAAAATCCCATACCATACCCGTCCCATTACCCATTGGGTTTATGTCGGGTATTACCCGTCGGGTATAGAGCATACCCGCGGGTATCAGGTATACCCGTTGGTATTTGCATATATATATATATATTCTTTTATAATCTTATGTTTTAAAAAATCTAGAATGAATTATCACCATAATAATCTTTGAAACATTTAAATGTAAATACTTATTATAGTATGAATTTGTAAACTATTTTTATATTTCATACCATATGAATAATAATGTTATTAAAATATATATTTTAGACGAAAAGTTTATTTTTCAAATAAAGAATCTATTAGAATGAAACATTACTAAAAAATAGCTAAGAAAAGACATATATAAAATTTAAAAGTCTTCGGATATATGTTTCAGGTAGACTGGTATTTAGTTTCGGTTAATCAGGTCGGGTATCACCTAATACCATACCCGTCTCATACTGCGAATTTTTTTTAATACCAAACCCGTCTCATACCCGTCGGGCTCAGGTTTTTTTGCCATCCCTACTGTGGATAACATGACGAAAAACCTGAGCCTGACGGGTATACCTGAAGTATTTGGGACGGGTATACCCGATATCCGACGGGTATGTGACGAGTTTGGATTGGAAAAAAAATATTTTGTGGGTCTGGGAAGGGTATCAGATTAGATGATACTCGACCCGATTACCCGAAACTAAATATCCGTTTACCTGGACATATGCCTGAAACCTTTTAAGTTTATATATATCTTCTTTTAACTATTTTTAGTAATTTTTCATTCTAATAGATTCATTGATTGAAAAAATAACTTTTCTATTGAGATATACTCCGTATATTTTAATAACATTATTATTTATAGTTATATGCTATGAAATATAAAAAAAAAAAATTCGAGTCACATTATAATTATAGTTATATGCCAATGATCTCCAGCCCAGCTGGTTTGAGGTGGGAAGGTTTACCTCCTTGGAAGGTTCCTGCCCGGGTTTAGTCTCAGGTTCGATTCCCACGTTCCACCGAAAAAATAACCGCTGGGTTTGAAAGGAGAAACCCGTGTGATTCCTATGAGATTCGATCCTGGGCAGTGGTCGCTTTGCAACACGGGATTTACCGCTGAAACACTACTCTCTAAAAAAAATAATTATAATATATATTTACATTTTAATTATTTCAAAGATTTTTACAGTGATGATGATATATAGGTAATTTTATTAAAAAATAATATTTTGTAGATTTTTAAAACATAAAACTATAAAAGAAAGTAAAAATATATATACATGCAGATTCCAACGAGTATACACGATACCCACGGGTATGCCCTATACCCGACGAGTAATATCTGACAAATACCCAACGGTGTGAGATGAAATTTAACAAGCGGGTATAGGTATGAAATTAGCCATATCTGACCCATACCCCAATGGTTACCGATCACTATTTTTGGAGGGTGAAGAAGTGAAGGGCCCTTTCAGTTTCTACATTGTTGTTTTTTTTTCCATTTCCTTTTTTATTTTTATTTTTGAAAATGTTAATGAAATGGAAGAATTAGGGATTTAGGTGGATAGACAGATTTATATATAAAGATGTTCTTTAACTTGTACTTTAAATTGGGGGAGCTTAAAATATAGAGAGGGGCCTTGAAGATGGGGGGATTCATGTCTTTAGAAATTAGAATGACTACTTTAGTTAACAACTTATTTTAAATTTTTTTCATTAGACAACGGTTATGAGCAAATTACTTTTCAATTAAATTACTGAAGGTATCTTGTGTTAGTTTTATTGAATCGAAACTGTAGAAGAAATCAAAAATTACTTGGATTATACTACAAGTCATGTAATCACTATCAGAACAAACTATTTGATCGGTACAATCAAATGTTTGAATGGATTAAACGTAATATATACATAAGAATCAGATTTAATTTATCTAAGTATTATTGCCCCGATAATCAAAATGTGGATTGGTTTTTGTATGTTCAAAACCTCCAAATTTCCAGAGATATTATCTCTCAAGAAAATTGGGATTGGTTCACTTGGAAGTTATCCAATATAGAAAACTCACATATATCCATGTGTTAAAATCATTTGGCCTGTAGCCTTATACAAGAGCAAACAAGACCCTATCATTTATTCCATTCAATTAATAGCCCATTAATAAACTAGACTCTAGTTAATTAGGCCATTAATCTAATAGGCCCAACTCCAATGAACTTATACTTTAACTACTTCAACCGATAACACACACAATCTCATTAGTGACAACCGAGCCCGCACTCCTGCATCTCCTAACTCGGTTAATGACTAACGAGATCAAACCATTCGACAAGTTAATCCAATAACACCATTAATGTTGATAACACTAAAATTACCAACATTCCTCCCCCATTTTAGTAATATCCTTGATCTTCACAACTTAATTCTCAAAGAAACTCAAACTCATGCATAAATGGAAATGTCTTGAGGATTGAAATTCCATCTTAGTAAATTACACAATCTAAATATTCAGTATTCGAATATCTGGGTGTCTCTATGGATTGAACCCTTGCTATCCATTTGAATACTTGAAGGTAAAATACACATAAGTTTATAAATCCATATGTTCTTACCGGACACTATATTTTACTAGCCTGTGTCCAATCCTTCATAGAGTATATCAAAGCCAAGTCCAAGCTTCTTGAAGCGACTAAACCTCATACTCTTATAGGTAGTCTCTTTATTCTTGCATCTGCAAATGCAAATGACTATTAAGAAGTTAAACTTAAGCCTACTTTATCTTGCAGTCTGAACACAAACTTTGGGATGATTCTGATCATGTGTTCCAATAGCTCTATGACAAGTTTTCCGCATTGAATTATGCATCTAACGTTGTATTAGATGGGAATTGGGTATCTTGAGATAGGATATTAAAGTATGGACTTTAAACCCATCCCTATGACTGATTTATTCACGAGATTTCTTTCTAACTCTTTAGTTAGAAAATCAGCTAAATTATACTCAAATTTTAAAAAATTCAATAGATATCACACTATGCATGATGAGCTCATGAATCATGGTATGTATAACACATAATTGTCTAGACTTTCCATTATACACCTGACAATAATCTTTAGTCAGCACTGTCATACCTGATAGATATTAGTGATATCGGTTTAGACCACAATGGAATTTCATAATACAAGTTTGTTAGCCACTCAGCTTCTTTACCAGTTGTTGCAAACGCTACAAACTTACATTTCATTGTTAAATATGCAAGTTCGTTTCTTAAATGCCTAAGAAAATAAACCTCCCCCAAGAGAGCATACAAACAACTCTACTTAGTTATACGACTTGCATAAGAATACCCTTCTAAACCGAAGGAAAACCTGAAAATTATATACCATAGATCGTGGTTCTTTTCAAGTATAAAAACAATCTATTCACAGCTTGCCTATATTGAGTACTTGTATTACTGGTAAATCTACTCAGTTTCCCACAACATATGCTATGCCAGGCCTTGTACAAATCATACTATACATTAGGTATCCAATAGCTTTAAATACTCTATCTGTGAAATAGATTCATCATGATTACGCACAAGTTAGATATTAGGACCTATATGAGTACCAATTAGATAACAAACAAGGTAATTGAACAATTTCTCGCTGTAATGAGACAGTGTCATTAATATACCCTTGTTCCTCAATGTTATCCTTATTCCTAGGATACCAACATCCTCCATTAGACCCTTCGTATCAAACAGCTTTGACTCTCTTTTAATGTCGTTTAAAGATATAAGCTATTTTAATCAACATGTAAGTTCTTGTATCGGTAAGTACATGGTTTGTTGACGCCTGACAATATGATGCTTGAAGTCACCTTGATGAGTTTGAACTAACTTGATGATCCATTGACAACTAAGCGAGCGTCATCAACTTTGGTTTTAATCTTGCAAGTTAAAGATATCAAGAAACAAAACAAATGTTTCTTATTCTTTCTTTTACTGTCAACAAAATCAGAAGTTTTAACAAACAAAGTTATCCAAAACTTTGGTTCTTTGAATAATATCAAAATTAGAAAAACAAAAGTTGAAATTATTTCTTTTGCTTCTAATATCCAGTAAAACAACATTCAAGATTTTGACAGACAATAACTGACTTCTTTTTCCTTGGTCAGTTATTATTGGGTTATTAATGTAAGCCATGCTTCGGATCCAATATTTGTCTTGAAGTTGGTACAGTCCAAAAGGAAATTAAATACATTAGGTGACAACCATCACATGCATGCTTTGGTGCATATACATAGAAAACCTTTCTCGATCATATGATACAATAAATTCTCTTAGCAACAAAATCTGGTTGTCTTCTTCTTTTAGTTGCAAAAAAATCTTCTTCAAGACCCACCCATATGATAAACAAAGAGACAAAGTTCTTTGTCGGTTATATATCAACATTGGATCGAAGCAGTGAAAAAAGTTTGCAACTCTTTCCTCCTCTTCACGTTTGAAAACCACCACACCAATTATATCGACCCGAATCAAACAAAATACTGAACCAAGCAAACGGATCCTATTTAGGTTCAGTATTCAACTAGAAACGATCGTTTCCTTCTGGTTTGCGGATGTGACGAGGAATGCCTCCCGGGCCCATGGCCGGCGGCGGACCATTGTGGTGGTCAAGCAAGTTGGTCTAACAACTTCCGATTAAAATCAGATTTCAAGGTGACAAAAAAAATTGTTGCTTTTCTACTCTAATTTTAATTCTTCGCACAGTAAAACACCAAACTGTGGTGTTACTATAAAAACTGCATATTAATAAATTGCAAATAGAAACCATATGTAACAATATAATCGAAACTTATCTTTGATCTACTCCTGGAAGTCACCAACAACAAATCCGTAACCCGGAATTGATTAACCCTCTGTAATCGGAAATCCCAACTTGAACTCAAAAGTAAATTCTTGGATTACTCTGGTTATGTATGAGAATTACAATTTTCAATCAGCAATTGTCTCACCATTCCCGCAGTTACATATAGAAAACCCTCGACCCCTTTGAACCCATCAAACTTGAACAGAACAATTCGACACACTAGTTTGAAATAATATCCAGAAATTTGAAATTGGATGATGTTGTATTCGACAATGTTTTAAAAACCGCTTTTTTATCATACCGGATTGGGCTTAAAAATGGTTCAATCGGTTGTACCAGATGGTTCAACTGGGTTGACTAGTTAACCCTTTAACTAGCGTTCACTTCCATTCCAACAATATTCTTTTAAATATGGTTTCGGGTTGCTTTCATCGTTGACAGATATCTCTCCGAGATGATAAAGATAGATCATGGAAAGTTCAACTCAAGAAACAAAGATGAAACCGATTAATGTTCTTTATATATGAATAGTGACCCTCTGGCAATCGTCATTGGTATTAATGGCAAGATATGTGGCTTTAGTCCTTTACGCAGGTTTGCCAGAGGGTCATTATTCATATATAAAGAACATTAATCGTTTTCATCTTTGTTTCTTGAGTTGAAATTTCCATGATCTACCTTTATCATCTCGGAGAGATATCTGTCAACGATGAAAGCAACCTGAAATAACTGATCTATGGTCATGATGCATACTTTATTATCTTCCAATGGATTTTTCAATACAAAATGAGTTTTGCTTATTGGAATCTTCTACGATATCATCTCATTCCATGTTCTCCATATCCATACCTGACTCCTAGAAGTCTTGAAGACCAAATGTCTTTTTGCAAAAAGTTAGACCACACCACTAGAGCAAATAGTTGTGTTTGAAGCCTAGTTCTTTTGGCCACAGGTACAGAAAGGTTATAAATGTTCATGTCGTTTCAGGTTGCCTTCCTCATTGACAGTTATCTCTCCGATAACAGAAGATGAAGGGTTACTACTCTGCACTTCAAGTAGTAGAAGAAGAAGAATAAATGAAGTCTATTAATAGAGGTTAGTAGGTTACTCATTACTGGTGGAAATGGGAGCTGGCCATGCCCGTAGTGTTTGAAGCCTAGTTCTTTTGGCCACAGGTACAAAAAGGTTATAAATTGTTAGAAAATATATTCCCAAACAATTAAAAACAACTTTTCATGCAAGTAAGTAAAATTCAGTTGTTGGACAGTGAGATTGATAACTGGACAGTGAGATTGATAACTTCTCTATGGAAGTTGCTAAAATAGTTAAACAAAAGCTGAGATTGAACAGTTATTTGGAATGTTCCTGATCATTACAGTTATACCTTTTTTGATCAGAAAATATATTCCCAAACAATTAAAAATAACTTTTCATGCAAGCAAGTAAAATTCAGGAGAAAGGTGTGGATTATCGGAAGATTAATGAGGTTAAACTTGGAGTTTTGTGAAATGAACTTGAAGAAATGATTTGGTGGATCTGCCATGAGTGTGTGTGTGTATGCACAATGTGGTATGCTCAAACATTTAATAGTTAAACAAAAGCTGACATTGAACAATTATTTGGAATGTTCCTGATCATTACAGTTAAGAATTGTTTGAGAATATATTTTTTGATCAAAGGATCTATAATGTTGTTTATGCAAGCAATAACACAAGTCCTTCTTTAATATTGTTTATATTAAAAAGGAACTAGGTTGCAAAGGAACTTCAGGTCAGTCAGACGTTTATCAAAAGAACATACTTGAAATCAATGGGAAGGTAAACAAAATCGTGTAAAATCAATAGGAGGGTAAACAAAATCGTCGATCCGACTGTTGATTTCTTTCTGCAACCGGTACAACGAACTCTGTATAAGTTGCTTGTTAGCGTCGATCCGACTGTTGATTTATTTCCGCAACTGGTACAACGAACTCTGTATGGGTTGCTTGTTAGCGCCGATCCGACTGTCGATTTATTTCCACAACAAGTACAACGAACTCTGTAGGAGAGTCGACTTCCCTTTTGCGGATGACTAACAAAGAGATGGTCTTTTTGATGAATGTATTATTCACAAATATTTTTTATCTTTTCCTTTGGTGGTTATTATTTTGTTTTTTAAATTTTTTTACAATAGTTATATTAAAAAAATTTTAAAAAAAATAAAAAACTAACTCAAAACACCAAAAACCAACTAAAAAATAAAACTTTGATTCGAAGCGCCTCGCTTTGACCAAAGCGAGACGCTTCGGGTCATAAATCAACTTTTTCTGACCTCGTACTGTACGAGGTAGTTAAAAAAGTAACCAAAGCGAGGCGATTTAAGGGGGTAAAAATAGAAGTGGGAGGTTTTTAATATAACCACCCATTTCGATAATATATATCATGATAATTTTGTGCCATCGACAAAGCACATGTGTTTAGAGTGTGTATGTGAGGAATTCTATGATGGATAACTTTTTACCAAATATATTAATAATATGAATAAAAGTTAAAGACATGTGTTATTTGTTATACTTTAATCAATAATTATCAATCAATTTGAGGTGGTTATGAATGAATGATGGTGATGTATGTATATTTTACTAATTATTTTTCAACATACTTAATTTTGCCTTTTGTTAATAAAACTTGTAAACACCATTTGGGTTGGTGGTAAAGTGGTAAGGTAAAGACTTTTAATAAATTTAAATGTGAGGTATTGAGTTCAAGTCTTATCCATGACCTCTTGGAGTCTTGGTCTAGTGGTATGGTATCCTCTTACAAATGTGAGGTTGTGAGTTTAAATCCTTACAAGTGCAAGGTGAGATGAGGTTACGGTGTAAACAAATTCAGTTCTCATTGAGAGCAATAAATTTAACCGTTGAAAAAGAGAGAGAGAGACTTGTAAGCTTGTTGTTCTAAAATGAATGTCCATTAAAAAGTCTCTCAAAAAATGAGAATCCAGAATATAGTCAACTTATTTGGGTATATCGATAGAAGGGAAACAATTAAAATAGTAAAAAAAATAAATAAATAAATAAATAAATAAATAATAATAATAAGCACGTCGATCTGATAATCTCTAAACTCCGTTTATCGGTTAAATCAAAATATAAAAAATTATAAAGAGATTACAAGAAATGAACAAGCATGTATCTAGTATGGTGTAATTTCTATTTTGTTTCTTTCTTCGTTGTACCCTCCAGCTTCTTACTGGCTCTTTATATTTAGCTATAAAGTGGTTGCCGTTCAAAAAAAAGTTATCGACGTTTTACTCAGAACCCGCTTAAACGGTCCAGCCTTAAAAGAAGTGGTTCACATCAACGACGGTGATATGTATATAATCCCCCCTCAAATGGATCCGGGCATAAAATCATCTATTAACTTGTGACATAATTTTATCTTCATTTTTGGATCCTTTGAAATGTTCTTGAAAGATATTGCTAGGTGTGGGGACGGTCAAACCACTTCGATCAACCAATAAGCTCAGCAAAGCAACTAGCTATTGTCATGTATCGATATCAATTGTCTATTGAATATTGATATAGAAGACGGTAACAATAATTTAACTGAATTGAACTTAATTGCATGTGAGTGATATCTCAAATTAGGGCTGTCCAAAAAGCTCGTGGCTCGGAGCTCGCTCGAAGCTCGCTCGGATTTAGCTCGAAAAAAGCTCGCTCGATATGGCTCGGTTTGAAACTGAGCCGAGCCGGCTCGGATCGGTTAGAAAGTGAGCCTAGCTCGGCTCGGTTCGTAACGAGCCGAGCTGGCTCGGTTTGGCTCGAATAATTCTAATTTTTAATATATATTTTTTTTATATACATATAATATATTACCAAAATGTAAAACAAGATGAAGAATATACTACAAATTTAATATTTGGTAACAGTGGCATGGAGATTCTTTGCTTGGGATTGAAGTTATAGCTAATCAAATTATTTAAATAAACTCAATACTACTTTTGATCCAAGTACTCAAGTTAATTCGTATGTTGATGAACTTCGCCTGTATTCCGTTAAAATTTGAGACTTATTTTGTACTTGCTTGAACTGATTTTAGCATTCAATGTATAAGGTTGAACTTATTTTAATTGTGTTATTTTTAACTATTGAATAATAGTTTAAACTATTGAATTTTGAAAGCCATTTTTCTTTTTTCTTTTTAAATTCGAGCCAAACCAAGCCGAGCCGAGTCGGCTCGGTTTAAAACCAAGCCGAGCTTGAGCTTTGATTTTCAGCTCGGTTTCAAATCCGAGCCGAGCCGAGCTGGCTCGGTTTATAACCAAGCCGAGCGCGAGCTTGGCCTGGCTCGGCTCGGTTCGGCTCATGAACAGCCCTAGTCTCAAATCAAGTTTTTACACCTTTTTTTTAATAATTTAAAATTAAATAGTAAAGTTTAAACGAATCTGAAAAGGGGAAAAAGACAGAGATTGGTAGTTATGGGCATTATGATATTATAAGGAAAAGAATATGATAAGTATAAAAGATATTATTCCTCAGTGTATATTTATTTAAAGTTTAAACATAAAGTGAAACAATAGTGAAACCATGCTCATTTATGCAATTGAAAGTGTGAATATTATTGTCTCGATTTCCTCTTTTAAATTCGGTGAATGATCGCCTATAATTGTGAATTTCAGCTAACGACGTTAGTGTTAGTTAACGGGGGGTGTAATGAGAAAAAATAAATCAAAAGGTGGGACTGCTGAGAAGAATAAACTCATGTTAGATTATTATTGACCAACAATAAAAAGGTGGGATTATTAAAATCCAATTTTCCTTAAACTAATTATCAACATTATACTTAGACACTTAAAACTTTTTGAAAAAACTTACACCATTAAAACGAGCATTTTATTATCTCTAATTTGAGTATGATGATGCTATAGTGTTTTCAATGAAAAAATCAACATGGTATGTGATGATGGTATTTGTATATATATGTATATTATTTTGTCACATATTTGTTTTCTTTATTTGATCATGACTGGTCACATATGTACATTATTATATAATAACATGTACCTTTGATAAACATGTACATACGTATAGCATTTTCAAATTATACATATGTGTACATTGATATATATAACAAACTAAATTATCATCGGGTGTTTTCTGGGATAGACAAGTCTAATATAAAGTGACAAAATGTGTGTATCGTAAAATGAAATTTTTTTAAAGAATCAACACTCGATAACTTATAAAACCTACTTCTAATTTTACGTGTGCACATCTTACTTGAGTGAAGTCTTTGGATAACTTTGTCACTTCCTCAAGACATTCGAAAGCTGTGATGTGAATCTGCAAAAAAAAAAAAAAAAAAAAAAAAAGAAACCCACCAAATTAGTATCAAATAATATGTCATGATGATGATTGATTTAAGAGACGTGCATGGTGGGGTGATTAATTATCACCTAGAGATTTATTTGGTGTCTAAAGATCATAGGCTACATCTAACCAGCTTAACAACCTTTGTAATCAAAGTTTATAGCAACACCAATCAAAATACAAAAAATTAGATTATTACCAAGCTGACTACATCTATGAATATACATGTAGTTAACGGGTTCTTATATGTAATAGTAGGTTCAAAAGCATATATAATATCTTAATATGATTAGTAACTTTTTAAAATTTTAAAATAATAGTTAATAGTTATCTTTATTTAAAGTATAATTAAAAAAGAATTATGGAGGGAAATCAAGGGAAATGAAAGCATCACCTAGTATTATGTGGCATACCCCTTTTCATTTACTAGCAGGAGCCCGTGCGTTGCAGCGGGACTGGACGTTGTTTGGTTAGTCGGCTCGCTGTTTGTTTTCTGCTTGATTTGAAGCGCCGTCAAAACGGTGAGGAAAGTGAAGTGACAATCTATGCCGGTTGGTTCAAGCACCTAAGTAATAATGTGTTACATACGAGCCCTTACGTGTATTTCTGGTACAAAATTCGTTTATGCGGGCTGGATACTGTAGTGTGAGCTCGCACGTTGCAGTGGAGTCGACAGCTTATAATTTACAGCAACGGGTGTTGCCGATCCTCTTTTGATGAGCTTAATATAACCCGACATACCTTAAACACCTATTATATTTGTGTATTACAAAAGTCTTAAGAAAAAAAAACATCAATTATGTAGGCATAAACGTATTCCCTAATTGTTAACAATCAAAATCATTAACTAATTGTCAATGGACAAAAGTTAAACAACAAAAATCTTTCTACTTCTATCAAATTGAAGTTTACACTCTAGCTATTTTTGGGAACTGTAGTATCAAAGAAAATGTAACAAAAAAAACTTTATGTTTTTAACATGGTTAGACATCCGCTAAATCTATGGCCACTGGTTTATTAGAGCGAGTCCTTATATGTTCCAAGTAATTAAGTAAATAATAAAAGCATCATCATGATCTTACATCTCAACTGAAGTTAGTAATTCTTAATTTTTAACCAAGTTTGCTAACGAGTATAACTCGAAAACATCACTCCAACAACCCTTAACAGACATAATTAACTATTCTAATTCACAAAACATTAGAGAACTTACATTCCAAAGGAGCACCACTTGGAACAGAAGCTCTAAAAATTCCTTTATTAGTATACAAATCAACTTCATTAGTCGGAATTCCTCTACTATCAAGAATTTGCCTAGCCCTAACTTAGTAACCGCCGAAGGAACATCTTCACTTAGGCTATGTATCTGAATTTAACCAATTCCGTTTAGTTTTGAACATGTTTTATGATGTGTTAAACAAGAATTCAGATTTGATTCCTCTACCTAACCAAACTCAATTGCTAATTTCCCAATAATATAAATGGTTGCTAACATCAATAACTAACAATAACAAAACATCTTATATAAATTAACTAAGAAACTTACAATCAATATTTTGCTCCTTATCTTGTCTGTTACTTTTTTGTTGTTGTAAAAAAAGTATATGCTATATGTGTTGTAACAAATAAACAAACCCCTAAACAGAGAAGTTTTCAAGAAAATAGTAGCTAAATCAAAGCAATTACAGCACGGTTAATGTGTTCTTATTGCACTCCTAAAATTTGGTTCGTAGGACCTCTAGATTCAACCACCGGCTGTGGACACACGAACATCACCTATGATCCAGCTTGTCTTCTTCTCAACTCCGTCCATATAAATACCATGATGCCATTCGCGAGGGGTATAAAGTAGGACTCAATTGGTAAAAGGAAGGGAAAAATAAATTTTGGTTAAAACCGATTAGGGATATCGAAAGAAGCACATTGATCGAAGATGTTATCAGTCGCACCCAATGGTGGTTTAAAGGATGTGTTGATAGAAAGGAGGTGAAGAGTTGTTTCTGCAATCGGGAGGCGTTGGAAAGGAGGTGAACCGACGTAGATGTGTATATATACATAGTTAAAGAGCGTCTTAAAAAATGCATCAATTATATATCAAAAACAAAATTAATAAAAAAGAGATTTTTTTTTTCAAAAATAAATAAAAGTTTCATTAAAACAAAATACGAAATTTACATCACAATAGAAGGTAGACGGGCAACAAGCTGCGCCGCCACCCCTTTCTGAATTGTGAATCCTATTCTACCAAAGACAAATTTTGCCCTCCTGGAGATGAACTATTGCTGTGGACGACCCGTTGGACTCTGGTCAAGAAACGAATAGCTTCTGGCGCTAGGGAGCCAAAGGTGTCAAAGGCCAAAGGGATAAAGACATGTTGGTTCTCTGCACAAGCTTTAGCATGCTTATCTACTTTCTTCGATTCCGCCTTTCTCGATGCTTGCCCAGCTACAAACCCTGTTTCCCTTAACCCAACCAAAGGAGATACCCCTGTGAGGTCCACGCAAGCATGTTTCCCCCTCTCCCAACCAAAGACAAGCAGATCTGCTGGTCGCAGGGTGGATCTCCATTCTACAGGGTCGGTGAGAAAATTTACAGGGGCCTCCTTTTTGGCAGAAATCCCAGCTCTTCTCAGGATGTCCCACAAAACGTCCCTCACCAAGTCATGCTGATATTTGAACCCAGGGAGCTCTTTGCAATGAATTGCGTGCTCCCCATATTTATCCATGCAAGCTTTACGGCAGATGGGGCATGTTTCATCTTCTGGATACATAGGGATCATCAACCGGTACTTGAGTATAGCCCTTTACTCCACTTCAGACATGCATTGACCCAAACCCTCAATATTAAATTTGTCTTACCAAGAGATTATAAATGAAATTTAACTTGTATTAAATTTTCGTATTAAATTTGTCTTACCAAGATAATGAAATTACATTTTTGCCCTTAAAAATATATATGAAATGACAATGCTGCCCGTCAAGAATACATTATATAGTAGTATAGATATAGATCATATATGAGATTAATCAAATTGTACACAGGTGTATATTACATATACAGCTCACTTAGACATATATGTACCTTAGCTTAATTTTAGTATTTTTTTTAATAGTTTGTAACGTTATTTAAATTACGGCGCACTAATTTACATAAATATACCATGCTTGATTTTAGTTGTTTTTTTATATTATATACAAATATACGTACATGTACACACCATTTACATTACATGTTAATAATACACATATGTATATTACAAATCTAGGGGAGGGTTATCTTGAGAACGCTAAATATTGTAAGAACCGTGAGAACAAGTAAAAAAATCAATCAAAATCAATTTTTTTTTTTTAATACAAACCTCATTATAATCAAAATACAACATTAATAAATGAATGTTCTTTACAAATAATTCATCTTTTCTTGCAAAAACACTTTCAAAAATAACTTTTTACACATGTGTAAATGAAACAGTTTACACATGTATAAACAGTAAATTTACACATGTGCAAAAACAATTTTTTTTCGTATACGTTTGAATTTTTACGCGTAAATTGTGTTTTTGGGATTGTATTTTAATAATAAAGATAAATGTAAAAAGAAATTTTGAATTTGAATGTTTTTAGATGCCGTTCTCACGATTCGCACAAAATATAGGTGTTCTCAAATTAACTTTCCCGTATATAAATCTAAATATTAAGTTCCTTGATAAATTCGTTAACTTTTAAAGTAGAGAGAGAAAGTAATAAATTATTTAAATAGCCATATATATAACCAGGATCAGGATCATATGAGAACCTACTTGAGTTGAGAGAACTTAAGAACCAATCTGAGCCAATAAAATGTTGCCACATCACCAATTTGTAATATTTTAGTGAAAGGTAATAAAGACATTTTACATTAAAATAAGAGGGCAATATGGTCTTTTTCATTCACCCACTGACAACTTCCCTTTATCTCTCCTTTCTTACATAATCACCTCTCTCTAATTTCATCATCACATATCACTTTCTCTCACTCTCTTCCTCTGTCATCAAATATCACATTCAAAATCTATCTCTTTCATCAGATTTATTTAAAAATCACGCAAATAGATCAAAGATCTAAATAAAAATCAAACAAAAACATTTGAGACGACGGTTGGTCTAAAGGCGATGGTGGTGGTGAAAGGCGATGGTTGTGGTGGGTTTTTGCAGGTGTTGGATTGGCTTTTCAGGTGGGTGGAGATGGGCGGTCGTCGACACTGGTTTTGGAGGTGATGGTGATGGTGGGGGGTCGATTTTTGGTGGTGGGTTTTGGGGGTCTCGATCGGTGTTGGTTCAGCTCGAGTCAAAGACTGGGTCAGATCCAGGTTCAAGTCTCGGGAAACTCTCTGATTTCACACCGATATAAGTACTAATCCCTACTTCAATTGTTAGTGTTAGGTTTAAGGTTTTGAATTTTTTTTAAAGATTTTGATGGGTTTGTCTGTTAATTTATTGTTTTGAAGAAAAAAAAGGGATTTTGGATGGAGTGGAACCGGAGAGATGTTTATTATTATTATTATTATTTAGAGATAATATTTGTTTGATGTTTTTTTGGTTGAAGGAGTTGTTACGTTGAATAAGAATCTATCTTTTTTATTGTTTTTTTTTTCATAAAAGACACTTGATTATGTGATTTGTTGCTACTAGAATAGATTTTAAGTTCACTTTTATTGTTATTATTTTTGTTTGTGGATGAAATGGTTGTTGTTTTTTGGCTGTAGGGGCTGTTAGGTTGAACAAGAATTGCAGGCTTGGCTGTAGGGGCTGTTAGGTTAAACAAGAATTGCAGGCAGAAAGGTAAGGTTCTTGAAGTTTTTTTATGGAATGTTTGGTGCTTGCATCTAAATGTGGGATCTTTTTGTTTGGGAGCCGGTTGGTTGTGTTTCGGGTATGGGAGTGGTATTTGGGTAGGAGTTATGTTTTTCGGGTACCCATTGTGTTTGAGTGGTCATTTCCAACCCGTCGGCTTTTCTGATGATTAACCAATAATCTCAAAATTAGCAATCGAGAGTTGACAACTTTTTCTGATAATTAACATATAATTAATACAAGAACAAGATTAATATAATTGATACAAATACATAGTCAAAGGCGCCTAGGCACAACCCAATACTGCAAAAGTGCCTTGCGTCTATTACTCTATTAAGCCTCACAGGCGCACACTGCGGCCAAATTATGCAATAAACCAGTCTGAACAGGTCTGAAACATCCAAAATGACCTGGAATCAGCCTAATATGTGTCTTAAACTCCTAAAATGGTGTTTTACTTTGCAGCAACAACTTTACCAAGGGACGTCTTCCCAGCATTCTTCAGCTCCTATTAAAGAAAGCTCCATTTCTTGCTTGAAAAAGAGGCTGCAACATATGACAATAAGATAAGTTCATCCACTTTTAGAAACGAAGTGTGCATTCTCTATATTTGAATACCTGGTCATTTCGTTTCAATTGAGTTTATCTCAAGGATTATTATATTAACAACAATATGATCATTGTTGGAATAATGATCAGTTTTTATAAATCCTGTTAGGAAAAAATCAAACTTTTGTTTACTTATATCCTTAAGATAATAGTATTTATCATTTTTTCTTATACTATATATCTAAGTAGGAGTTTAGTATAGTATATAAAGGATCACAGCATCACGCTTGTGTTTTTATCTCTATATCATTTATTTGTGATGTTATGATTTATGTAATTCTTTGTCTTATCTTACAAGTGTGTTGCTGAGAGTGTGCCAATCCCTTATGAAATCGGCCTACTTTTAAAAGGTAGTCCACTCTCTAATATTTACTTGCTTTCGAGAGGTAAGGTCCTCTCCCATGAAGCCTAACTTCATATGCAGTGGTCGTCGGTAGTGGTGGTTTTTACACCAACGTAAACCTATTCGTCTTTTGACCTCAACAAAACTCTATTTGTTTTTGACATTGGTCGTGTTTTTAGGAGGTCACCAGTGATCATCGAGAAAGAGACGTCGGTAGTGGTGGTTTTTACACCAACGTAAACCTGCACAAAGACTCTAAGAAATAGGTTTGCTATCAAGATCTTTTCTTGTGGGTTTTTTTGATCTACTTGAAAGAATATATTGAACGAGTCCTGGATATCGTGTAATCACTGATAGGAAGTTGAGTTTGTTTTTGTATTCATTTTGTTTGTTGCTGAAAAATTGACAACCGTTCGATTAATCGATTAGATGAAGTTGAAGTTAGGTAGTAGTTAGATTAGGTTTGACTCGCTTTAGTTGATGATGTAAAATATATATTATAAACTCTATGGTTATTTACACCGGCGTAATACGTTTTTTTTTAATGGAGGTTTTTGAAGAACAAATTTTGGGTGATGAAATACGTATTTTTTCAATGTTTTGTTGGTTATTTACACCGGTGTAATACATATTTTTTTAATGGAGTTTTTTGAAGAACAAATTTAGTGTGATGAAATACATATTTTTTCATTAATCCTCTCAATTTGCTGTCCACCAGGTCACCAAAACATAAACGGTTTGTTGGTTGTTTAGGTACTTTGTAAACAGGTCTGTACAAATTTGATAACGGATCAGATTTTGCACGCATATTATTTCGGTCTGTTTGTTGGTTGAAGGTATCTTCTTTTCTCATATTCTTTTAGTTTTGATGTTTATTTTGTATGCTAAATTTGTAGTACGTTAACGCATGGTTGAATGGTTTAATTTTGACAGTTTGTTTCTCCTGTTCCTGAATTTATATTGCCAAAGATTGGAGAGAACTCCTCATTCGGATTGAAAAACACAAGTCAATAAAGAATAACTATATTTATTTAAAGTTTTTTTTTTTGTTAAAAGGTCATTTTTTTTTGGCAACCTCCAAGTTGTATTTTATTGGCAAGGATTCGGATTGCAAATTAAAATGCAAATGTAAAATAAATTTCTATAGTGCAACATCTAATGCATTTAATACGACTACAATATTAAAAGTTAATGGATTTTATTCTTTATAGACTATAGGACCTTTGGTCTATTTGTTAATGTTTCAAAACTACTACTACAAGGAAAAGGAAAAACCAGTACCGGGGAATGAGGCAGCGCCCATAGGGCTTATGATGTTGAAGCAAGAAGGATCCAACAAAATAAGGCTAAGGCTAATATTTGTCTTTTATTTACAACGTTTATGTGGTGTTTTACACCAACGTAATTTGTGTATGGTAGCGAACAATGGTTTTTATAGAGTTTTTTTTCGAAATAGGATGCAATCGATGATATTCCATTTGTGCATATGCAATTAATAACGGAGTAGTTCCTTTTGTTTTCTAATAATAATCTCAAATTTATAAATATCTTTTGCGTTTTACGCTAGCGTAAATAATTTTCATATATGGGTTCCCCAAAACAAGGGTGCAAGAGTTGAAGGTGCAAGGGTGGTGGTGTAAGGTGGGATTTACACCAATGTAAAATCGGGTGGGGGGGGGGTTGATTTGTGGTTTTGTTTCACCCCAAACCGTGAAAAGGTAAGTAAAACATCAAAACATATAAATAACATAGCATATTAAAATCCTATATGTGGTTCCTATGGTTCGAGCTGATTGTTATACTCACTCAAATATGTTTGATGATGCTCAAGAACGAAAAAAAATTGGGTGTTCACGTGTGGTTACAATATGGGGTATTGCCCCAGGTGTGGATTAGAGGGCGTTTAGTTATCGTACGCTTATGACGATGACGCTCATATATGTTGATGATGCTCAAGAACGAAGGAAACGTTAGTTTCATTTATATCAAATTTTTTCGTGTAACAGATATACGATGCATTGAAATAATGTATTTTACATAAACGTAATTTACATTAATGAATATTTTCACACTTATATTACCTCATAAATGCCTTTATCGAACGGTTGTCAATTTTTCAGCAACAAACAAAATGAATACAAAAACAAACTCAACTTCCTATCAGTGATTACACGATATCCAGGACTCGTTCAATATGTTCTTTCAAGTAGATCAAAAAAACCCACAAGAAAAGATCTTGATAGCAAACCTATTTCCTAGAGTCTTTGTGCAGGTTTACGTTGGTGTAAAAACCACCACTACCGACGTCTCTTTCTCGATGATCACTGGTGACCTCCTGAAAAAACACGACCAATGTCAAAAACAAATAGAGTTTTGTTGAGGTCAAAAGACGAATAGGTTTACGTTGGTGTAAAAACCACCACTACCGACGACCACTTCATATGAAGTTAGGCTTCATGGGAGAGGACCTTACCTCTCGAAAGCAAGTAAATATTAGAGAGTGGACTGCCTTTTAAAAGTAGGCCGATTTCATAAAGGATTGGCACACTCTCAGCAACACACTTGTAAGATAAGACAAAGAATTACATAAAGCATAACATCACAAATAAATGATATAGAGATAAAAACACAAGCGTGATGTTGTGATCCTTTATATACTATACTAAACTCCTACTTAGATCAACAAATGATGTTTACATTAAAACAAACACAAGATGTGCAAATGCCATATCAAACTCAAAATGTAAGTACAACATAATACTGTGAAAAGACCCACATTTGATAATTAACATATCACCTTGACATTTAGATAAAAACCTGTTGTTCACTTTCAAACTACTAAAAAAGAGAGCACAAATCATAATTTCGAAATGACAACATAAACCAAAAAGAGTTTTCATCCAGCAATAACAAAAATCAAACTACAAAGCATAAAAAACAATGATTCACTAAAAAAGATTCAACACAAAAGACGCTAAAAACACTGCACCAGATACAAGCATGATTAAGAAAAAAAAAGGATCCAGCACAATGGCGTTAGAAAACAGTGAACGAAAAACCCATGAAACACACAAAAAAAAAAAGGAAAATAAGAACACGTTACAAGAGGAATGATACCCGCAACCAACACTCTGATGTAGTTTTAACCATTATCCTACCTGCACGTCATTTAATAATCACCAATACTTATTCACTTAGAAAGATAAAAAAATTAAAAAAAAAACGCCAATACTTAGCACATTTGAAATCATTCCATAATCACCAATACTTATTCACTTAGAAAGATAAAAAAAATTAAAAAAAAAAACGCCGGAAATGGAACCAATGTTCAAAGTGATTTGCTAATTAATATAGTCTAATGTCTAAACCGTATCTAAAGGACCAACTACGTAACACTAACCTTCTTTTGACCCCCTCACAAGCACATCAGTAATATCATAATATACACCAATGTAAAATCCTAATATCTATGCATTTGGGGTAAAACTTGAAATACAGTACCACCAAACCCACCCTTTTACAAAGAATTCTATAACAAATACACACCCAGTTTTGAAAAATCGTACACAGAACGAAAATGGTTGTGAGCCCAAAAATAATATAAAAAAAACACATCAAAAAACCGGACTATACCCCCCCCCCCAAGGAACACCATTTAACAAATTTGTTCATAAAATAACATATACAAAACAATCGTAAAACGGCATAACATAAATATGGAAAAAACTAGGGTTTCTTACACTGGTTTTACACGTCCTCTCCACACGGGTCCACCTCAGATGATTGGAAGACTTGGCAGCAACCCCGTTGTTGGGATGAAGAACGCCAAACTCGAATCGCAGAGATCGAGGGATGGATTGCTTTTTGAATCTCAGAGAACCATGGTTTTTATTCAGGGGGAGATTGTTTTTATTTAGGGGGAGAGAGACAGACTTGTTTTATTTTAAACTTTATGAGAGAGGAGGGTTTGATGTGATATCTTGGCAGGGGAGGTTGGAAAGAAGGTGCAGCAGAGATGGATTTTTTTTTGATCCCCAAATTACCCTTTTAGGGGGGTATTTTTATTTTAAAAATGTAATAAAATATTTTCTTTCACAACAAGACAAAACCTAATCTAGATGGATTTTCATCCATTGGATGTGTGTGATCAATGGCTAGGATGAGTTCCTATGGTTCTCTCAACTCATTATGGTTCTCACAATAACCCAACCCTATATAACCAAACACAAATATAATAGTAATATTTACACAGATCAGATGCTTTGGCATGCCTATCTTCAAACATGAGATGAAAGGTTTGAGTCCTTGCATCTACAATTTTTGTTGGTTCTTTTCTTAAATCTTCATGGCTTTGTTTCTATTGATGAAGCAAGGGGTAAGGAGAAGGCCTCTTTGAAGAGCCCACAAAGTTGACTTGGGCCTTGTCTCACCTCACGCCCTTGATGTGTTTTTGAGTTTAATAGTTGTGATTAAGATTAATTTTATCAAAACAAGATCAAGTTTTAAATTTATAAAAAAAATTATTAATTTTAACTAAACTCACACAGTAAGCAAAGAACATGTCGTAATACGTAGCACAACTTTGATAACAACCAAGTATTGAACTATGGACACGACTAACCCTACTCAACTCTTACTATTAACATACCAATTTTAATTTATATATTTGGAGGTACGGTTTTAAAAGGATAAAATGCACTAGAAGTGAAAAAAAAATAATAGTTTAGAAAATTTACTATCAATGGTTACTCTTGAAATGAAAACCCTAGTTTAGTATTGATATTTTATAATTAGTTATTGATGTGGAAAAATATAGGTGAACAACTCTTTCAGAATTTGGAGATGAGAAAATAAAGAAATAAGGGGTTGCATTCTGGCAACCAAATGGATCACTAGCAGGCCCCTTCAAATGCTAGAGTCCCCATCCAAGTGTCTTCAGACTGCTGGACCGTAAACCAGCATTCTTTAGGTCAACTTAGTCCTGATCCTGGTGACACAAGTCATACAAGTCATTGAGAAGAATGAGGTATTGTTCTAGACAAGTCCCAATCATTGCAGAATTGTTCTTTAAGTGCATGTTTTTTATTTATATTTTTAGAATAAATTGAAATGGAGCTCCCGTTGAAGATAATTCTCCTTCCCTCGGTTTTAATCAACGTATCGAAATATTAGTTGTTTCAAATACATATTCGTTAACATCTCTGTATTCGTAAAGCTAGTTAAGTCCATCTTTAATTTATTTATCCTTTTATAACATTCCTAGTTTATGTTATTCAACAACTGACGGTCATTTCCTGAACCACTTATGTGGAGAAATATAAACTAGGAATGTTACCAAACGATTGTATTTTATCGTGTTTACAAATCTAAAGCTTGAAATCATGTTAAAAATGGCTTAAAATGCATAATATTTTATACACGTCTAAACACGTCATAGTTTATCCAACTTCTTGCTTCATGGGTGGACTTAGGTTCGGGTTGCAGGGGTCATCCGCACCCCATGAATTTTCTTTATATATATAGTATAAGGATAAATGGAAAACCCTATATTGGGGTGAAAACTGGAGAAACTCTAACTTCCCGAGCTTTTTAAGGTCTGAAAATTTTAGGACATGTAATATACATAAATCTAAGCATTTTGAGCCAAAAAAATCAAAAAAGCGCCGAGCGGTTATTTTAAAAAAAAAAAACCGTTTTCGGGTAACACATGTTAGTGGCAAATAACATGTGTTATTTTCGTGTAACATGTGTTACCTGAAAACTTTAATTTTTTTGGCTCAAAATGCTTAGAATTATGTATATTACATGCCCTAAAACTTTCAGACCCTAAAAAGCTCGGGAAGTTAGAGTTTCCCCGGTTTTCACCCTAATATAGAGTTTTCTATAGAACCATACCCTATATATATATATATAATAAACGAAAATGTGGTGAGACACATGGCATTAGATTAGGCCCTCACACCCCTTGAGTGACACATGACACTAGGTGGAGCCTTCCTCCCACTACATGGATGTGAGGGCCTAATCTAATGTCACGTGAATAAATAATATGTTTCTAAATAAATATGTTAAAAAATGCATATTTAAAAAAGAACTACATATAAAATGTGTGTATGTATATATAAAACTAAAAATTATATATAAAATCCCAAATCATGATTAATCCCTAGTAATTCTGATTAATCACTAGTCCGTCTCTCACCGACCGACTAGCGCCTAGTGATTCTTACAACACTGGTTATGTTTTATTGATTTTTGCTGACTTTTTTGTTTAGCTTTTTAATTAGTCTAGAGTTTATTAATAAGCTTTTCTTTTTTATTTGGTTTTAGCTTTTCACTATGTGATCCCATTTGACCCGATCTGAACCAGACTGTTTTTTTTTTAATTTATAGCGATAGAGAATTGAATCTCCAATATTATTGCAACCCTATGAAAAAGAATTATGGGTTCGCCTCGTTGCTTCCAACGTTCAAGGTTGTCCAGCCTCGACCACTTTTAGCCACTTTACATCATGCTTGTATCCTATGTAACTAAAATCTTAAGAGTATAATTATAGAGTTAATTACACCGTTAATCCCGAAGGTTTATAAAAAATAAAAATCAGGTATCGATATTTTAAAGTCACACTCTAAGGCTTTAGTATTTCATTTTGTAACAATCTTGGGTATCAAAACTAAGACTATCCGTTGTGGACCGCGAGCAGCCTGCCGCGACCACAAATTTAGCCACGTAGGCAGCGCTAACGACAACGGAGTCACGTGAAAGCCACAGCGAGCGATGGGACGTGAGCCAGCTCGCGTCCGTTAGCGGGCTGGCAGCACGTTTGAAATTCAAAAATATTAATTTTTCACCAACTTTATTTATTACCCCTTTTTATTTTACCTATTTATTTTACTTTTCTTCTTCTTCAGACACAATTCACCTTCTTCACAATTCTCAACCTTCAAACTTCAAACCTTCATCATGGTGCAGTGGACAGAAGAAGAAGAAGAAGAAGAACTAGCACTCGTGATCGCGTACCAACAAGTGCACGGTGACGGTGCTTCGACAAGCCGGTGATCACCGAACGCTCGCGGGCCGCAGTGGCATCAGGTGCTAGCCGAGTTTGGTACCCTTGTCGGGGGTACCAACCGTACCAATGACTCCATCTCCCACAAATTCGGTGACTTGAAATCGAAGTGTAAAAACTTCGAAACCACGTACAGGGAGGTGAAGATAGATCTCCCCAGCGAGAAAGAAGACGTGCTCCTCGCCTTTACCCACGTGGAGTACCGTCGCAAGGTTGACCATCCCTTTCACCACGTTTCAGCGTGACAAATGTTACGCTCGGGAGATCACTTACGTGGCTAGGTTTTTTTTATGATCGTTTGGTTTGTTTTTCTTTTTTTAGTAGTGTAAGTTTTTTTTTCTAGTGTAATATTCTTTTTGTCTAGTGTAATTTTCTTTTTTTTTTTAGTATAATGTTTGTTTTTTATTTTAGTGTAATTTCTTTTTTTTTAGTGTAATGTTTGTTTTTTATTTTAGTGTAATTTTTCTTTTATTTTTAGTTTAATGTTTTTTTTATAAAAATATTGTGGTAAATATTTAAATATATTTCGTAAAAAACTCGTTAACCTTGACCCACAACCGCCTGCCGCAAGCAACCGCCGGCCGCTACCCAGTGCCACGTAGGCGTTGACGTGGTAAAATATTATTCGATAAATCCCCCACTTACCTCTACTCACGATGGACAATCTAACAAATGTTAGTTTTTTTTGTCAAGTTTATTTATTTTATTTTTTTTGAACAACCAAACGCAACATTTTATTCAAATCACCAATAGATTACATTCGCCAAAAGACTCCGCCTGAATGGCCCATTAAGCCAGCGGCTACCTAGACCATTTACTAATACAAACAACCAGACACTACTACCCACAAAAACAAAGCGCTGTGAACATACAACAGGACAAACATCCGCCTGCTAGCATACATCAAAGACTGAGAAATCATTCCACCTCACCATGTCCAAGTCCGATTTGTTTGCCCTTTTAACCATCCACCAGAACGACTCCGCCTTAATCTCCTCAATCAGCTTTGTTGTCGCAGTATTTTCATCGTTAAGCACCTTTACATTACGACTCAACCATAACTTCCACAAGCCCAACAGGATGACAGCATAGATCGCCTTTTTTTTCTCTCGCAGTTCCAGGTCCGAACGTGCTAAATCAGCTGGCTCACAGAACTACCGGACATAGGTAATGGAACTTTCAGCCATTCGCCTATATTCCACGACATCGCCCTCGCCCATAAACAGTCGAGTAAGATATGATCAGTTGTTCCCAGCTCCTGAACGCATCGTTTACACATCCCATCACCGACTTGGACGCCTCTATACGCTAATGTCTCCGCCGTTGGTATGTTATTATCTAACGCCCTCCAAACAATACAGTTTACCTTCGGTGTCGCGACCTTACTCCAGTGACATGTTACGTGTGAATTAGGCAAGATTTGGCTGTCGTATAGCGACTTTCGAACCTCCTGAATTGAAAACTCCACTGCAGCACCTTGTCTGACCCATTTCCACCTATCAGCCCCAGACCCAATCCTTATAGACCTGAGGAGATTGGTCATATTTGCTAGTTCTTCCTTTTCGCTTTCTGAAGACGGGGCTCTTATCCACCCAGGCTGCCAGGCCGAAACTCCGTTCGCATCATCAAAGCAAGTCGCAACCGAGGCTCTCTTTTTCCTGCATAAGCTGAACAGCAAAGGAAACTTGTCTTTAAAGCACCAATCCCCACACCAAACTTCATCCCAAAAACCAACTGGGTCCCCCTTCCCGATGTCGCATTTAAACTTAGATTCAAGAATGATCCCTCTTTTGCTAAATTCTTTATTCAGAGAGCCGATAACCCTCCAAACTCCTGACACAGACTTCTTACATGGTACAAAATTGTACCTATTACTACCACCATGAATTGCCTTTACGACCTTGCACCACAACTGATTCTCCGAGCTTTTGTACCTCCACCACCACTTCAACAATAGTTCCAGATTCAGTTCTTCGATGCTACCAACCCCGATTAAAACCAAATTAAAACCTTTTAAAAGCCATGCACAAAACAACGCGCCCAGATTAAAACCATATGAAGGAAAATGTAAAAGCATAATATGTAATTTAGGTGTATGCCCGAGACCCCAAATGCAGTGAAGTGTGCAGTGCTTTCTAATCCTGGCACCGGAAGCTAACTACCTGCAAAGCATGTAAATCGTGGGTCAACAAACAATGCTGGTGAGTTCACTAAGTAAAGTAGATGAGTATGTAACTGCACTGGTTTCCAAAACCATGTAAACAAGTAATTGAGTTGGTTCCAAGAACCGTGTAAACACTAGTTCATCGCATGTCAAGGGTAGCTAACCCATTCATGATAACTAACACCGATATACCGAACTGCTGATGTACGTGTAGCCACAAATGTGAGCCGCATGCCTTACATCATTGCCTATCAACAATGATAAAATCTGTTAAGTTATAGTTCACTCCCGCACTCCCCCGAGCCGGTGTGAGGTTTGTCAGACCTAATAGCGCTATCAACTAATAACCCGCTTGCCATAACCCGGCAACTCATTCGGTATGTGAAGGACTTACAGATGATAGAGTTGGTTTAGTTCATCAAGGACACAGTTTGCGAACTAGTAAAAAAAAACCGACCCACACAAGGATCCATAGCATCCCAACCCGGGATGTGTAAGTAGTCCCAAACCGGACTAGAAAGTAGTAGTCCCAACCCGGACTAGAAAAAGTTAATTACGTTGTCTCAACTTGAGACGCATGCTTTTGAGAGAAGAGTAGTGAAACTCACCTTAGGTTGCAAGCAAAAATATCCAAACTCCAACGTAATAGAGACTCGCTACCGACTCCCTATTATATGTGTCACTATGTGAGTACACGTGCATAACCAATATACCACATAGTACGTTTATTAGATACTTTTAAAAGTTCAAAACCGTGTAGTGACACCTAGTGACTCTACATGCACAAGTATGTCCTACGTATCTCGTTGGTGATCATGCTGATTATTATAAGTTTAACACATCAAATACATCTCACGCAAGTTTCCACACAAGTACATGTCAATTACATACCACATACAACTTCAAATAGTCACATAAATACCTCGTACACAATCTGCGTTTTTAGGACAGATTGTGCGCTGTGAAAAACGAGTCACTTAACCCACTTAACGGATGAATTAAAATCCCAAATTTTTACTGAGTATTCATGGGGATTCAGTTGCAAATCCCTATTTTTATTTTGTCTCAAAACCAAACACAAAAATTATAAAAATTCGTACAACACAGCTATGTCCAGAAAATTTCCACAACAGGTCAGTTTAGTAGAAAACTTCCCAAAAATTGTGTATTCATCCAAACGGAATGAATCTACTTGAAAAAGCCGAGTTTTTCCAATGTTGACCTACTGTAAAAATTTCATAACTTAATTCTTTGTAAATCTCCAGTTATGACCATTTAAAGTTGACCAATTTTTCAATTCCGAAAATCTGATATGACCCCTAATCAATTAAAATTCCAAAAACGACTCAACCGATGTCCAAATCTGATGGTTTTGCCCATTATGAAAAGCTAAGACTATGTTCATCACAATCATGCAAATAAATCATCAAAACTATCCATTTACCAACCCATTACAGCCCCTACAATTTGTCACAATGAATCTGTCAGAAAATCAGAATTCTAATAACATGCTTCTCATGAACCCTAATCATTCTTATTAACCCATAATCATGCAATAACCTCATAATAGCACAATAACATTCATATTAACATGTTCAATCTCAGGTTTTTACTTACCATACACCCTAGATATGATTTCTATTAACCATATTCATCAACAATCTCAATTAAACAATCAAGATACCTAACTAATCATCATTTGCGATTTTTATATATATAGTTCTTAGGGTTTTTACAACTTTTCAAGCATCAATAATAATCATATAACCCATAAACAATATACCTTGCAATGCTAGACTCCTTAACACTCCAAGATATCACCCGAATCAACTTGAACTAGTGAGAATTTGATGAAGATTGAAATTGCAAGGTGAGTGTGTGTGGTGTGTGGGTTCACGGCACAAAGAGTGGTATGTAGGGTTTCTTTTATTTTTTTTTATATAATAAGCTAGGGTTAAGCTCATGGGCCAAGTCCTTCGGGCTTTGGTGGGTTTTTGTCTGATAATTGAGCCCATTAGCCCTAACTAACTCTCGAGATCAATCCCGACAATAATAGTCATACTAGCATATATAAAACTACGGTTTTATCAATACGTATTATGTTTATCATAAGTGCACGTATCTCATAACGTTTACGTACAAGTTAATTAATACGCAATAATTCACATAAGCATGTAACTTACATACACGTGTTAATCCACATACATCAACACTCAATTGTTCACATAATCATGCATGTCCAACAAATCACCAACGTTCGGGTTATAGGATTCGTGTGTGTGTCAAGACAAAACCTTCCTAGTTATACGTGCGTTAATATCATCTAACATATGTTATTATCCCATAACATATCGAAAGACCTTCTTAGCTAACCCTAGTTAAGTGTTTAGTCATGAATGCACATGAAAGTTAACTAGAGTTTAGTAAAAGAGTTAACATGAAAATGCGGGGTGTCACATCATCCCCAAGTTGAAAAGAATTTCGTCCCGAAATTCAGCAAGTAAACAGTAAAGTCAGCTAGAAAATGTGTGCTTGGTTCCCGGATGTCACATCATCCCCAAGTTGAAAGGAATTTCGCCCCGAAATTCACTTTGAGATAGTTTCTTTACGTTTAGTGTTTGGTTTATGCATAGTTTCAGGTTCGGTAAAGAGATGTGGGTATTTAAGCCGCATTTGCTCCATGCGTTCCCACGTGTATTCCGGTCCTAAACGGGAATTCCGTAGTACCTTAATAATAGGTATAGTGTTTTGTCCGAGTTTCTTGACGCCCCGCTCAAGAATCTCCACCGGTTCTTTCAGGAACCGTAGCTGATCGTCCACCTGGATCTCCTCCAGTGGCACCACCAGTGTTGTATCCGATAAGCATTTCTTTAAGTTTGATACGTGGAATACGTTGCGTACTCCACTGAGTTCATCAGGCAAGTTTAACTTGTAAGCTACCGGACCAATCCTTTCGATAATCTCAAATGATCCAACGTATCGTGGGTTCAATTTTCCCCGTTTTTCCAAAGCGTATCACCCCCTTCCAAGGTGACACCTTCAATAGAACCTTGTCCCCAACCTGGAACTCCAAAGGTTTCCTACGCTTATCAGCGTAACTTTTCTGTCGATCACGAGCAGCAGCCATCCAATTTCTGATTTGCACTATCTCCTCAGAAGTTTCGTGCACAAGTCCGGGACCTGTTAGCTGGCTATCTCCAACTTCAGTCCAGCAGATGGGAGACCTACACTTGCCTCCATAAGGTGCCTCTAAAGGCGCACACTGTATCGAAGTGTGGTAATTGTTATACGAGAATTCAATCAAAGGCAAGTGCTTATCCCAACTGTTGCCAAAATCCGCCACGCACACTCGTAGCAGATCTTCTTTTGTTTGGATGGTTCGTTCACTCTATCCATCCGTCTGTGGTTGATAGGCCGTGCTCATACCTAAGCGAGTTCCCAAAGCGTTTTGGAGAGTAGTCCAAAAATGAGAAGTGAATCGCGCATCGCGATCAGATATAATAGAAGTAGGCACCCCCATGCCTAGAGACTACATCCTTGACGTAGAGATTTGCTGGTTTCTCCAGCGAGTCCGTTTCCTTTATTGCCAGAAAGTGTGCCGATTTGGTTAAACGATCCACGATAACCCAAATCATGTTATGGCCCGTTGGCGTTTTAGGAAGCTTTGTGATAAAATCCATAGAAATTCCGTCCCATTTCCACGTAGGGATTTCTAGTTGCCGGAGTAGGCCTGAAGGTTTCTGATATTTAATCTTAACCTTCGCACAAGTCAAGCACTTACTAACATAAGTGGCTATTTCAGCTTTCATGTTTGGCCACCAGTAGCGAGTTTAAGGATCTTGGTACCTCTTGTCCGAAACAGGATGTACCGAATATCGAGAGGTGTAAGCTTCATCGAGCACCAGTTGTCTGAGATCCCCAAAACGTGGTGTCGAGACTCGATTCATAAAGTATTGAAGACCATCCGTCTTCCGTTCCAAGTGCTTATCCGCACCATGTAAAGTTTCAAACCCGTTGTTTTCTTCTTTCAAAGCCTCGCCCTGGGCTTCACGTATCTTATCAAGAAGATTAGAATGTACGGTAAGTTGTAAAGCTCGCACTCGTTTGGGTTTCGTTTCCTTACGACTGAGGGCATCAGCTACTAAGTTAGCTTTCCCGGGATGATACTTGATGGCGTCATAATCATTCAGAAGCTTGACCCATCGACACTGTCGCATGTTCAGCTCCTTTTGATCAAATATGAGTTGGAGGCTCTTGTGGTCAGTGAATATCGTACACTTCGCCCCATAGAGATAATGCCTCCAGATCTTTAGAGCAAAAACCATTGCTCCCAGTTCCAAGTCATGGGTGGTGTAATTCTTCTCATGAACCTTTAATTGACGTGAGGCATACGCGATCACCTTATCACGCTGCATCAGCACACACCCTAACCTTTGGATAGACGCATCACAGTACACCACGAAGTCCTCTGTACCCTCAGGTAGTGATAGTATAGGTGCACTGCAAAGTTTCGACTTTAATAATTGAAAAGCAGATTCTTGGGCATCTCCCCACTTGTAAGTAATACCCTTCTGTGTCAAAGCAGTGAGGGGTTGAGTGATCTTAGAGAATCCCTCAATGAATCTACGATAATATCCCACAAGACCAAGAAACTGGCGCACCTCTGTGGGAGTTTTGAAGCCTCCCACTTTTTAATAGCATCAATCTTGGCGGGATCGACATGTATACCTGCCTTGTTAACCACATGTCCAAGAAATTGGACTTCTCGAATCCAAAAGTCACATTTAGAAAATTTTGCATACAACTGCTCATTTCTCAAGAGTTCCAAGATCAGCTGCAGGTGTTGCTCGTGCTCTTCCCTGCTCTTGGAATAAATCATTATGTCATCTATGAACACTATGACGAATTTGTCCAAATAAGGCTTGTACACGCGGTTCATTAGATCCATGAACACAGCCGGTGCATTGGTTAGCCCAAATGGCATCACCAAAAACTCATAATGTCCATAACGAGTTCGAAAGGCTGTCTTCGCCACATCCTTCTCTCGGACTCTCAGTTGATGATATCCTTACCTCAAGTCAATCTTAGAATAGAAACTCGACCCTTGAAGTTGGTCGAACAGGTCATCAATACGAGGTAAAGGGTAGCGGTTCTCAACCGTTACTTTGTTCAACTTCCGATACACCTGCGGAAACTCCCACCATTCTTCTTATCAAACAGAACTGGAGCTCCTCATGGCGAAGAACTAGGTCTAATAAAGCCCCTATCCAATAGCTCTTGGAGTTGGGTAGACAGTTCTTGAAATTCGCCTAGTGCTAGGCGGTACGGCGCGCGTGTAACTGGAGCTGCTCCAGGTTCAAGGTCAATTTGAAACTCCACTTGACGAACAGGTGGAAGTCCAGGTAGTTCCTCTTGGGAAAATATCTGGGAAATCTCGGACTACTGGGATGTCCTCAATCTTAGTTTCAGTTTCAGTTTCAGCTCGAGTGTCAGATATGTTAGCCAAAATGGCTGGATAGCCCTTACGAATACACTTCTGGGCTTTCAAGAAGAGATGATGCCCACCATGGCACCACCATGATTACCCTGTATAGATAAAAGTTCTCCACCCGGGAGGGGGACACGAACAATCTTCTACCGACAGAGAATTTCAGCGGGATGCTTGGACAACCAGTCCATGCCAACCGCGAGATCAAAGCTTCCAAGGGTGATAGGTAAAATGTTGATGGCAAACGATTGCCCATCCAACTCGAGCTTACAATCACAATGGGTGTGGGTTACCTCAACAGGCTTCCCATCAGCTAGTTCTATGGTGGACGGGGTATCAAGAAGAGTAGGAACCATCCCTAGTTGTTTGCTAAGTTTCGATGACACAACACTATAGTCCGCACCAGTATCATATAAAATAGAAGCAAGAGTGTTGTACCCGTCACGACATTGTTATCAGTCCTAGCTTCCCCAGAGCCAATCACAATTGCTATTCCACGAGTCCCATTGTTGTTGTTACCGTTGTGGTTATTGTTTGTTGAAGGACTTGTACCTCACACTATCCCAAGTTCTCTTGCTGTCACCAAAAGTAGAAGATGAAGCTCTATGCTTCGGAAAAGTACCATGCTCAACAGCCTCATCAATGAGTTTGCGAGCCAGGTGAAAGATTTGTTAGATTTTGGGTAGGTGAGCTGCAGTGGCCAAGCCACGAATCTTTGGGACCCACCCTTTTGGTATGAAATTCGATCCGCTGGTAAAGTAGGTTAAATAGATTTGAGCACAAAGTATCTAACTCCCGTAGCTTGGTAGTGTAGGCGCCGATCTCAGACCCATCCGTCAAATTTCTAGATTTCATCATAGGGTGCAACGTTCTCCATCCAAGTATCTGTAACTCATCGAGTGTGCATGTAGCATACATTACCCCATCCTGCCCGGGGCAAATGCGCATGGAAATGACTTATACTATCGAAGCAATCAGACGGTCTCCTTCAGTTCCGTTAGTGTTATCGAGGTTTACGACCAATAAAAGGCTTGAAAATATGATGGTAGGTTGTTGTGGCATGTGCGTTCAAGGAATAAGAAAGTTCAAATGTGGAAGTCAGGGAAACGATTGATTTAGCAAGATGGATCTTTACTAGCTTGGAAAGATGCGAGGGTTTCAACCACCCTATCGTTGATCATAAGAACTCAGTCTTATCTAAGATAGTAAAGAAAAAAGAAAGAAAAGATAGGTAAGAAAAGGTAAGAGCCAATCGTCGCCACGCTCTGTCTTAGATAGTAGATCATTCATCCTCTCTTCTCATGTGCTCGTCCTGCTCAGGTTCCCCTTCCATCCCTTATCCTTCCTCTTTCGCGATGTCAATGTTATATGGTTCTCATCACGTACAGTCTTCTTTTCCGGTCCTGTGTAAGTCAGCTCAATGGTCAACAGCACCATTCGTTCCTCCAATCGTGACTGTCAGTCACTAGTAGATTTTGTCTTCCTTTGAGATGTTGCACTGCATCACAGACCTTCGTAACTCCCCAAGAGTGTGTGTAACAAGCCCCAATCTAATGTGTTCCCATGAATCTACCATATACTTATGAGTAACAGGGATATGCAGTCATACGTCCGCCCGTTCACACTAGGTGTAAGGTACTAAAGTAAGAAATAAGTTCTATATGTGTAACCCAGTTCCGTTTGAATTTCAAATGGAAGTAAGAAAGATCAAGTAACAAGGAACAGAAACTAATTGTCTACTTGCTCAGTGAAAAAGGATAAGTCTCGGTATTTGAATTTCTTCACAGTTGATTTGGTTTGATGGTATCACGTCATGCGCATCGTGCAGCCTTCCTGTGTACGTGCGCCACAATGCTCGCCAGGGCTTTCTCCCCTGTACAATTGTTGTTTCCTCATCCACGAGGTTTGTTAGGATACTACTCCCAGTAATGCGCCACCTGGTGTAACCCTGGGTTCCCACCATTGACGTGTTCAGAATTAGGTCTAGAACTAGAAGATAACATATTTCCCGAAATCATGTGTTGTAGATATATGTAGCTAAAAGTTAGTTGCGCACTTAAGTTGTGAGTGTACTTATGCTATGATGATTATAGACTAGACTCAACATGCAGTCCTAGTTCACTATAACCAATGGCTCTGATACCAATCTGTCACACCCTCAAATTTCCACTGCGGGGTTTTACCGCGAGGCGCGTGACACACCAGGATCCCATAGCCATAAGTCATATGAACGAACTCTAAATGCCCAAACCATTTAGTTCGTTTTCAAAAATCAGGTTTAGTTAAGCTGCGGAAGCGTAAACCAAATTAAAACCTTTTAAAAGCCATGCACAAAACAACGCGCCCAGATTAAAACCATATGAAGGAAAATGTAAAAGCATAATATGTAATTTAGGTGTATGCCCGAGACCCCAAATGCAGTGAAGTGTGCAGTGCTTTCTAATCCTGGCACCGGAAGCTAACTACCTGCAAAGCATGTAAATCGTGGGTCAACAAACAATGCTGGTGAGTTCACTAAGTAAAGTAGATGAGTATGTAACTGCACTGGTTTCCAAAACCATGTAAACAAGTAATTGAGTTGGTTCCAAGAACCGTGTAAACACTAGTTCATCGCATGTCAAGGGTAGCTAACCCATTCATGATAACTAACACCGATATACCGAACTGCTGATGTACGTGTAGCCACAAATGTGAGCCGCATGCCTTACATCATTGCCTATCAACAATGATAAAATCTGTTAAGTTATAGTTCACTCCCGCACTCCCCCGAGCCGGTGTGAGGTTTGTCAGACCTAATAGCGCTATCAACTAATAACCCGCTTGCCATAACCCGGCAACTCATTCGGTATGTGAAGGACTTACAGATGATAGAGTTGGTTTAGTTCATCAAGGACACAGTTTGCGAACTAGTAAAAAAAAACCGACCCACACAAGGATCCATAGCATCCCAACCCGGGATGTGTAAGTAGTCCCAAACCGGACTAGAAAGTAGTAGTCCCAACCCGGACTAGAAAAAGTTAATTACGTTGTCTCAACTTGAGACGCATGCTTTTGAGAGAAGAGTAGTGAAACTCACCTTAGGTTGCAAGCAAAAATATCCAAACTCCAACGTAATAGAGACTCGCTACCGACTCCCTATTATATGTGTCACTATGTGAGTACACGTGCATAACCAATATACCACATAGTACGTTTATTAGATACTTTTAAAAGTTCAAAACCGTGTAGTGACACCTAGTGACTCTACATGCACAAGTATGTCCTACGTATCTCGTTGGTGATCATGCTGATTATTATAAGTTTAACACATCAAATACATCTCACGCAAGTTTCCACACAAGTACATGTCAATTACATACCACATACAACTTCAAATAGTCACATAAATACCTCGTACACAATCTGCGTTTTTAGGACAGATTGTGCGCTGTGAAAAACGAGTCACTTAACCCACTTAACGGATGAATTAAAATCCCAAATTTTTACTGAGTATTCATGGGGATTCAGTTGCAAATCCCTATTTTTATTTTGTCTCAAAACCAAACACAAAAATTATAAAAATTCGTACAACACAGCTATGTCCAGAAAATTTCCACAACAGGTCAGTTTAGTAGAAAACTTCCCAAAAATTGTGTATTCATCCAAACGGAATGAATCCACTTGAAAAAGCCGAGTTTTTCCAATGTTGACCTACTGTAAAAATTTCATAACTTAATTCTTTGTAAATCTCCAGTTATGACCATTTAAAGTTGACCAATTTTTCAATTCCGAAAATCTGATATGACCCCTAATCAATTAAAATTCCAAAAACGACTCAACCGATGTCCAAATCTGATGGTTTTGCCCATTATGAAAAGCTAAGACTATGTTCATCACAATCATGCAAATAAATCATCAAAACTATCAATTTACCAACCCATTACAGCCCCTACAATTTGTCACAATGAATCTGTCAGAAAATCAGAATTCTAATAACATGCTTCTCATGAACCCTAATCATTCTTATTAACCCATAATCATGCAATAACCTCATAATAGCACAATAACATTCATATTAACATGTTCAATCTCAGGTTTTTACTTACCATACACCCTAGATATGATTTCTATTAACCATATTCATCAACAATCTCAATTAAACAATCAAGATACCTAACTAATCATCATTTGCGATTTTTATATATATAGTTCTTAGGGTTTTTACAACTTTTCAAGCATCAATAATAATCATATAACCCATAAACAATATACCTTGCAATGCTAGACTCCTTAACACTCCAAGATATCACCCGAATCAACTTGAACTAGTGAGAATTTGATGAAGATTGAAATTGCAAGGTGAGTGTGTGTGGTGTGTGGGTTCACGGCACAAAGAGTGGTATGTAGGGTTTCTTTTATTTTTTTTTATATAATAAGCTAGGGTTAAGCTCATGGGCCAAGTCCTTCGGGCTTTGGTGGGTTTTTGTCTGATAATTGAGCCCATTAGCCCTAACTAACTCTCGAGATCAATCCCGACAATAATAGTCATACTAGCATATATAAAACTACGGTTTTATCAATACGTATTATGTTTATCATAAGTGCACGTATCTCATAACGTTTACGTACAAGTTAATTAATACGCAATAATTCACATAAGCATGTAACTTACATACACGTGTTAATCCACATACATCAACACTCAATTGTTCACATAATCATGCATGTCCAACAAATCACCAACGTTCGGGTTATAGGATTCGTGTGTGTGTCAAGACAAAACCTTCCTAGTTATACGTGCGTTAATATCATCTAACATATGTTATTATCCCATAACATATCGAAAGACCTTCTTAGCTAACCCTAGTTAAGTGTTTAGTCATGAATGCACATGAAAGTTAACTAGAGTTTAGTAAAAGAGTTAACATGAAAATGCGGGGTGTCACATTTCTACCTTTGATAAACGCCGATTGCTCAGACGAGATCACACTCCCGAGCACTTTCTTTAGTGTCGCCACCAAAACTTTAGAAATAATTTTACCAATCACCCCGATCAGGGAGATCGGCCTGAATTCGGACAATGTCATCGGGTCCCGACACTTAGGTATTAGAGCCACATAGGATGAGTTACAAGATGCATGAATAGAACCGTGCACAAAATCTCATTCATGATATCCCCCACATAGCCTTTTAAGGACTCCCAATAATGTTTAATGAAACCGAACGAGAACTCATCTGCTCCGGGTGACTTCTCACCCCCACATTCCCATACCTCGTCCCAAATCTCATCTTTAGTAAACTGCACCAATCCTGTGTCCCCACACCAAACTTCATCCCAAAAACCAACTGTGTCCCCCTTCCCGATGTCGCATTTAAACTTAGATTCAAGAATGATCCCTCTTTTGCTAAATTCTTTATTCAGAGAGCCGATAACCCTCCAAACTCCTGACACAGACTTCTTACATGGTACAAAATTGTACCTATTACTACCACCATGAATTGCCTTTACGACCTTACACCACAACTGATTCTCCGAGCTTTTGTACCTCCACCACCACTTCAACAATAGTTCCAGATTCAGTTCTTCGATGCTACCAACCCCGAGACCCCCACACCCGTTTCGATTTTAAGATCTTATCCCAAGCCACCCAACGTATCTTATTTGCCCCCACTGCCCCGCCCCACAGAAACTTTCGTCGAATCCCTTCGAGCACTTTAATTACACCCACCAGCACTTTAAACACGGACATAAAATAATTCGGCAGTGCCCCCAGTACAGCTTTGACTAGCACCACCCTTCCCGTGAACGATAATGACCTAGTTTTCCATGAAGACAACTTCGACTAGAATTTGTCGATCACCGCTTTCCATCCCTTTATCCTGGACATATTATCACCAACCGGAATTCCCAGATGGATAAAAGGCAACGACCCTGATTTGCACCTAAGTAGTGTCGCCATCTCCACAACACAAGAATCAACCACATTGACCCTGTATAGATTACTTTTATACAAGTTCACCTTCAACCCAAAAGCCAAGGCGAATCCGCGCAGCAATCGATTCAAGTTCAAGATGTTATCCTCCGACCATGACCCGATAAACAACGCGCCATCCGCATAGAACACGTGCGAAATAAGAGGACCGTTTCTGGGCAGTCTAATACCAGTGAATGTGCCAGCAGAGACTGCGTTCGACATCATAACGTGGAGGGCTTCCATAACGATGGTAAATAAAAATGGTGACAGCGGGTCGCCTTGTCTAGGGCCCCTCTTCAATTGGAACTCTCCCGTAGGTGACCTGTTTAGAAGAACGGTCGCTTTCCCGGTCACCAATAACCCCATAATCCAATTCTTCCATTTCGTGAGGAACCCCATATGATGTATAATATTCAACAAGAACTTCCATGAGACGCAATCGTATGCTTTTTCGAAATCAGCCTTAAATAGTAATACTTCTGCCCTAGATTTTTTTTGCCCAAGAGATGACTTCATTAGCAATTAAGGGGCCACCAAAATATTTCTACCTTTGATAAACGCCGATTGCTCAGACGAGATCACACACTCGAGCACTTTCTTCAGTGTCGCCACCAAAACTTTAGAAATAATTTTACCAATCACCCCGATCAGGGAGATCGGCCTGAATTCGGACAATGTCATCGGGTCCCGACACTTAGGTATTAGAGCCACATAGGATGAGTTACAAGATGCATGAATAGAACCGTGCACAAAATCTCATTCATGATATCCCCCACATAGCCTTTTAAGGACTCCCAATAATGTTTAATGAAACCGAACGAGAACTCATCTGGTCAGGGTGACTTCTCACCCCCACATTCCCATACCTCGTCCCGAATCTCATCTTTAGTAAACTGCACCACAAGGCTGTTTGCGTCTTCAATCGATAACTTCTTAAATCCAACCCCAAATAACCTCGGCCTTGTACCCATTGGTTCCTCGAACTTCAGCTTGAAAGCCTCCATTGCATTTGCCTTGATGACATCCAAATCCGTCGTCCAATTACCATCAATAACCAGGCCATTAATTTTATTTCTCGCCAACCTACTATTAATCACACCATGGAAGAATGCAGTATTTTCGTCACCTTCCAAAACCCATTGTAACTTAGACTTTTGATTCAAATCCTTTAACCTCTCCCACTCCCATTTCTTAATCGCCTTTTTAGAATGTTTCCATTCCGCACATTCCTCATCAGTTAAAGGTCTACTTTCCGCATTTGTATCCAACTTACTCAAAAACAATGCACATCTATATAGTATAGACTCAACTCCAACTATTGCACTTTCATTCTTTTCCACTGCAATCCTCATATTCCACAACAGCCTTTCAACTTAATAATTATCTTTTGTTACCTGAAACAACTTAAATTTAATAAGAAGCTCACGTACTTAAATAGATTATTCAACACTTGAATTATTACTCTTAACAACTGTCGATATATGATTTAAATTTTGGTAAAATGTTTGAGTGTTGTCTAGATTTTTTTTTTTATTGGTGGGGTTGATACAAACAACTTCATTGTATCAAGAGTTTTTGTGGATTAGTATGGAGATTGGGGGGGTTTAAGGCTGATCTATATAAGACCAGTAAGACTCATGGGAGGGGGAGGACACTTGGTAGTATAGAAGAAGACTTAGGGGACTAAGAAGGACTCAAGAAGACACCGGACTTATTTTACAAGACTCTATATGACTCAAAAGACTAGAGAGAGAAGTATAGAAAAGGATTTTATTTCTTTCCAAGGATGATCTACAAATGAGGGCAAGCCTTCCTTTTATAGACCAAGGAAAGGCATATTACATCATCCATGACATTACACACCAATATTACATGACATAAGTGCTTACATCACTTTAAGAGTGATTAAAGCCTAACTTATTCATAAGCACACCATTAGCACACATAATAATACAATATTAAACATAATGGAGCTCTCTATTCTCGAACAGTAGCAAGACTACGAACTTTCATAGTGGTAGGGTTTCAGGCTCTTATGAAGCTCAACTATCTTCTGCATATCAGCGAACTCAACTGTGAATTCTGGAGGGTTTTGGAGGAATGGGTCATCGTCTGGTATCGGATCGAACAAGTATTGTCATCCTGGGTGTTGTGGTAATTCAATCGCCATTGGGTGTGTGAATTGTGGAAGCCTCTGGAAGTAACCTAATAAAGCTTCTTCCCATTCTTTTGCCTGTTCGTTATCTTCAGCCCATGTGTCCAATTCAGATAGAATGGCTGGTGGAATGTCTTCAATGCTTCGGAGGTTTGCCTTTGCCAATTCTTTGCGGGTCTTTAGCCATTCTTCACGATAATTTACCTTGTAGTAATGCTTTGCTGGGCTTGTATCATACCAGGTCTTAGTGGCTGTCTTGGAGGAGCTGAAACTGGGATTTTTCTTCAGGAGGCTGGGTTTGTAGAGCAGATGCATATAATGTTTCTTGGGGGATTCCTCCATAAGCTGAATCCACCTGCTAACTGGGAGGAACCATTCTAGGAACTTAACCGTGTTTTGTTTTTCTCCTGGGAGGTACCCTAACTCATAGTCAATGAGATAAGCTAGAAGTTTGCTGGAGTGGAAGGACATGGCTATGACATAGGTTTCTGAAAGGTACCATAAGAAGGCAAGTGCCACTTTTGGTAATTGCTGGAAAGTATTTATGCTGAAGACGTTAAGGAAGGGGTGTTCTGGGTGGAATTTCACACCTTGCATGACTGGACCATGGGTTTTAAGGGTGAGGGTGAGAAATGTTTTGTAGTTCAAGAGAGATTCACTGGTGATGTTGTTTTCAGTTATTGCGTCGATAACTTCTTCAGGGAGGTTGCTCTCTTTTAACTTTTGGGTGAGAGAGATTGTGTTGGATGTGTCCATCATAGGTGGGCTGCGTTGGGTTGTGGGGTACTTTGTTCTGGTTGGGTTGTCGTTTATATAGGCGACTTGGAACAGGAGCCCTGCAATTTTGTGAACAGTAGAGTTCCATCTTAGGGACTTAATTGCCCTTAATGGGTTTACTGTTGGGTAGTGATGCTTCTTCAGGAAGGAAGGGATTCCTGACAGAAAATTGTGGTTGAGTTTATGGGTGAGACCTTTTCCTTTTTCGTCCATCACGCCTGTTTTGAGATGACCATAGTCAGGCTTTTGGCATGTGGTGTCTGCTGCTTTTGATTTAGCTTTTGCTTTTGCAGGTGCCGTCAAATCATCTGTCGGGTTTAGGGAATCTTTCACGTGAAGGGAATCTTGCACGTGATCTTCAGTGTACTGTTGATCTTCTTGTTGTGGCTTGTCCACATCTGGGGTTTCTGGAGGTGGGGCTGGTTCAACAACTGTCATCATGCAGATTAGCAATGGATCTGTATCAGAATCTGAATCTTCTCCTGATTCGTCATCGGTAGTGCCATAGTAGATTGAGCATACTGTTGTTTCTCCTGGTTCATCATCGACAGAGAAAAGAGATTCTAAGTCGGAGATGTCTACTTGTTCTATCTTGTTTATCTCAACCATCATCGCCTGGGTCTTTCGTTTGTCTTTGCAATCTTTTGCAAAATGGCCTTCCTTGTTGCAAATAAAGCACCTATTATTATCATTTCTTCCTCGCCTTGTCTTCTTGTTCAGGAATTTCCAACCTTTTCTGGATTTATCATTTCCTTTCTGACCATACCTCTTGAATTTGACTATTCTTGGCTTTCGACTAGTGTAGCTGCATGCAGACTCATCTTTACATTTGATTTTTAGAAGCTTGTCATCACAGGCGGAGCCAAGCCGTCTACCAGTTTGTTCGAATTCCATGAGGAATTTTTTCTGGTTGCAGAACTTGGCTAGGGCACGTGTTATGTGTTGGTAAAGCCCACCGAGGTTGATTTGTGCGATCGTCATGTTTCTGGCTTCTAGAGCCTTGGATGCTTCATTGGCAAGAGGTCCTGGGAAAGAGTTTAGGAAGACTTGTTTAAGGTTGACGTCATCAATCCCTTGAAGGCAGTAGAACCTTTCAGACATTCTGTTATAATGCCTTTCAAGGTCTTTTGGATGAAAGGAGCAGCATTTCATTTTTAGAAATTCTTTTCGAGCTTGGATTGTATGATCTTGAGGGTTCCCAATGAATTCAGTGTAAATTGTGCCTATGAACTGCTCAAGGGTTGTGCAAGCCAAGAGGTTTGTTTGTCTGTATACTCCAAGGCTTAAGTACCAGTCTCGAAGCCGTCCTTGGCATCTTGTGATAAATCATTTGAAGACAACGTCGATCTCATAGTACTGTAGTTCAGCGGAACACCAGGTAAACATTTCAACACTTCTTTCACGCCATTTCGAGGGGGGAATGTCATCAAAAGTGAACTGTTGCCTCGAGTCAGTGGAATTGGGAAATTTGACTTCGTCTTGTGCCGTTTGGGAAGCCATATCGTCGACTTCAGAAGTGTAGTATTCATTTCTTTCTGTCGTCTCTGGCTCAGCCATGAACAAGTGTTCAAAAGCATCCGTTGGAGGAAGTTCGTCGTAAGGTAAGTGGGAGTCTTCACTGTCAAAGTCTGAAGGGGACTGATGTTTTGAGTTGAGATTGATAACTGGGGCTATTGTTGGGAAAGGGTTTTTTCCCGCAGGGTTCTTTTTTGTTTGACTTATGTTTTTTAGGAGGGAGGATATGGGGTTTTGTTGGATAGGTATGGTTTCTGGGAGTTTTGACGAGGCTATCATCATGCTGTCGTCACAGATTTGTTTATCTTTGGTCCTGCTTGTTGCTGGCTTTTGATTGGTGTTTCCTGAAGAGTTGCTTCCAGATGGGGAGGGCCGTTTTGTTCTTGTCTTGGCCTGTCCTTTTGACCATAAATTCATTGACGGGGAGGATTGTGAGAAAGGTATCATGGGTAATGGTTGAGGGTCAAAGGCTGCTCTGACGAAAGGTGTGGAGGGTATTCTCCATGGGTCGTCTTCGAGCGTTGAAAGCCTTTGCTGTTTGTGCTGCCTTTCCAGATCTGTGAGTTGAGCTTTGAGGAACTTCATTTCAGCTTCCTTTTCAACCAGGCCTCTGGGGCTTTGTGAGAACGGGGCGTTCTGGACTATTTGAAGGAGATCATTATGGAGTTCAAGAATTTTCATTCTGACTTCATGAATGATATCTACAAGACCACGAACCTTGTTAACCAAGGTTTCTTGGTTTTTTGTAATAACATCTTGCTGTGCTATAATGGTTTTGAGGGCATTATTTTGAGCAACAACATTCTCACTTTGCCAGTTTAGTGTGGCTTCAACAAGGTTGGTCTGGGTTACAGGACCATTGGGACCCATAACTGTGGGGTTTTGGATCTTCCAGCTGTGTTTTGTCTTTTGTTGGCCTTTTTCAAAAGTAGATAACGGAGGAAACTCCGTCTGGTATTCTGATGACGATGGATCTAGGGTGATGGCAAAGCATTCACCGAATTGAGGGGGTGGGTGTTTTGGTGTTGGTGGTTTATGGGGTATTGGTTCAGGCTTTGGGTTTGGGTTTGGGTCACCATACAGGACATAGTAATCGAATTTTCCTGACGGTTCTCCCAGAAGACCGATATTTGGATCTCCGGCTTCATATCTTTTCTTCAGGGAATTTTGAGATCCTTTTTTCTTTCTTTTCGGAATGTCTTCGTCGTATTCCACTCGTTCTGCTTCATCTAGACATTGTTGACAGCAACAAATGTCGTACGGGCAGTGCTGGTCTGAAGGGGTTTCGACCGGTTGGATCATGTGTATCGCGGGAAACACATCCCTACGATCTTGTTTTGCAAACTTGACCTCAACTAAGCCATCATGATGACGGACAAAGTCAGGGGCAGCTGTTGTCTGGACCGGTGCTTGATGAAGCTGTTCGTAATTTGTTATCCATTTTTCTGGGAGGAGCTTTATGAGCTCTTCTCTGGACAACTGTTTAGGAACATATGTGCAGGTAGGTGTAGAGTTTGAGTCGATCTCTATGAACAGTGCGTCACCGGAATTATCTTTTCCAGGAACCATGATGTCCAAAGAGTGATTTTGGACTCTGTATGCCATCTGATAGTGAAAGGTAGCCTGAAAGGTGTTTACTTGTGGCGTACCACCGATCTGGATCTAGGCTTTTAGGGCTGTCAACAAACATGGATCGTTCAGGGGCATGTTGAAATTGGGGAACAGAGTGACAAACACTGTTTCGGCGTTTAGCGTGGTTTGGATAGTACCGATGTAGGCGTGCTGGTACTCTACAAATCTAGTATTGACGAGGGCGATCCAAGCAAACGCAGGTAGTCCTTTTCTTCCATGGAAAGTAAGGGCTAGCCTTATCGCACCGAAGTGGATATGTGTATATCCTTGGGATAGACAGATCCTTGGAAGATCTGTGGGGAGAGAGAGGGTGACTAGGTGTTCTGAGGTTGTGGCAGGAAGTAAGTGTGAATCAAACTTTGAGGTTTGAACAAACTCCTTGACGACCGGGTTTGACGTAGAACTGACTAATTGTTTTACTTTTCTGGAGAATGACACATGGGGTTTAGAAAAGACACTATAGGGGTTAACCATGGGCATAATAGTAATAGGGATTTTAGACTCATCAGATACATAACAAATCTCATATAACTGATCAATCTTGGACGCAGACGATGTTCTAAAACTAGACATACGGGACATTCTTGAATGCTTCTAGTATTAATGATTCTGCTTCATATCATATACTTATGTAAGATATATATTTTTTGTCAGGGCCAATCCAACATTTTTGAAGGCCTAAGCAAACTATAACTCGGGGGCCCTTTAAATTTGTATAATTCACAAAAAAAAGAAGAAAAAAAACACACCTTGTACTAGATGAACAATACAGCCTCCTTTCTGGTAACTATTAAGCAACTAAATTATCTTGTATTCGTTTTATCTAGTTACACACATTCGGTATATTGCAAATTAAAGACATTTTCCCATTTAAAATTTTAACCCATTTTGTGGATCTACAAGTTACTATGTATTTCTTTTGGGCTTGATTTCTTTGCTGCAAAACAAGGCCGAGTTGACCGATTGATCTCCGAGTACTCGCTCCAGGGTAGGTCGCGAGTATAGCCGAGTTGGCCGATTACTCCGAGTACTCACCGCATAGGCCGATTTGAACCCCGAGTACTCCCCCGATTAGTCCGAGTACTCGCTCCAAGGTAGGCCGCCGAGTACAAGGCCAAACCGAGTTTTGCAACACTGCTTGATTTAATGGTTTTCTTAGTATCTACTTTGGTTGAGAAAGTAGATTAACATTATATCATCTAGTCCCTCTTGTAAGACTTCAATTGATAACCAAAAACATTATCAATGACAATCGGCAATAGCAAATCAAAGTCGCAAATTTTAGAGATTCAATACTTGTTTGTTTTTCACTTTGGCCAAGACAAATGTAATACACGAAAAAAAAACCTTAAACTTTCAGAGGCCTTAGTTTTTGGAGGCACTAGGCCTTAGCCTAGGTTGCTAACACAATAGAGGGATATACTTTGTTATATTTCTTGTTATTTGTATGATAGTCAGGAGCGGACATAGAGAATAACAAGGGGTTGCGGACGTTGCGGCTCAACTTCGCGCGCATAATGGAAAATTGGTGGAAAAATTGTTTTTTTTTACGAAATTTGCAAAACGTTGCTACTAAAATGAAAAAAATGAAAAACGTTACTACTGATTTTGTGGCCTAGATCCGCCACTGATGATAGTATATGAATCTTCAACCACTTTGATGGGGTTTGCATCATGGGACTTGCATCATACTACATGCAAACAAAATTGAAGAGACTGAAAAAAATTACTTGAAATAATTTGGACCGGTAATCTGACGTCATTTTTCAATATTGTACCAATAGATATTTCAAATGATGATTTCATTGTACGAAAATCGGGGAAGAACGATGATGGCCGGATTATTTTTTAACAATGGGTATATGTGAGAATTGTGCAGAATTACCTAATTTTTACATGTTTCATTTTAAATATTTTTATTTTTACCCCTTTATTACTAATTTACTATATTTTAACCTGTTTAGCTTTAAGTCATTATATAAAAAAAAAGTTGGTTATGATGGTGAAATCTTTTCTAAATTAAGGGTTGACCTTTGCCACATTGTTCATAATAACTTGACATGATTATGTAGTTAGTTATAAGTGGATATAAAATGTTAAATTAATCATGGTTAAAATAAATTTCTGCCTAGCATTTCCCATGCCTACACATGATGGACAAATCAATGTCAATTAATGAAAGATGAAAAATGCATGAAAGAGGAGTGGCAAATTGGGATTGGAACCTCTCAAAATTTGGGAGATAAAAATGTGAGAATTTTAATTGGTTTTGCCGTTTTGTGGGTTTTTTTCCAGGGAATTGGTGCAATAGGTGTTAAGTGGGGTGCTTCGAGCTTGAGGCGGGACGTGATATTAGTAGCGTCTCACAGGCCATTAGTCATGAGTTCGAGGCTTAATGTCCTGGTGGTCATTAAAAAAAATTGGTTTTGATGGTTTAATGAAAATGATGCCGCTTTAAGGTGTTTCGCATACAAGTGCATATGTCTTTAACATTGTCATATTTACGTTCCTTATATAATTATGGGTTTACATATCCTTGATGAGAAGTTCAAAACGAGATAAGATGTGTTTAAAATAGAGCTAGGGTGAATGAGATATTCAAAATCAAATTAGTTTATCTATAATCTATATCTATAATCTATATCTATAATCTATAATCTATAATCTATAATACATTATAAAGAGGGAGCAATGGGCAAACATGTCCAATTTGACAAAGTTAAGATGGTATGTCAAAAGCCACATGTATGAATCCCTATTTTTTACCTATTTTCTTCCTATTATACCCATGTTGTACCACCTTTTATGGCTACCGTATAAGTCACTGATACACAGATGATAAAAGTGAAAACCTTTGAAACCGTCCATCGCATATACAATACGCTAAACCCTTCAAGAACCCAATCATTCAATTACCCAATTGAATAATCATTAATCAGTAGCATCAACACCCACTATAAACCACACACCACCACTCTTTCTTCAAAGAACACACACTTCTTCTTTGTCTTTTCTTCTTAGCGACTCTTGATTCTTAAACAATGTACATCAACCGACAATCATCAATTGGCGTATTGGGCAATCATCAATATCTCATCATCAATCGCAGACTTCATCTTTGATTTCGGCAAGGTATCTTTATATTCTTTTTAACGGGTTCGATGATTTTTATGCTCGTTATAGTTTGTTTTGGTGTTAACCTTTAGTTTTAATTCTATTGATATCATACGATCTTGTTTTATATGATCAAATTAAACCCTGATTGATGTTTTATAGATTCAAATGTCTTATTTTCTTATGTTGATGTTGGATGACAGTGATGAATTGTTTATGATAATGATTATGATTATGAATTTTGTATGTTGTGGATGGTGTGTTGTAGGCTGAAATAGATTAAAATGAGTTAAGTTTTTAAACATTTTTTGTCTCATAATATCCATGAATGTAGATTAGATCTTTGTCTATGCATATTTCTTCAATCATTCTAAATAAAGTTACTGACCACGTCCGTCTATCATGTAAGATTTGCTTTGTGTTCTTCCCTTTTAATCTATTGTATCTAATCATATCATAACATAGTTATTTTATCTTTATTAAAGTTTAGTTCAGTAGTTAATTTCACATTCATTGATATCATATGTTAATCTATAGCTCTGAACACACACACACACACATATATATATATATATATAGGATTTGGTTCAAATGAGAACCTTTCCCCAAATTGAGAACTGAGAGAACCATTCTGGGCCACACATTACTCTAAGGCAAAAAAAAAATTTTTTTTTTTTTTTTTTTTTTTTTTTTGCAAAAATCGCTGCTTTATATGTAAGAAAAATTTTTTTTTTTATTTTTTTTGAATTTTTTTTTCAGTATACACATGTGTATAATTGCATTATACACATATGTATAATGCAATATACACATATGTATAGCTGAAAAATGCTATATACACATATGTATAATTGCTATATACACATATGTATAATTGACATATACACATATGTATAAATGAAAAACAAATTCAAAAAAAATAAAAAAAAAAATTTCCTTGCATAAAAATGTGCGATTAAAGCAAAAAAAAAAAAAAAATTTTTTTTTTTGCCTTTATATGAAATGTGTGGCCCAGAATGGTTCTCTCAGTTCTCAAATAGGGGTTGGTTCTCTTAGGATCCCTACCCTATATATATATATATATATAATCTAATGAATCCCAGCTGAAAAAAAAAAGATTGACCCATGTATTCAAAATCAGATTTTTAGGTGTTAATGTAACAAATTTTTTTTTTTAAAGTTTAGGGTTTTGTAATTGGGAACTGCCCAAGATTATGGAAATCAAAAGACAATTGCAAAGATTATGTAAAGTTCAAATCTTGAGGCTTTTGGTGTTGATCATAAGTCTTGTGGTGGTTGCGTTCATAGTTATATCTCAGTTGATTACTTTTCCTTACAAGAGTTACCCTTTGAATGTACCACCTGTTGCTAAGGGTATTTTGTTCAACGAAACGGCGGTTTATAACTCCGATTATGAGAACACTATCTGGTGAATATAAGATAGAAGTAAACGGATCATTTGACGAAGAAGGGTGCAAAGGGTATGATTGTAATAATATATCTTTATTATCACAAAGTGGAATGAAACAAAATGATTCTGGTCAAACTGGTGTGGTTGCTTTAGAACCAACACGGCTTTCTTACATGGTTTCGGTTCTTGAATCAACGGTGGTTGCTCGTTTTAGTGTACATACTTGCTTCTTATTGTGATTTTCTGTTTTAGGAAATATGGGATTTGAGTTTGTTCTAAGTTTCTTGTTTTTTTTTTTTTTTGTGTTTTAGAAAAATAAGTTGTTATCTGCTCGCAACCGGGAACTTAAACATGCACGGATGAAGATTGAGAATGGGCCAGTGTTAGGGAGCACCGAAGGACTTCATGGTTCTCTTTATCGCAATCTTTCTCGGTTTTTAAGGTAAAATCTTTAAAATCAGTTTCTTTTAGTCGACTCGAAATAATCAGAATCAGAATAACTTATCCAAACACTAAAAACTGACATCAAATCCAACTAATGATCTGATTCTGATTATTTAATGTTGCATAAATGCATAATCATTTCAAAGCATCCTGTAATCTCTTTTTCTGTAACAGGAATTACAAATTGATGGAAAAAACTTTAAAAGTGTACATATACAAGGAAGGGAAAAAACCCATTTTTCATGATCCAAAACTAAGGGGTATCTATGCTTCAGAAGGATGGTTCATGAAACTTATGGAGAAAAGTAGAAACTTTGTTGTAAGAGATCATAGAAAGGCGCATTTGTTCTATCTACCGTTTAGTTCACTTAAACTAAGAAATATGTCTCAAGAGCGAACTCCTAGGTCTCGCAAAGATTTAGAACAACATTTAAAGGACTACACAAGTTTAATTGCTGGAAAATATCCTTTTTGGAATATGACGAATGGAGCTGATCATTTTCTTGTTGCTTGCCATGATTGGGTAATGTGTTAGCTAGAATGGTGTGACCAATTTGAGGGCCTAAGCACATCAAGTCTCTTTCAACTTGTGCCTTGCTAATTCAGGAATGAAATCAATTTTTTTCTTATTACCTCTTTTCTTGGTTCCTTTTTATGAACTATAGCTTAATCAAATTTTGGCTAACATGTTTTTGTTGTTAATTGTAATCAGCTTATTATTTAACTGATGTTAATCAAATGTCCTTAGCTTAAGTTTATATTCTACATTTATGAATAAGGATGTTTAGCAGAATAATGTTGAGGTGGGTGACCAACGGGTCAAGGCGGGTAACGAACGGGTTCTTCATTATTTATATTGAAGACTGGAGAGTAAAACATGTTATAGCCTCCTTCATCTACCGCCTTGATCTCGAAGAGCAGGTTAGGATATTAAAATTAATTTCAATTTTCTTCAAATTAACAAGTTTTTTTCAGTCTGGATGATGAAAGGGTGTAAGACGCGTCCCCTCAGATACTTTAAGACGCTAAAAATTGATTGCAGGCAACTGTTACCGATCATCGTACAGTTCCTCTCTTTCTCTCTCTCTAGGTTTTAATACTCATAATCATTTGAAAGAGCAACCAATCAACCGAATCTCTCACCAATTTCTTGAAATCCTGTATGCTTTTGGTGAACGAAGGCTTTTGATTTGAGGTGATAATGTGATATTGTTCTTCTATATATTCCATAGGATAACATGATACTGAAAATGTGACTTTTTTTGTAGGTGCTTGATGAAAAAAATCGGATGCTTGATATCGGATCCGAACCAGAAGTCCATTTCATTCTAACAAAACAAGTTCATGTACAAGACCAATTTTCATTTCCAAACATAATACCCGCAGCAACGCGCGGGCACACCCACTAGTTTGACACAAAATTGGAGAGTAGGAAGTGAGTTAAAAGTCATAACCCGCACCATTCATGGGTGAACACACTTTGAAATGGTCCATAAGTGATTTCAAACCAATCTAAAAAACTTTCATTTTTCCTCAAACCATTTCAAACTTCCACCTCACTCTACTACTTATATAAAAATATCAAAATGGGTATTGTTTGTGTGTGTAGAGCCCACACCCGTGGTCCATTGAGGTCCTTGGATTCGGACACAAGGGCCAGACTTTGGTCATTCCAATGGTATAAAGTCTCTGGGAGGTGGTTTAAAATCTTGGACACATCCACCTCAGCACCATTGAAGGTGCTCTTAGCCAACTCCACCCAAGTATCTTTCTTTCTATAAACGAACAAACACACAATAAACTCGGTGTTGTCTTAGACTCTAGAGTTTGCCTTTAACATTAGTTCTATGCTAGAAGAGAATCTATTTTAAAGAAACCACATTCAATGACAATAACACAATCTAACAATTCTGAGACGAGTCTTTAGCTATGCAGAAACTAGCTTGAATTCTCTAGATTTATGTATTATGCCATTTACATTTTTATTATAAGCATGTTTAGTATAAAGGGTGTTTCTGCTACTTTGTTTCTTACAACATATATAGTATTTTGGTTTATATTTTATTTTTAAGAAAAGTATATGTTTACTTAAGCTCTACACCATTGGCATAGAACCACGTGTCATTGACTGCATGTGTCCAATAAGAGGCAAATCAACTTATCACTTATCACTAGTACTAGTATTTGGATTTTGCAATGATTTTGTACAAGAAATTGAAGTCACCTTTAAAAAAGAAAATTATATTTCAATTTTCATTTAACAGTGGAACTTTGTATATAACAAAATACTAATGCGGGAAGATTAACTCTCATTAAGGCGGTTCTTGGTAGCCTCACGTCTTATTTTCTCTCAATTTTCCAAGCGCCTAAACTAGTGGTGAAGAAGCTCGAAGCTATTAGACGGGACTTCCTTTGGGGTAAGAAGGATGGTAAAGTTAAGCTCCGTTGGGTGCGTTGGGATAATATTGTTAAACCAAAACGGTTGGGGGTATGGGTGTTGGGAGTATTGATGATTTTAATATGGCCATGAGATCCAAGTGGTGGTGGAGATTTAAAAATGAGCAGCCTCAACTTTGGGTCGATGTTATTAAGTCTATTCATTCGACGAACCGGGATAGACACTTGATCCCTATTATAAAGTCGGTTGTGGGGGTGTGGAAAGATATTGTAAATGTGGAGGGTGCTCTACTTCGGAGGGGCATTAACATTAATAATAAACTTTCTGTTAAGATTGGAAATGGTGAGAAAACTAGATTCTGGAAAGACGCTTGGTGCTCGCATTCTTGTTTTATGGACATGTACCCGGAGCTGTACAAACTGGCTACTAACAAAAATAGTTCGGTGAAGGATCTCCTTGTTTGGAACGGTCACAACTGGGTCGGGAATTGGGGCTGGGTTCGGCATCCTGCTGGGCCAATTGAGATTCAGCAGCTCTCGGAGCTGTCAGATGTGTTGCTCCGTACTTCCCTGAATAGTTCTGAGGACGTCTGGACGTGGGTGAACCCTTCGGGGCTGGGTTTTTAAGTTAAGGACGTTAGATTGGAGCTAGTCGCTGCTGCAAGTCCTTCTCAGCCTTTACATAAGTTTGTTTGGAACGCTTGAGCCCCTCTAAAAGCCAATTATTTTCTTTGGAGAGTGGTTGATAGAAAGATAGCTACTAAAGTGGAATTGGAAGCTCGTGGGGTTGCTCTCTCGGACCTGTATTGCGCTAGATGTGGGCTGGAGTTAGAAGATGTGGACCACGCTTTGTTCCAATGTCTGTGGGCCAAGGCGGTTTGGTGGAACGTTGTCGTGTGACTAAAGATCAGCTGGCCGTTGGATGTGAACTCCATTGCGGGTATGATCGATTATTTGGCGGCTGTCCCGAGCTCAAGTAAATCCAGGAAATTGGTCTACACCGTTGCGATAAACACGACTTGGCGCTTATGGCTTGCGAGGAACGCTAAAGTATTCGAAGGCAAATTCCTCCCTATTAGATACATCGTGGATCAAATAAAGGAAGAGACGTTCATGTGGATCAACAACAGATGGAAGCCGGCTAGTGTCTCTTGGGAACAGTGGGCTGTCTTTGACGTTTTACACCTTGTCTAGTTTGTTAGTTTCCTTCGTTTTTGTCTTTTGGGTGTTTGGTGTTGTTTAGCCTTCGTTTGTCGGGGCTTTTGATGTACTTCCAGCTTCTTGCTGGCGCTTTATATTCAGCTATAAAGATGGTTGCCGTTCAAAAAAAACTAACTTCTACTTACTAACTTACCAAAAGATTCGGTTTTAATTTCTTTGAAAATCATCTGTTCAGCATTGTGTTTCACCTAATCCTATTGGTTAACATAATTTTTTTTCTTTTTTTGTGAAATTACAAAAAAAAAAAAAAAAAAAAAAAAAGTAGTAACAACAAGATGTTACATCAAGCTTGCACAAACGCATTAATACTAAAAATACAGAATAATGAAGATTTGTTATTTAGATCTAACTTTAATGAAAGAACTATCTCCAAACTTATCAATTGGGCATAAATCTAATCAATAATTCAAAACTAATATCCTTATATTTGATTCCAACTAAATGATAATGATTGTATGCTTTTGCTAGATAGAAAGTAACACTAATAATAATTAACTGGATTAACAATTCATTCACTTTGGGAAATTTTCAATTAGAATTATTACAAGAGGAATAATTATGATGCTTTATTAAACCAAAATCAACAAAAACTACAAATTGAAAGGTAAATCATATTCATATGACGAACATGGGGTGTCTTTGTTTTGACCTTTTAGGTAGAGATGATAAATAACATAAAAGGCAAGTCTACTACGGGCTAAAGCATGTCGATGTCTATATGTTACAACGTGATTAGAATAATGGCATTATTATTTGAGTCAGTGCTATCAAACATTTTCTTTTTTTCATTTTACACGAAATAAATCCATAAACCAAATTTTGATTTATTAAATAAAATTTTTGTACACGTGTATGTAAAAGCAATGACATATATTAGTAACTAACACGTTTTATAACACCGTAGGTAAATTCTACATCGGCCGTACCCATTCTACACCAAATAAATCTATAAACTTAATTTTGATTTATTAAATCAAAGTGTACACATTTATGCAGAATCAATGACATATAAGTAACTAACATATTCTGCAACACCATAGGTAAATTCTACATCGATCATGGTCCATAGACATGAGAGATATTTGGTTCTCAAGGGATGTCATGTCTCTTAAATCAACAACCAATGTGGGCTTAATGTTAGTGGATGGGAGTAGAACTTTATAGTTAAACATGCTCATGTAATAGAAACAGGATTTGTGACCTCCTAGGAAGTAGTCTTCATCAGAGCAACAAAAAAAATTCGTAAGCTCTTCGTGAATAAAACGGACAATGTTGGTGGTATGAGAGGCCGGATGATACACATTATTATATATGTAACGGTTATGTAGGTATTTGTTGTCGTGAGTATACTCTTTTAGGTATACATTGCCTAAAAAAAGTTATATGAAGAAACACAAGTTTAGTTTAAATCTATTAGGACTTAGAATGATTGTTCGACTGCGGGGGTGGCGGGTTCTTCTCATAACCACCCTTTGGCGTGAGAAAAAATATGGTTTTCCAATTAATAAAAGAGTATTCAAGGAAGTAGCAAGTAAAGAGCGGGAATGTTGAGTGTCGGATGGATTTTACCTTTGATCAAGGGTCCTATTTATAGCCGATAGTGGATGAGAAGGATTGGACAAGCTGTCAACATCAGGTAATAACCTTTATGCCCCCTCTGCCCTCGACGCGTGTCGTCCGCAAAGATGGGAGCACGTCTGTTGTCCTCTGATTAGCCGAGTGTCACTTTCAGGATGTATTGATGTCCCCTCTGTTGTTAGTCGTTATTGAAGGTTTAAGGATGACGTGTGATTGGCCAGGCTCACTAACGGTTGTACTTACTGTCTCCTTTGTGTCATGTGCTTAGTGGGACAATACCTAGTACAGAGGCTACCGGACTGTGATTGACCAAACGTTGCTGTCAAATGTACCTCGTGTCTCTTCGACGATGGTCGTCAGGGGAGAGACACCTGGCACAACAATCGTTGGACGTTGATTGGCCAGAAGTCATTGTCACACGTACCTTGTGGCTCCTCTATCATGTGGAGAGGCACCTGGTCACACGTCCGAGGACTGTGATTGGTTGATCAGAGATTGCCATTTTGTACTATTTGTCTCCTCGATTTTGTCATGCTTCCGCGCGGCAGAGTGACACTTGTGGGCGGTGTCCCTGCGCGCGGGTGGCTTGTATCGACAGTTGGTTGTTTTTAGATGTTTGTGGTTTTGGGTTCAGCGTGGACCGCGGAAGGTCCAGAAACATATCCCTTCATTATCAATGACAATATTTTTCTAACAATGGTAAAATAATGGAATGTACGTGGGCATTTTTATGATATTAAGAGGGTGTTTGGGATTAATTTTTCAAAACAGCTTCTGCGTTTTGGAAAAGAAAGGTTAGCTGCTTTTAGATTATTGCGTTTTGGTAGCCTAAAAATTCATTTCAAAACTCAACCCCAACACAAAAACTGATTATTTGCGTTTTCAAAACGCAATAATCTAAAAATCCATTTCAAAACGCAACCCCCCAAACACCACCTAACTCGTGTTACACTATTTTCTAATAATAACCACATAAGATTATACAGCTTAAATACAATGTACGACACTTTCTACCTGTTCACTTGTTTAACTCGTTAACGATTAACATAATACCTAAATTTGATCCCTTTGACCTCTACTTGGTGTATTTGGTGACCATAAATCATTGATCCAACTAAATTTAGTGAAAATTAGTCCCTTCAATACTTTGTAAGACAACTCACCAAATAAAGTTGTGTAATGCCTAAAGATGAAAACTATGAGTTGACAATGTAATTTGTCTGGTAATTAAATGCTTCAATCACACTCCAATTAGCTATGCACCATCAGTTAGTTATCATACCAACTATGAACCACTATAACAAATCTAAACCCCACTCTATTATCTTCATCTCTTCTATAAATTACCATGCATGAACTTCATGCAGAATCATCAGTGTAACCAAGTAGAGCTTATACATATAGCCATGGCCATCATGTCGGCATTGTTAACCTCGCTACTCATCTTCTCATTGTTCACTTCTTCAACTTCACTAAGCTCAAACTACTATGCGAAAACATGCCCTAATGTCGAATCACTCGTCAGAAAAGCGGTGAGGGATGCAGCGACAAAAGACAAAAAAGTCCCTGCGGCGTTGCTAAGGATGCACTTTCACGACTGTTTTATAAGGGTAAATGAGGGAATTCCGTTTTATGTTTAAGCTGCATTATTTTGTGTTTGGTGACTAAATTTGGTTTGATCTTTTTGGCAGGGGTGTGATGCTTCTGTTTTGCTGGATTCTAAGGGTAATAACAAAGCTGAAAAGGACGGCCCTCCGAATGTTTCTTTGCATGAGTTTTATGTCATCGATAATGCTAAGAAAGCAGTTGAATCTGCGTGTCCTGGAATAGTTTCATGTGCTGATATCTTAGCTTTAGCGGCTAGAGATTCTGTTGTGCTGGTACTAACAAAGATTATATTATTTCAATAACATTCTAATTGTAGAAAATTATCATGACTAATTTCTAGCTTATGTTATGCAGTCTGGAGGGCCATCATGGGATGTTCCTAAAGGAAGAAAAGATGGAAGAACATCATTAGCTAGCGAAACATTGCAACTCCCATTTCCTACCTTCAATATATCTCAACTTCAACAAAACTTTGCTCAAAGAGGTCTATCTCTAGAAGACCTAGTGGCACTTTCAGGTAATGTAGCTGTCGAAACTTCCAGTGGTCATCGAACCGGCCACCTTACAGGTTCGCTGGTTGGACCGGATTCAAGAAACGGATAACCTCATAACTAATTTTTTTATAATAGTTATATATTAACAAATTAAAACGTTTGATATAAGTATCTTGTTATGTTAGCTATATTTAAAAAATAAAAATAAATATATTGTTTTCTTAAAAGAATTTTTTTTTAAAAGCACATAATGAAGAATTTTTTTATAAATATAGAAAGATTAAATGAATTTTGAGTGCATTTAGTTTATATATCTATAATTGCAACACCAATATATTCCAAGAAGAGTTGGCAAAGGCTATATCATATAAAAAAGAGGCCTTCTGTTCAAACTCGGGCAGCCTAAAAATCTTTTCAATTTTTTTTGCGAAAAAAAAAAAAAAAAAAAAAAAAAAAAAAAAAAAAAAAACCTGGTCCAACCTTAAGAACCGATTGGTCCGGTCAGAAAACACTACTTATGAGTTATGACTAATAATCAAACACAGAGGTGACAAAATGAGCGGGTGAGGACCGTTAGGTAGATTGGGTAACGAATCAAAATGGTTAATGTTAGGTACAAGCAGGCCGGATTGGCCGGAATACTTTTGGTACAAACAGTTGACATTATTTTATCTCACTAATAATCTTTATACATAAAATTGTTGACATCATGCTCCTTTTAAGCTACTTTTTTTAATCATGCCTCTTTTGAAATATTACATGACCCAGGTCGACACGTTTATAACACATGAAGCTAAAATGTTTATAAAAGAACATACTATATATTATCAGAATACTAACAGAAGTTTGTGCATGTACCTTGTATGCAGGTGGGCATACTCTTGGTTTCTCCCATTGCTCATCATTCAAAAGCCGAATCCACAACTTCAACTCGGTAACCGATGTTGACCCGTCACTCAACCCTTCATTTGCTGCAAGTTTAAGGAAAATTTGTCCGGTCATAAATGCAAAGAATGCAGGAGTTCCAATGGATCCTTCTTCTACAAGCTTTGATAACAAATACTACAAACTTATGTTCCAACAAAAAGTTCTATTTTCTTCGGATAAAGCTTTGCTTGATATGCCGAAAACTAAAAATCTGGCAGCAAAGTTTGCAGGTTCAAAAGACGCATTCACAAAGGCATTTGTAAAGTCCATGATCAAGATGAGTAGCATTACAGGTGGTCAGGAGGTCAGAAAGAACTGTAGGGTGGTAAATTAGACTACCTGCAAGGACATATATGTATTTTTGAATGGTGTGTGTTCTCTGTTTGCTGTTCAGAAAAGTGTGGATTTTAAGCTAGTTGTGGCAAGTTTATTACATAAAAGGGAAGCCTTTGCAAGAATATGACATGGTCATATTAAATTTATTGTAATAATGTTCATGTTTATGATAATGGAAGATGTATTTCATCTGTCTTGGAGCTTTTATTAAATTTGAACATGAGAAGAGAAACAAGCACAATAAAATCAAACATATATTTATACTTGCAATTAAAAAAAATGGATAATAATAACCATCTAGATGTTCAATAGAATCACTTGGTAGAGGCACAAATACACGATAAGCGTGCCACACATTATCTCTAATACAATCAAATCTTACTAACATCTAGCCATCGTATCCTCCATCCAATGATCATCGATATATGCCCTAACTCATGATATCTATCCCACAATTAATGTCAGTCCACCGTCCATGATATCACTTCGGAAGCAAGTTCTCACAGCTAAAATAAAGCACACAAATCAGCCTTGAGAAAGCATACTACACTTTGAAGTTTGAACACTCACATACAAATTGAGGGGATTTAGGCCATGAATTCACACAGGTCCAAAACAGAATATTTTGGTGTATATTCTGTCCTGAAAACTCTGTGTACTCACCTCAATAAGCTAGGATTCCAATTAAATCAACATTAAAGTTATCTTTTACATTACCAACTCCATCCCACTAACCAGAAAACAATGATCAGTATTCATTCGACCATGATTAGACACTTGAAAGCGGACTTAAGCTTAAATTGTTCAATTTAATCACCTTCCATATAAGTAAAAGCCTGAAACACACTAATGGAAGTATAACTGATCATTCCAAACTAGCTTTAACAAATTTGGTCAATGAGTTCACCAATTGCCATTTTGAGTATTTTGTCAACGTCACCATTTTCATCAAGTTCATGATTTAACCTTGGATTTTCATCCAAAACAACTCTAATAGTGATTTTAATATGTTTCAATCAATAACTGATGTTGACAACACAATATCTCAAAAAAATACACTCTTGATTAATTCAATCAAAATCTACCAATAACCCATGCAAATTAGACATTAGTCAAAGAGAGGTGGTGTGAATCCTTGGAGCTTATGTTAGAAGAGAAAGCAACATGTTCCAGTCATCTTATATTCTTATGTGATATTGATGTTTCTAAGCTATTAAACTCCATAAACATGATTAATTTCTAGATTTAAGGGTTAGGCGCAAAAACCTACTTAATTTTGCTATTCTTACAGCCAGGGATGATAAAGACAAGCTTATTCCAATGATTTAGTCTCTGTTTGAAAATGATGAAATCAAGTATTCTATTGTAAATATATGGGCAAATATCATATAAAAAAACACACTATACTTTTTGTAAAATTTTATCCTAAAAGTCACTCTACAACTTTTTACACATATAAAAACACTATACCTTCTGTTTTTTTTTTATGAAGTTACTATACTTTATGTTTTTACAAATAAAAGTCACTCAACAATTTCTTTTTTTCTTTTGTGATGCGGTTATTTTTTTTTTTAGTTTTTTAAATATTTTTGTAACAAATTATATGACAATTGCAATCAAAGTAATATTAATTTTGCTAATTTAATAGTCATACCATTCTTAACCAAGAAAAATATCATATAACAAATAAGCATTGCTTTCTAATCGATTTAAGACCCTTGAAGTACTTAACTTTCTTGATCAACAACTTCATCATTTTAAATTTTTTTAAGGATAAAAATATATAGGCAACCTATGCAACAAATGAACACGTAAGCAAACACAACTGGGAGTTCCGGTTCCCGGTTATTTAAAATAAAAATGTCAAAATTTTGTTTGAAATTGACATTTTGAGGGCGCTTTTATGTGCAAACTGTTGAGTGACTTTTAGGAGAAAAACAAAAAGTATAGTGTTTTTTTAGGTACAAAAACTTGTTGAGTGACTTTTGTGAGAAAAAACTGAAAGTGTAGTGTTTTTATGCGCAAAAATTTGTTGCGTGACTTTAGTGAGAAAAAACTTTAGTGTTTTTTATTGTATTTGCCCCAAGTATATCTACAATCTACTATTTAGAGGCTTTTAACTCAATAACTCTGTCTAAATGTCAATTCAAACCCCCGAAGTGTAATTTAATTGGACATGGACCACAAAATTAAATATTCACTTTTAACCTAAATTTTGGAAAACTTTTTAGCCCAAGTTTTCAATATTCTTAAATAGAATACATACCAATTAGGGAGATTTCCTTTACAGATAACTACAAAGGATTTTGCAAAACATACCCCCCCCCCCCCCCCCCGCACACACACACACTCTCGTTTAAAAACGAGAATTTGAGCTTAAAAATTAGAAGTTGTCCTTAAGCGGCTGTTTAGAGTCAAACGAGTATTTGAGCTTAAAAATTAGAAGCTGTCCTTAAGCGGCTGTTTAGAGTCGAGATAAAATAGGGGGCGTGTTTAGCAACAGGGGATACGTTTAGCCAACCCTACTTACAAAGTATTCACAATACAATAACCTACGTTGTCAAAAGCCCCTTAGGTGCTAAGGCGCAACCCAACCCACCAAATACGTTGCACCCCAAAAGGGGAGCTTTCAGGCTCTAAAGCGCTACTCCAGGGCATTGTGTGGCCAAATTCCGGCAAATGGTTTTCAAAACCCCTAAATAAGGCTGGAAACATGAAATCAACCTAAAATAGCCTAAACTAGCCCTTAACAAGCCTAAAACATATCTTAAGCCCCTAAAAATGGTATTTTATACTATGCGTGTAGCTTAAAAAGCCCTTGCTTATTAAACGCCTAGGCTCCAGGCTTGGCCTATGCCCCTTGGGCTTTTGACAAGATAGTACAATACATCAACAATTGGGATGTTACACTTACACAAATCAGGTTTTTTTTCTACTACATGGTTTTAAGCATTAAAACTAAATGATTCATGATGACAGTATGAATGGCTTCTTCCTTACCCGAAAACAACCCAATCCAAAAGATGAGATGTTGAGTCTAAATGAAAGTTGCAATTCAATCATTTGACGCAAAACATGAACAACATCTGACATTGTATTTCAACATTATGAAATTTAAGCATCAACCGAGATACACGTCTAATAAGAATATAATAAATAGTTGGTTCGCGTTTAGCCGTTTACCTTAGCATACCTAGATGGGCCTTTGCATTATTAGTATTCTCCATCTAATCTAGGAGTCTTAGACTTGAGAAAGCATCTTCAGTTCTTCCCAACATCACTTAGACCAATTTCTACCAATTGAATGTTACCGCTTAAACCAGAAGCCTTCCATGATGGCAGGAATGAAAATCCATCAAGAAGCTTCACACACTTCAATCCCCATTTCACCATTAAGAACTCGATAAGGTGATGCCCACTGCAAAAGATGATACGTTTCATTGACAGAGAGAGAGAGAGAGTATTCAACTGGCTATTTTATAACAGAAAATCAGTAATTACCTTCTATTGTGATAACTTGTGATAAAAACTGATTCGGGTGATCTCTCCAGAAGAAATTTCACAGTGGCAAAGAGATTATCGAAGGCTTTGCAATATGCGGGGAAGAAATATTTGTGTCAACTTTAAACATTTTCTGTAATTAGGGAAAAATGATAACATAAAAATATATATCCAACCACTTGAGTCATACAACACATCAGCTCCAAGGATTATTTGTGGTCGTAAACTAAAGATAGATTCGTCCCACACGCCCCAGGTAAGTCCCATTACCTGAAAGACAGTAATAAATCTAAACAGTTACTCTGGTGCTTTAAGCAGAAGAACTAGCAAAATAACAGGTGCGAATACCATCAATGTATTTTACATTTTTACCGCTGAAGAACTAGCAAAATAATAGGTGCCAATACCATCAATTTATTTTACCTAGAGGTTGCAAAAAGACGGGTCATGCAGATTGGGTATTGGGTCAAAACGGGTAAAATTTTACGAATCAGATATTTTGTCCATGAAACTATATTATTCTACCAATATATTAGTGGGTCAAAACTGATTAAAGAAGTTATATGACTTCATGATGCACTTACTTTTAATATAAAATGACTTGGGGTTGTTTCATTTTTAATCCATGAGCTGAACAGCTCTTAGTCTGGACAGTACATGACTGATTCTTTATTAGCTTGAGGGTTTGTATGTGAACTAGTCGTATGAAAGTAATTTGGTAGAAATCGTCACCCCAAATTTTACCCATTTAAAATTATTCTTTGTGAAGGCATAAGATCGTGTGATGTTGAGGCAAAAGTAACTTTTGTAACGTACAAACTTATGTCAAGGGGGATCTAAATAGAAGATCAGCATTTGTTATTGGGTGTGAAAATTATATAATGTATATTGTCAGCCAACAGGTCAACACACTAATTGTATCTATACACATTATAAAGAATCATTCTTACCTCACACTTGATATTATTTAGCTCACACACTCTTCTCATGTTGTCTAGAACCTGCAAATTGATGATTACAAGCTCATAAGAAAATGCATACCTTTGGCTGAAGTACGAAAATTTCATCAAGTAATAAAATATATGCCAACTCCATAAACATATTGCTAGGAGAAACATGAAGATATAAAAACTAGTCGTACGAAAGAGTTAATGACTTCAAATGTAAATGCAAGAATGGAGCTAGATTTGGTTGTCCTCATCATTTGATGGCAATGTTAACTTTCTATATTAAATAATTCACTCAAGAATCAAGATAGCTAGCACAATCAGGCTGCTTAAAACGCTGTTAAAAACAAAAGTTTGTTAATTGTTTAGAAAGTATGAAAGCATAACTTATTATCAATCTGATGAACCTGCTACGAGTAAAAGAATGCTTATCCATGTAACTCATTTACCAGTAACAAGTTCAAATTTTAAGAAATTATATGCTTTTATCATACAAGAAATATATGTTGACTAGGTGCATTAAATAGCTAAAGACGGACCCAGAATATTTAGTCTCACTATTTCAAACGAATAGAACAACAAGAAACAATCTTTCCGTCCCCTTTTGAGCTTTCAAATGTAAATCAGCTACAACAATTTATCCCCTATTGTACACAAATAACAAGTGAAATGGACATTGTTTATACCTCTAATCTGTCAGACTCATCAGTAAGAATGACATCTGCGCCTACTTTTGCAGCAACTAAACCAGGCAACGATGTCCCAGCCCCAAGCTGCAAACAGACAAACATCGTGCTAAGTTTGAATAACTGATAACTATAAACACAATACAGAATGAAGCAGGTAAACCAAAAACAAGCAAGCTAAAACAAATCTTAATTCAAAATGGAGCGCCGAGGAAAACGCATCAGGAGAAAAAAGGAGCGCCTCATGTAGTTCTGGTTGTATATAAACTTATTTGGTTGTACATAGACGCACAGTGTTGCGCTATTGGGACCGTAATGCCTGGGAGATAAAATGTAGAGATTAGGGTTTGGAAATGACCTCAAGGACAGTAAGTCCTTTGAAGCGTGATCTGTGTTGCCACACATACTCAGCCAGGATAACACTACATGGCCACACGAACAATCCATACTCTTCTTTCATGCTCTGTACAATAATATAACTTTTTAATAAATAAAAAAAAATAGAATAAGTTTGTAAAAAAACTAATTACTACAAGATAATTGAAAATGTTTGATGAAAGAACCTCGATGACGGTGATGGAGATGGCGTCATCGGAGGCGTTGGAATCTCCGAAATAGTGATGGGATACGGTCGTCATGTTTTCCGGTGACGGAGTTTCCGGTGAGTCGCCGCCGCCGTCGTCGCTGCTGTTAACTTCCATGGAGCGTGAACTTTACTCTGGTTATTTTCTTAGTTTTTAATTATGTATGTGAAAACATAGCAACTTACTTTATAATCACATACTTTTTTAATCAAAAATAAATATGTGGTCCATAATTAATCAACAATAAAATAATAAATAAAATATTAATATACTTATACTTAGATAAAATTCCATTGCACCGGTGTAATTTGGCGAAAATTAATGTATTTTTTTTTAATTTTTTTATAGCGGGGTTTACGTGTTTTTACACGAGTGTGCAAAAAAAATCGCATTTGCGTCGAGTTCCTACGAGTTCTCACAACTCATCGAGTTCTCAACGGATCCTAACCCTATATACTAAGTGAATATATTCTTAATTATTTTCACAAAAACAAAATGATACATAAAAACGTGCAACAAGCTCGGCTGCTAATCATTTAAAAAAAAACTACGTTAATAGATCTTGGCTTCATAAAATTACTATACATGACTCACTGGACGGAACTATTTACACCACTATCACTAAAAATCAATCAATTATAAGTTGTCACTTCATTTCAATCAATTCTATTACATACCATCACTAAATTATAACATGCCACATCATTCCTCCGTTACACAATCAAACTCATATATAAAAAAGGGGAAATGGAATTTAATAATCTCAACTTTGGGGGGTTGGAAGGCATCAGTCCCAACTTGAAAATTGTAACACAGCAGTCCCAACTTGTCAACAATTTTATTTTAATGGTCCCAGACTAACCTTAGTTAAAAAACTCTGTTAAGTGCCACGTGGGCATCCCACGTGGCAAGCCTACGTGGCACAGTATGTCTACCTGGTAAAAAACGTGGGCCCACTTGTTTTTTCAATTAAAAAAAATCTATTAATTATTTAAAAAAAATCTTTAAATTGTTTAACCACCACCAACACCACCCTCTCTCTAACACCACCCCACCCACACCACCACCAACACCACCACCAACCACCACCACCACCAACCACCTGCCACCACCTATATACACACATATAAACACACACACAGAGAGAGATAGAGAGAGAGAGAGTAGCTGGACCAGGTGACATACTGCCTTCGTCTCCTTCGTTCAACCTCGTCGGAACCCTAATTACAACTCAGTCCGTCGGTCACCCCTTCCTTGCATAATCCTCACCTCCATCGGTCCAGATCTGGTAGTTTTAATTAAGGGTTTTGGTTCAGATTAGGGTTTTAATTAAGGGTTTTGGTTGACGAAGGCGGTGGTTTCAGGTGGTTGATGGCGGTGGTTGATGGTGACGAAGGCGGTGGTTTCTGGTGGTTGCAGATGGCGGCAGTGGCGGTGGTTGATGGTGACGAAGGCGGTGGTTTCAGGTGGTTGATGGCGGCGATTGTCCAGATTAGGGTTTTAATTAAGGTTTTTGGTTGTATGTATGTACTGATTTGGGTTTTAATTAAGGGTTTTGGTTGTATGTATGTACTGATTTGGGTTTTGAGAAGAATGGTGGGTTCAGGTGGTGACGATTGATGGGGTTTTGAGAAGAATGGTGGGTTCAGGCGGTGGAGGTGGTTGCAGATGGCGGCGGTGGCGGTGGTTGATGGTGGTGGCAGGTGGTTGTGGTTGTGGTGAAGATGATGATGATGAAGATGTAATATTATATATATATATATATATATATATATATATATATATATATTATATAATTCTTTATTATTATTATTAAATTTGTGGGTCCCACTTTTTTTTAAGAAAAATAATTATATTTGATTAAAACATGTGGGCCCCACCTCGTTTTTTGACAGATACACCATTCTTGCCACGTAGGACTGCCACGTGGGATGCCTACGTGACACTTAACTGGAAAAACTAACCTCAGTTAGTCTGGGACCATTAAAATAAAATTGTTGACAAGTTGGGACTGCTGTGTTACAATTTTCAAGTTGGGACTGATGTCTTCCAACCCCCCAAAGTTGGGATTATTAAATTCCATTTCCCCTATAAAAAAACCAACAAATCACCACATGTTATCTAATACCTCTGAAGAAACAAGTACCTGAGGGGAACTGGTCTTCGGGATAAGACAAAGAACTTCTTCTGACCTGATTGAACGGGACCTGTTTAGCTACAAAACAGAACACCGTTAGGACTCGTCACAGGATTGGGGGTTTTCCTGTGACCACCCTCCGGCGTGAGAATAAGTATGGCTTTTAAGCGATTGTAAAAAGTATGGAGTGTTTGTCAGTGAATTATAAGTTTTACCTGCGTCCCTATTTATAATAGAAGAGTTCTTAACCTCCTATGATGTGTAACCGCCCTCTTCTCTTTGGTTGTTCCACTTTTCTTGGAGATAAGCCATATCGCTTATATTCATATTTATCGGGCTGGCAGTTATGCTTTACCCCTTCACTTCCTTCTAGAAGATGTTCGTTATTAATCAATGCCGGATTGCGTGTGGCCATTGGGCCTTACCCATTGGGCCATATGACGTGTTGTAGGTATGGGCCAGCTTGGTTAAACTGGGCCCTACCTCGTCATGTCCCCCCAGTCTAGTAAGGTGAACGTGTGAACGTTACTAGACTTATAGTAAAAAATAAAAAATCAACAAACATATGTATGAAGAATAAATGTGACTTAAAAAATCTTTATTGGGATTGGTACCGCATGACTTGTGCACGTGCCAAGGCGTCATTTCAAACGTCCTATCAGCCGTTTATGAACAGTCCGATTGTCAGAGGAAATGATGTTTGGTGGTTCAATTTTGAATTTCAACCGTTGGTAATTTATGCTATAAATTCGCCACTTCAAGGTGAACAATCCACAGTACTTAGCAAATTCCTGCTTTTCCCTCAATAGATTATTACCCCTGAAATGGCTCCCAAGACCGGTTCTACACGCACAGTCACGAGTGTTGCCGAGATTCATTGCATGTGGTCGTTAACGGTACTTGAATCCTTCTTAAACGACTACAAAATTCCGTCTGAATGGAATCCTGTGCTTCCGGGTAAGGATGACATTGCTTTCCCATTGAAGGAAGGGAAACTGACTCTGTATGCCGAGTTTTTCACCTTTTCCCATTTCCGTCTTCTTGCCACGAAGTTTCTTTGTGACTTACTCTCATATTATGAAGTCAATATTTCTCAACTTCATCCGCTGGGGATGATCAAGATTCGTCACTTTGAATTTTGTGCTCTAGGTTTGGGTATGCCGCCCAAACTGGAAATTTTCCGTGCGTTGTACGTTCTGAAGTTCAAAGGAGAGTACTTTACCTTTGATCGTCGACCCGGGGTCTTATCCTGTATAGAGAACTTCCCGCAGAGTGTGAGGGATAAAGAGTGGAGGAGGAAATTTTTCTATATTGATGCCCGTGTCTTTCCGGAGAACGCCCCGATTAGGTATCCTGAGGGCAAAACCAAGCTCGCAGATTTGTGCCCCGCTTCAGCGGTATACGAGAAAGATCCCTTATATGTTGCCCTGACTAATAATCCAACCGAGTGTACTCATATACCGGAACGAGCCATGGTGGCTGTGGGCATGAGCCGACTATGGTTGGATGATACGGTATTTCCTGAGTATCGTCGTGAGGACCAGGAAAGTTGGCAATATTTCGATGTGCTTGATCCTGCTGCTGCTCCGTTACTTACAGAATATGACCGTCCCCTTGGCGCACAAGAGTTGGACGTTTTGAGTCAAACTGTGGCCAAGTTCTATGTCCCAGCGGCGGCCGTGCCAACCGATGTTGCAGGAACTTCTGGGCTGGGCGGTGACAAAGAAGCTCCCATAGACCCAGATCCGTTGAACGTTGCGCCGCCCTTGACAGATGTGGCCGGAAAGAAGCATAAGAAACGGAAAGCTACCGCTGGTCTTGATGCTGAGGGATTACTGGCCAAGAGGCAGCAGCTGAGGGAAGCTAAAGAGAAAACCTTGGGTAAGTGTCCCTGCCTATTTGTCCTTGTGCCATTTGCCTCGTGCATTCATGCGGGTAGTCATGTCTGTTTGTTTATGTGTAGGTGAAAGGCTTGAGTCCGGGGACACCCAGGTAGATGAAGGTTTGTCCGTGGAGTCTCCGCCTGTTTCTACTGGTCAGGCTATCGTCAAGGATGGTAGTGACGTCATTGTTTCCACATCCATGATGGCGACCCTATCGTCTACTGTTGCGACGACTGTCGCGTCTGCTGCTGCATCTACAAGTCCTCCCCCCACCATACCTGTGAGCCTTACTGTTGCTATGCCTACCGTGTCGATTCCGCCGTCTACAAAGCCTGTATACTCTGTAGCAAATACTATTGCGGCGCCCAGTGGCCTCTCCCATCAGAGTTTTTCCCAGCTTCTGAAGGATGTTCAACAACACCCTATTAAGTTCCCAGGGGGTTTTCGGACAGGTATCCAGCAGGGTGAAGAATCTTCCTCTTATCCCGGGCCCATGCCACCGAACACGTATTTGCCAGGCATAAACTGGCGGCCGTCCTTGAAGCCGGTCAAATATATGCCCGGGTGGAATGTTGCTGACACCACCCGGCTCATTCATCCGGACGTGGTAAGGCATTGGGCCGAATTTGCTTTCCCCCCGGCTGAGAAGTATTATCTACAGGGGTTAGACAACGCTCAGCTTGCTGAAAACGCCATGGTGTCTGGTGTCGGTACAACGTCATCAGTATACGAAGTGCTTCGCCGGTGGCGTGCAGATTTAGTATATCTTGTCGATCTCCGGGAGAAACAGAGGTTAATGGCATTGGAGAATGAACGGTTGTGTAAGACCCTAACCCGTTGTCTTGCATTTAACGAATAAAATAAGGGTTGAACATATGATACAATTACCAAAAACCATGTTAAGACGTTAACAAATATGTACAAAACACGACTTTGAAACACTTGACATAAGTACTATGTTATTCACAATGATTTCAACCCAAAATCAAGAGTCTATGCGGAAGCTAACACGATGCAACGTTCGGTTCTTCTACAAAATGAGCTTGATCATCATCCATACTCCGAGTTATATACCTAGGGTTGAATATGACAAACAAACCCATGAATGTGTGTTAGTTTAGTCAAGTAATTGAATAAAACAATCAGCTTAAGGCGAAGGAAAAAGACCGGCCGTAGCTTACGGCCCCAAAACAAAGAAAATCAAACAAAACTAGGCTGAGCGTCCTAGACGCACTTCTGGGCGTCCAGGACGTTGCCCAGCGTCCTGACGGGCGTCTCCAGAATGTCTTGGGCGTCCTGAGTCTATCAGTTGGGCGTCCTAGACGCATGTCTGGGCGTCCTAGGCGCATGCTGCTGCACAAAAAAATTGTGAAACTAACATCTTGACTAGTTTTTAAAGGGGATTTGGATACCTTTGAACCCATGTTCAAGGCCCTTCCTAGGGACAATTGGGGACTTATTTAACACCATTATATCATGCTTATAAGATGTCATTGATCAAGTTCCCTTTTCGGTTATTACATGCATATGTTGTTTTTATCCAAATCGACCCGTTTAGAAGTATTCGCCTAAAACCAAGACCAAAGCTGGACATATGCTCATCTAAAGACATAGTCAAGGTTCACACATGGGAGATTAGCTAACTAACCGGTTCTAGCTTACCCAACACTTACCAATAGCGGGTTTGGACTAAGCTTGGGCACATGGGTTTTATCGAGGACTTGTCCTCGTTACGTTTTAGTGTGTCCATTCATCCTAACTCCCTCCCCAATCGATTCACAACCTGATTTTTGATTAATCCCTCATCACTAGAGGTAGTTTTCAAGATTTCCCTTGGGCAATACGCCGTTGTGGCGCTACCTTAGTGTCTATGGCCCCGTGGGCCATTTATGCGCAATTTCAAGCACCCGGTCTACATTGCCCATTGGTATAACGGATTCACCGGTCACTTATCACTTGGGGAGTGGTTGCCTAGCAAGTCAATATCGCAATGGTATGAGTATGAGATTTGAGTCCTAGAAGGACTTACCTTAGCTCGCGCCCCTTTTTGCTTCTAGACTAGCTTGAGATTACTAACATAAAGTCTACGAATATACTCAAGCAATTAACAACAATCGATAAATGCATAATGTTGACCCTCGTTTTAGGTCCTTCTCTAACTAGTGTTTCACCCAATTGACCAGTTAGCCTAATTGGGATATTGACAACCTTCCTCTAAGGCCGTTTTCTATGAATTATGAATATAGTTTAAGCTTCTTTTGTGACATTCCAATGACTAGTTTCAAATATTCATACAATGGTATAACTAAGCATATAAACATACTAGGAATATATTGAGATTTAAGCCATCGAGTGACTTACCTTATTTGTGCTCCTACCCGCGCATATCCTTTGATTATAGGCCTCCCGAAGCCCCTCTTTTTACTACCTAGTAGATTGTAATCCACCTAGGTGGTTAGGATCATAATTAACAACATGGTTACACATGATCAATCAACCTTTTTACGTATCATGTTCAACACATTTATCGAGTTTTAGTCCAAATTCATTCATTTGGACATTTTAACAAACACTTGGTGGGCATGAATTATCAAGACTGTAATTTTGGGTGGTTTATGATCCATTTGCCTATCAATCAAGTATTTAGCCTTGATTCATCATACAATGACAATTTGACAACCCAAGTTCACATTCTTAGTTCTAAAACACTCATTTTAGCTTATGAGCACACATGTTGCTCATACCATCAATACCCACCAAGTTATCTTAGGGATTTCACTCCATTTGATAAACTAGCATGAATTCAACAAAGATTTGTTGGGAATAAGGTTTCCTTACACTAGAGACACCTTCCCCAACACCCAATTCAACTTTTATATAAACCCTAGATTATCAACATTGCCATGAAAGCTATAATACATCAAATATGATGAAACAAGAGTTACCTACTGATTACACGAGGTTAGTAGGTCCGATTTCTTGCTATCCCAAACAAAAGCCCCTTGAATTGAACTTGATTCAAGCTTGTTTATGAGTTTTTTTGGGGTTTGGTTTGCAAGAGGGTGTTTGGATCGTGAGTTATGAGCAGGGAAAACATATTCCCTGCATTTTATTCAAGCCTACAAGTCAAGTTTAAGGATTTGGCAGGTTTAGTCCCTCCACTTTTGGCCAAGTATTTTCTAGTTAAAAGCCATTGTGCTTATATTATCATAAAATACGGTTTAGAAATTTTGGGGTGTTACAACTCCACCCCCCTTAAAGAGGGTTTCGTCCTCGAAACCATATGTATATGTGGATTCCCATGGGTCGCGCCCCATGGTTAACCTTGAGTTCTATTCCTCCTCGACGAGGGTTATTTTAATGGAATTTGATTACGCCTCTAAGTTTATGTATACATATTCGTTAACCTTTACGAGAGATTATTCAAGTTTAGGCACCCGCAGGTGTCCTTGTTTGTCCAAGAGCCATCGATTTGACTCTTTTGCGTGTTTTGAACCCTTAAGTCCCTAAAGACTTAGGATGTACATTTAATTATGTACTCTGCTTAAAATCATTTCTATGCACTAAAGCACATATTGGGTTTGGTTATCATACGACTTCCCGAAGACCTTCACCCACACTCAACGTGGTTTTAATTTCCGTTTGATATTGGCTCAAAGGCTTCTTATAATGCCTTGGGTTTACCGGAAAGTATTGAGTCCTTTCCGCACCTCACGCCTTCCTTGTTATAGACAACGCGTGTCCTTTCAATGGTGTTTTCACCTGTCACTAGGCTTAGGTATATTTATGCATTCCTCTAGGTCCAAGTGGTGACGAATTCACTTGACCCGTTTGATCTTTCTAGTGATTGCATAGCTATCACTAGGATATTAACGGTTTATCGTTCGTTTTCTTACTATCCGATTGCTAATTCTGGGAATAGTTAATTCATCAGGGCTTTCGTTTATAGTAGATTTAAGTTTCATAAGTCGCATGTTTTAGTCAGTCATTTAATCCAATGACTACGACTTTCTGATGTGTTTTTACCACCGCCGACAAAATTTTGAGTTAAATTGTTGGACTTTATACAAGTCACACTTCCATTTAACATGTATATTTATTCTAGTTTAGAGGCCCGAACCTGGGCTAGTATTTTGTATGATCATTCAAGTTTGAATATCCCATGGAATCCTCCATATAATACTTTAGATAGCAATTAACCTATTTCTGTGTACTTTAACGCGAATTGGCATCACTTTACCCGAATTTTGGTATGTGAGTTTCAACTCTCATTCGAAACTAATTCCAGGTGATTGCTCACCTATTATCTTCTTGCCCCGATGCACCGGGCTTTTAGGAATTTTATCCTATCGATAGAATTAGCATAGGGTTCGTGACCCTTTCTTATCTAGCCTTTCGAATTTACATTACTAGCTCTCATAAGCATCTTATTTGACATTCAACCTGACTCTTCCGACTCTTTTATTTATCTAGGTATTATTGCGTATATAACACCCCGTCTTCAAATCCCCTGTCGGGTCATGTTTTTTTTTATATTTAATTCCTCGGAACACTTTGGTCCCAAGGCAATTTTTAATGGTCTACCCTTACAGGGTTCGTGTCTATGCTATGATTCGATCTGTTCATTCATGTCCTTTAGGACGTATTGACCCTTAGATCAATTTAGCGTTCCTTAAAATGTTCTTACTTGTCTTCGCTTCATGGTGTTACATTACCATGTTTATTCACACAAGTCTATTCACATATGTTTTCTTTATTTAGTATTCGTATGCATAGTAGTCCAGCAGACCGCTTTTGGTTTGTTATGAAGGTATTGCCTTCATTTCTGCGACTCACAGCTATCAATATGATTTAGAGTTCAGATTGTCCGTTGATCCACCATGTGCTAAGCCCCATGAGGTTTATCTCGCTTTGTTCGTTTTTTGACAGGCCTTCATTAGACCACATCGATCATCGTTTACTCCCACAACATCCTTGCTCAAGGCTAGGATAGTCTCTCGGGTGCGGAGGCACCTCCGGTTTCCAGGGTCTTCTACGAGCCCCTTATTGATTTAGCGTTTAATTTCTTCTTTTATTTAACACGTCATTTTACGGTATAAAACCATGTTTTTAGCTCAGTTTCATGTGAATCATAGTTCACACTTGCCCGTAGGCTTTCACGCATTCATTGTGATTAGGTGACGCATAGTTCACATTTGCCCGTAGGCTTTCACGAATTTAATATGATTAGTGTGATGCATAGTTCACATTTGCCCGTAGGCTTTCACGAATTTAATATGATTAGTGTGACTCGTAGCTCACATTTGCCCGTAGGCTTTCACGAATTCATTACGAGTTAAGTTTAAGTATAACTTAACCTTGAGCTTAGCCCGAATCTTGGCCTTGTGTTTTACCTCAGTATGGGGTTCATGTTGGAATACGAGTTAACCGCTCAAGTATGGTTCAGATTTATTTAGTGTTTACCCTTAGATATGGTTCAGATTCATTTGTGATTTTTTTTTTTCATGAAGGTTTAACCTTTACTGTTTAACTAACCCTCGACTAGGGTCTAGTTTGGTTTACAGTTTAACCTTCGGTTAAGACTCAGATTTGTTATGGTTTGACCTTCAGTTAAGGCTCGATTGATTTACTTGCGATTCATCCTATAGTCAGGACTCGTTTGTGTTTATGACTTAACATTTGATTATGGTTCAAGTCTGCTTACGGATTAACGTTCGATTAGGGCTCGAGTTTATTCATGGCTTAACCTTTGATTAAGGTTCACCTTTATTTACGAATTTGACCTTCTATAAAGGTTCGAGCTTAATTATGACTTAACCTTTGATTAAGGTTCAATTTCATTTACGAATTTAACCTTCTTTAAAGGTTCGAGTTTAACTGTGGCTTAACCTTTGATTAAGGTTCAAGTCTATTTACGAATTCAACCTTCTATAAAGGTTCGAGTTTAGTTATGACTTAACCTTTGATTAAGGTTCAAGTCTATTAACGAATTCAACCTTCTATAAAGGTTCGAGTTTAGTTATACTTAACCTTTGATTAAGGTTCAAGTCTATTTACGAATTCAACCTTCTATAAAAGGTTCATGTTTAGTTATGACTTTACCTTTGATTAAGGTTCAAGTCTATTTACGAATTCAACCTTCTATAAAGGTTCGAGTTTAGTTATAACTTAACCTTTGATTAAGGTTCAAGTCTATTTACGAATTTAACCTTCTTTAAAGGTTCGAGTTTAGTTATGACTTAACCTTTGATTAAGGTTCAAGTCTATTTACGAATTCAACCTTATATAAAAGGTTCATGTTTAGTTATGACTTAACCTTTGATTAAGGTTCAAGTCTATTTACGAATTCAACCTTCTATAAAGGTTCGAGTTTAGTTATGACTTAACCTTTGATTAAGGTTCAAGTCTATTTATGAATTTAACCTTCTTTAAAGGTTCGAGTTTAGTTATGACTTAACCTTTGATTAAGGTTCAACTCTATTTACGAATTCAACCTTCTATAACGGTTCGAGTTTAGTTATGACTTAACCTTTGATTAAGGTTCAAGTCTATTTACGAATTCAACCTTCTATAAGGGTTCGAGTTTAGTTATGACTTAACCTTTGATTAAGGTTCAAGTCTATTTACGAATTCAACCTTCTATAAAGGTTCGAGTTTAGTTATGACTTAACCTTTGATTAAGGTTCAAGTCTATTTACGAATTCAACCTTCTATAAAGGTTCGAGTTTAGTTATGACTTAACCTTTGATTAAGGTTCAAGTCTTACCTTGGTCCGTGTAACCGTTGTGGTAATACCCTTGGCTCTACGACCCCGTGGGTCATTTATGCTTCGATTTTACTTACCCGTTCTACCCGGCCTCTTAAGTTGTTTGGCAATACTTCCTTGTTATATGATCTCGCGAGTTATATCTTTAGAGAAGTTAACATGCCTTTCTCCCATGACCCAGTCCTTGTCACGTGAAGGGGGTAGAAGTGTAGATCATGAGAAGACCACCGCACCATGTGTTTAACACTTACCTGGCCAGGGTAAGCAATCCACACATGACACGGTGATCTTATCGCGATCACCAAGGTACTCTCCAAGTGGGCAATTTCTGGTCATGCATCTTGTTTAATAGAAACATTCTTGTCAGTTTGTCTAATGTATTTCTGTGTACCCGTATTATTAAGCTATTTGTGTTTTATCCGATCGCGCAGTCTTGTTGATGCGATTATGCCTTCCAATTCCCGGTTCGGTTGAGCCTTAGCCCACCATGACCGTGTGATTGGCATTTGTCTGAGTTTTAACTATTCTTTGCATCTTTTCACAATTTCCGGTTTGGCTGAGTCTTAGCTCACCATGACCGTGTACTTGGCGTATATCCGGGTTTTATGGGTCATTGTACCTTTTTCTAAATTTAATTCTTGATTGACTCGTGTTCAATCGTGATGTATAATGCTAATCAACTAGATTAAATTATTTTTTGGAAATAAATTCCTTACCGGATTGATGATCAAGCTTGAACCGAACGCTTAACTCGCTTAACCTTGGGCTCTGAATACCACTTGTAAGACCCTAACCCGTTGTCTTGCATTTAACGAATAAAATAAGGGTTGAACATATGATACAATTACCAAAAACCATGTTAAGACGTTAACAAATATGTACAAAACACGACTTTGAAACACTTGACATAAGTACTATGTTATTCACAATGATTTCAACCCAAAATCAAGAGTCTATGCGGAAGCTAACACGATGCAACGTTCGGTTCTTCTACAAAATGAGCTTGATCATCATCCATACTCCGAGTTATATACCTAGGGTTGAATATGAAAAACAAACCCATGAATGTGTGTTAGTTTAGTCAAGTAATTGAATAAAACAATCAGCTTAAGGCGAAGGAAAAAGACCGGCCGTAGCTTACGGCCCCAAAACAAAGAAAATCAAACAAAACTAGGCTGAGCGTCCTAGACGCACTTCTGGGCGTCCAGGACGTTGCCCAGCGTCCTGACGGGCGTCTCCAGAATGTCTTGGGCGTCCTGAGTCTATCAGTTGGGCGTCCTAGACGCATGTCTGGGCGTCCTAGGCGCATGCTGCTGCACAAAAAAATTGTGAAACTAACATCTTGACTAGTTTTTAAAGGGGATTTGGATACCTTTGAACCCATGTTCAAGGCCCTTCCTAGGGACACTTGGGGACTTATTTAACACCATTATATCATGCTTATAAGATGTCATTGATCAAGTTCCCTTTTCGGTTATTACATGCATATGTTGTTTTTATCCAAATCGACCCGTTTAGAAGTATTCGCCTAAAACCAAGACCAAAGCTGGACATATGCTCATCTAAAGACATAGTCAAGGTTCACACATGGGAGATTAGCTAACTAACCGGTTCTAGCTTACCCAACACTTACCAATAGCGGGTTTGGACTAAGCTTGGGCACATGGGTTTTATCGAGGACTTGTCCTCGTTACGTTTTAGTGTGTCCATTCATCCTAACTCCCTCCCCAATCGATTCACAACCTGATTTTTGATTAATCCCTCATCACTAGAGGTAGTTTTCAAGATTTCCCTTGGGCAATACGCCGTTGTGGCGCTACCTTAGTGTCTATGGCCCCGTGGGCCATTTATGCGCAATTTCAAGCACCCGGTCTACATTGCCCATTGGTATAACGGATTCACCGGTCACTTATCACTTGGGGAGTGGTTGCCTAGCAAGTCAATATCGCAATGGTATGAGTATGAGATTTGAGTCCTAGAAGGACTTACCTTAGCTCGCGCCCCTTTTTGCTTCTAGACTAGCTTGAGATTACTAACATAAAGTCTACGAATATACTCAAGCAATTAACAACAATCGATAAATGCATAATGTTGACCCTCGTTTTAGGTCCTTCTCTAACTAGTGTTTCACCCAATTGACCAGTTAGCCTAATTGGGATATTGACAACCTTCCTCTAAGGCCGTTTTCTATGAATTATGAATATAGTTTAAGCTTCTTTTGTGACATTCCAATGACTAGTTTCAAATATTCATACAATGGTATAACTAAGCATATAAACATACTAGGAATATATTGAGATTTAAGCCATCGAGTGACTTACCTTATTTGTGCTCCTACCCGCGCATATCCTTTGATTATAGGCCTCCCGAAGCCCCTCTTTTTACTACCTAGTAGATTGTAATCCACCTAGGTGGTTAGGATCATAATTAACAACATGGTTACACATGATCAATCAACCTTTTTACGTATCATGTTCAACACATTTATCGAGTTTTAGTCCAAATTCATTCATTTGGACATTTTAACAAACACTTGGTGGGCATGAATTATCAAGACTGTAATTTTGGGTGGTTTATGATCCATTTGCCTATCAATCAAGTATTTAGCCTTGATTCATCATACAATGACAATTTGACAACCCAAGTTCACATTCTTAGTTCTAAAACACTCATTTTAGCTTATGAGCACACATGTTGCTCATACCATCAATACCCACCAAGTTATCTTAGGGATTTCACTCCATTTGATAAACTAGCATGAATTCAACAAAGATTTGTTGGGAATAAGGTTTCCTTACACTAGAGACACCTTCCCCAACACCCAATTCAACTTTTATATAAACCCTAGATTATCAACATTGCCATGAAAGCTATAATACATCAAATATGATGAAACAAGAGTTACCTACTGATTACACGAGGTTAGTAGGTCCGATTTCTTGCTATCCCAAACAAAAGCCCCTTGAATTGAATTTGATTCAAGCTTGTTTATGAGTTTTTTTGGGGTTTGGTTTGCAAGAGGGTGTTTGGATCGTGAGTTATGAGCAGGGAAAACATATTCCCTGCATTTTATTCAAGCCTACAAGTCAAGTTTAAGGATTTGGCAGGTTTAGTCCCTCCACTTTTGGCCAAGTATTTTCTAGTTAAAAGCCATTGTGCTTATATTATCATAAAATACGGTTTAGAAATTTTGGGGTGTTACAGGTTGTTGAAGCTTATTGCTGATAAAGAGGTGGAGGTGGTCGCCCAGCAGATAGCCGTTGAAAAGGCTGAGGGTGACCGCGAACGGATGGTGACGAACCATACTGATGAGAAGCTTGACTGGCATCGGCGGGAGGATAAATTGAATCAGCATTTGTTTCGCTATGAAGCCAGCATCAAGACTTTGGAGAAGGACTTGGAGGCTGCTAAGAACACTATAGCCAGTAACCAGGCCAATCTGGAAAGATATAATCTGATGGCTGCTGAGATTGAGACATATGAGTCCCGGATTCGCCGTGCTGAGGAGCAGAGGGACGAAACCCTCAAAAGTTTAGCTGACTGCCACAAACAATTGACTGCCGCCAATGATCGCTCAGATCAAGTCGTGAATGCTGCGGACTCACTGCGGTCCCAGGTAGACAACCTTCAACTGAAGTTGGATGCGATGAGTCAAGAGAGGGATTGGTTGATAAGCCGGGGCATCCCTGCTTCATGGCAGTATGTCCGAGGCAGCACTGAGTATCAGGACAGATTGAACGCCTTCTATGACGTGGCCATGGAGGCCGGCTATCATGACGGGCTGGCCTATGGTAATCAAGTGGGTTTGGCTGGAAAGAAACTTCCCCCCCCCCCCCTACTGCTCAGGAAAAAGCTTTGCCCACCCGGGTTGCTGATAGTCTACAAGCCCTGAGTTCAGACTCTTTGGAGGCCCTGGGTCGTTTGAGTAGCAAGGTTGGTGACGAGGGAGTGTCATCCCTCCGGGTGGAGTTGGAACCATACTTGAGTGATTCTTCTGATGGGGATGATGTCACCTCTAATTAATGTAATCGTAACTTGTGTTTAAGTGATATTATGATGTAATTAAGACTATGTAGTCATCGTATTAATGAAAAAACTTTTGGTTTCCCTTAGTGTTTTCCAGCTGGTCTGTGTGCTTCATTAATGTTGATTGGACAGCCATCATTAGACGTCTATTAATTGAGAGTCATCATTGCATGACGTCACGACTGCCATGTGTCATAGACTTGACGGCGTGTGTCAGTGAATAAATAACGATATTTACTGACACTGACCTTTGATCTTCTGGACCCATGTATATAAGTCAGGTTCCTTATCAAATTTTCCACTCGAAATTTTTTCCAAAAAAGGTATACTTTTACTGTGTCTATTTATGGCTTCCCACCAAGTCTATCTGATTGAGCTCCTTCGTGAGCTAGACGCTGCTGAAGGTCTTAAAATGCTCAGAAGGTGGGCCGATGAGATGGATGAGAGACGTGCAGCTATGGAGGAGTATAATGCCAGAACTGCTGGCTTCGTTCCTCCAAATAAGTATGGATTGACGTATTCCAGGGGTCCAAGGAGCTTGTTCAATGCTCCGGTTCCATTGGTGGACTCTCCTGAGTATATACCAGGTCCTGATGACAACCTGGAAGTTGTGGGTGTTGAGGACCCTGTTCCAGATGTGCCAGCCGTAGGTGAGGCTCCGTTGATGGCAGAAGCATTCCCGGAGAACCCTGGTGAGGAAGGGGGTGTCGTGCACTTTAATCAGTACTTGATACTTCCTGATTATGCTCCAGACGGTGATCTGCTACATACCCCTGCAGAGGTAATAGACATGTTGGACGGCCGTATATGACATGGGCCGGTCTTAGTAGTAGCAATTTGGCCGTATGTGGCTTTTTGTTTGCTTATTTTTGTATAGCGCTTTTGATGGTAGGCTGTTTATGTTATGGCCAAGGATTTTAGTCCTGCCACCTACCGTGGGGGAGTTCCGTTTTTTGTAGTGTCAATCCCCGTAATATGTTGATTAATGCAACTGTTTGCTAATGAAAAATGGCCGTGATAGGCGTCTTATTAAATAAAAAATACAAATAGGCTGTGAGGACCAACAGGTCGACTATTACACAGTTAACGCTAAATGTACTAGAAAACGAAAAATACAAATAGGCTGTGAGGACCAACAGGCCGACTATGACACAGTTAACACTAAATGTACTGGAGAAAAAATGTTCTTAGTTTGAACTAGACATAACATTTTTTGAGCTGGGCGGCGTTCCAAGTGCGCGGGATGGGTTCTCCTGTGAGTTGTTTCAGGGAGTAGGCCCCTTTTCCCAGCACTTCTGTTATCTCATACGGCCCCTCCCAGTTTGGACCCAACTTGCCCTGGGGTTGAGATCTGCTTGCTTCGTTGTCTCGCATCACCAGTTCTCCAACCTTGAAGGATCTTTCAAGCACCCGTTTGTTGTAGTACTTTTCCAACAGTCTCTTGTACCTGGCTTCATTGATGCAGGCCGTGTCGCGGCGTTCTTCAAGCCGTCCGAGGTTCTCACGTAGCAGCTGCTCGTTGTCCTCGCCGCCGTTGCTTCTTCGTTGTGACGGGACCATGGCTTCTACTGGTATCATTGCTTCTGACCCGTATGTTAAACTGAACGGTGTTTCACCGTTACTTGATTTCGGCATGGTCCGGTGAGCCCACAGGACGTGTGGCAATTGGTCTACCCAGGACTTGCCTTCGGCGTCCAGTCTTCTCTTGATCCCATCAAGTATACTTCTATTCACCCTCTCCACCTGCCCGTTTCCTTGCGGGTGGGCAACGGATGTGAAAACTTGCTGGATTTGGAGCTCTTCGCACCATTCTTGCAGTGACCTGTCTGCGAATTGGGTCCCGTTGTCGCTGACTAAGTATAGTGGGACCCCAAACCTGCACACGATGTGTTCCCATAGGAACTTCTTGATGTTTACTGCTTCGATCTTGGATAACGGCTTTGCTTCGACCCATTTTGTAAAGTAGTCAATAGCAACCACCAGGTATTTTAGCTTTCCCGGTGCCGGGGGGAATGGTCCCACCAAGTCTACCCCCCACTTTTGAAACGGCCAGGCCGCTGTCACTGGGATCAAGTCATTTTTAGGCCTGAGAGTATGTGGGGCGTACCTCTGACAACTGATGCACTTCTGTAGTACTTCTACTGCCATGTTATGCATACCCGGCCAATAGTATCCCGCATTTGTTAACTTGGCTACCACTGCTCTTGGTCCGGCGTGTATACCGCAGGTGCCCGCATGGATCTCTTCAACCAGGAACTTTGCTGCCGACGGGGACACACACCGCAAAGACGGACCCAGGTAGGACTTCCTGTATAGGACACCGTTTTGCATTTCATATTGTACGGCTTTGGTGCGGATTTTCAGGGCTTCCCCTTTGCTTTCAGGTAGTATGTCGTGTTCCAGATATTGCTGTATCGGTGTCATCCAACAGACTTCCGCTGCGTGTACGCTATGCACTGTTGCCTCCTGGGTAGACGGGTGCTTGAGGGTCTCGATGTGAACGTCTTCCTTAGTACCTGATGATGCCAACTTGCTGAGGGCATCCGCTATGTCGTTTCGGTGCCGCCGGACATGTATCAACGTTATCTTCTGGAACTTTGACATCAGATCTTTCGTCTTCTCTAAGTATTTTGACAGTGTGTCGTCCCGGACTTCGTATGATTCATTAACCTGGTTATTCACCAAGAGAGAGTCGACGTGGGCATCTACTTTCTTTGCCCCGAGCGATAGAGCCATCCTCATACCTGCCAAGAGTGCTTCGTATTCGGACTGGTTATTGGAGCACTCAAATTTGAACCGCAGGGCATACAGGAACCTGGCCCCATCTGGACTGACCAGTAAAAGGCCGGCTCCTGCTCCCTTGCTGTTTGATGAGCCGTCAGTGTACAGTTGCCATGCTGGCTCATCCGCTTCTTCTCCCTGGGGCGACTCGCTGCTTATTTCCGGTATCTCCTGTCCTGTAGGGATTTCTGTTATGAAGTCAGCAATGACTTGTCCCTTCACCGAGGTTCGTTTTTTAAAGACTATATCCAGTGCTCCCAATTCAATTGCCCATTTGGCGAGTCTTCCTGATACTTCCGGTCTGTTTATTACTTGTGCTATCTGAAAATTGGTTAGCACTTCGACTTTGTGTGCCTGGAAGTAGCGGCGTAGCCGGCGGGATGCGTGAACCAGGGCCAGGACCAATTTTTCCAACATTAGGTACCTGGTTTCTGGATCCGCGAGTACCCGGCTGATGTAATAAATGGGGGTTTGGACCCCGCTTCTCTCTACCAGGAGGACGACGCTAACCGCATGAATTCCTGCGGCCAGATACATCTTCAGCACCTCATCTTCCTTGGGGGCCGTGAGTGTGGGTAAGTTGCTCACGAATGTCTTCATTTCTTGGAAGGCTTTCTCTGCTTCTGCCGTCCATTTGAACTTATTTTTGTTGAGGCAGTCTTTCAGTGTGGATATGAACGGCAAGGATCGCTCCGCGTGCCGCGCTAAGAAACGATTTATGGCTGCCAGTCGTCCATTCAAGGTCTGTGCTTCTTTCAGTGTTTTAGGTGAGGGCATGTTGACAATTGCTGACACCTTCTCTGGGTTGACCCGAAAGCCGTCTTTAGTGACTACTACTCCCAGGAACTTCCCCTCTTCGACCCCAAACGAACACTTTCCCGGATTTAGCTTAATGTTGTACTCGCGGAGCTTCTTGAAAGTTTCCTCGATGTTCGCGATCATATTACTCTCATTGCTGCTTTTGATGACTAAGTCGTCGACATAAACCTCCAGATTCCTTCCGATCTGGCCTTCAAACGCTTGATCCATCAACCTCTGATACGTTGCTCCAGCATTTTTCAACCCGAAGGGCATCTTAGTGTAACAGTAGATGCCCGCGTCGGTATGAAAGGCTGTTTTGTCTTCATCTTCCCTGGCCATCTTGATTTGGTGGTACCCTTTATACGCGTCCAAGAAACATTTGAACTTAAATGGCGAGAGGGAGTCCACCTTGAGGTCAATCTCGGGCAGTGGGTATGCATCTTTCGGGCAAGCCTTATTGAGGTCTTTGTAATCGACGCACATGCGCCATGTTCCATCATGCTTCCGCACCATCACTGGTTTGCCACCCAGGTGTGATATTTGGTTTTCCGCAAAATGCCTGCCTCTTCTAGCTTTTTTACCTCTTGAACCACCGCGGCTCTTCTATCCGGGGCCATGCTTCTTCTTTTTTGTGCTATTGGCTTGACTGACGGGAAGGTGGACAGCTTATGTTCTGCCTTTGATCTGGAGATTCCTGTCATGTCTGCGTGTTTGAATGCAAAAACATCCAGGTTCTTCTTCAACACTTGCTTCAGTTTCTCCGCGGCCGATGGCGACAAGGTGTCGCCAATCAATACTGTCTGTTCTGGGTGTTCGGCGTTCAGCACCCATCTTTCCGGACCCCTGAGCCCCGTGGGAGCTTGGTGGCACGGCTTCTGCTCGATTGTTGAACAAACTTTGTCGCCTGACACGGTTGCTACCCCTTGGGGGGTCGGGAACATTAAAAACCCTCTAGCCGTTGAGACCAAAGCGTCTATTCGGCCCAATGTGTAGCGGCCGATGATCATATTGTACTGTGAATTTGCTGGGATCACCAGGAAGGTAACGAGTATGGTTCTTTCTCTGCGGCCGTCCCCTATGGTGACCGGGAACGTGAGCTGTCCCAAGGGTTCTACACTTTCACCTGTGAATCCTCTTACCGGGCCGCGAGCTGGCTCTAACATTTTCTGGTCCTCTGGCCGCATTCTTCGAAAACAGGGCTCGTATATTAAATCTTCAGAGCTTCTAGTGTCTACGAGTATTCTTCTCATGCTGTAGTCGCCGACGGCGGCAGCTATTACCAAGGCTTCCATACTTAACACTTTGTAATGCGGCGGAACCGTCATGACCGCTTCCATCCACGGCTCGAAGCGCTCAAACGTTCGTTTCTTGCTGAACCTGGATTCTACTCGGACCATGTTGATTTCCCACGGTTTTTTACCTGAGGCCTTGTCGCCACCTCCGGATGAGGGTCCTGGCTTTACATCCTTCAATAGGTGAGCCAATTTTCCAGATTTGACGAAGTACTCAATTTGTCTTCTCAATTGGAAACAATCGTCCGTGTCGTGCCCGGCGCCTTTATGGTAGGAACAGTACTTGGACTTGTCCTGTGACGGTGAGTCTTTGAGTGGCTTCGGGGCATTGAGCCTCAAATCTTCAGACTCCAGAATTTGGGACGGCGTTTTTGTCAGATCAGGGTATTCCTGTCTGGGCCTTGATTGGCTTTCCCCTTTACCTGTGAAGGTGTCGCGAGGCCTGTCAGATCTCCGGCGATCATCCCGCCTATCGTCTTTCCTGTCGTTCCTGGAATAAGGTTGGCTAGACGACTCGGTTCTTCCTCGATTTCGACCACCTCGGTGGTCCTTGTTGTCGTGGGAATCAGAAACTTTAGCGGCTTCTTGCTTCTTTCGTACTGCATGGTTCATGGCTATAGATTTTTCTTGTTTCACATATGCCTTTGCTATGGTCATCATTTCATCCATAGTATGGGGGTATCCTTTCGGGCCGTGTAGTTTTCGTAACAGGCCGTCGTCGTTTACTCCCATGGTGAATGCCGTGCAGGCCAATTCTTCGGTGAGACCCGGGATCTGCAATCTCTCTCTATTGAATCTTACAATAAAGCTTTCTACCGTTTCATTATCTCGTTGTCGAATATGCATAACTTCGTCTCTGTATTTTGTATGTCTCTTCTGCTGACTGAACTGCTGGGAGAATCCTTGCACGATTTCTCTCCAATTCGCAATGGATCCGAGGGGTAGACTGTCCCACCAGACTCTGGCTGCCCCGACCAAAGTTTGTATAAACATATGGCAGAACGCCTGCATGGGCCAATCCTTGGAACGTCCTGCAGCTTCAAAGATGCTCAGATGGTCATCCGGATCCCCTGTCCCGTCGTACTTTCCCACAGTAGAGGATAGCTTCAGATTCTTCGGGAGCGGTGCATTGGCGATTCTTGGTGCCAGCTTTGAATAAGTGACCATAGCCGGTGGACGGTATGGTTTAGTGAGATCATCTTCTTCTTCATCACCGGGATTTTCTCTTTCATTCCTCTCTTCCCGTCTTTCCAACTGAACGGGTCGTACCGGGCGTTGGCTGTTCGCGAGCTGCTGTGTTTGACCAACTTCTGCCGGGAGTGCCAACGGGTTCGCGGGTGTTGCATCATAAGTTAGCCTGGTTCGAACCTCATCCAAGCGCGTCCCCGGGGCCTGAGTAGCTGAAGGGGCTAGCCCTCCCCATCCTGTCACGGGTGCCACCGGAGGATACATATACGGATAGGGGTAAGAGTATGGACTAGCGCCTGTCGGTTGATACATGTAACCGTAGGGGTGCATGGGGTAATATGGCATATATGGTTGGTTCCCCGGCGTCACGGGGGTATAGGGTGCATATGCTGGGTTCATGATAGTCGCCAGTGGTGATGACATCATCGACGCTGTCATGGCCGCCGAGAATAGCGGGAGTGTGGCCGCGGCCGTCGTCCAAGGCATGGAGGACGCGGGAGGGCGTGACCTTCCACCCATCGTGGTGTGCACAATGGGGCTGGTATAAGTTGCCGTAGGGATTGGTGACGGGAAAGGCGGCGCCGTAGGGTTTAACCTGGCCGTCGGATTCCCTGAAGGTCTTCCATGGGCTGCCGCGTTTTCGTTATGTTGTTCTCTAGGAGGAAAACCCGGAGGCTCCATCTCTATCTCTTCATCCACCGATTCCTCAGAGATGTGATCTTCTTCTTCAGTAGTTGCCGGTGGGTTTTGGGACATGTTGGTTTGTGCTGTGAACTGAGGATTCGACTGCGATGCCATTCTGTCAGGTGAAAAAGAATGATCCTTTGTCTAGTTTCCGTCCCACGGATGGCGCCAATGAAGAAACAAGTACCTGAGGGGAACTGGTCTTCGGGATAAGACAAAGAACTTCTTCTGACCTGATTGAACGGGACCTGTTTAGCTACAAAACAGAACACCGTTAGGACTCGTCACAGGATTGGGGGTTTTCCTGTGACCACCCTCCGGCGTGAGAATAAGTATGGCTTTTAAGCGATTGTAAAAAGTATGGAGTGTTTGTCAGTGAATTATAAGTTTTACCTGCGTCCCTATTTATAATAGAAGAGTTCTTAACCTCCTATGATGTGTAACCGCCCTCTTCTCTTTGGTTGTTCCACTTTTCTTGGAGATAAGCCATATCGCTTATATTCATATTTATCGGGCTGGCAGTTATGCTTTACCCCTTCACTTCCTTCTAGAAGATGTTCGTTATTAATCAATGCCGGATTGCGTGTGGCCATTGGGCCTTACCCATTGGGCCATATGACGTGTTGTAGGTATGGGCCAGCTTGGTTAAACTGGGCCCTACCTCGTCAACCTCCTTACACCATCAAACCCCATCACTATCATGGTCACCACGATGCCATTCATCACGAGGGTGCCCCCACCACCCAAGTAGTTTCATAGCCTCAGAAACAAGGAAACCAAAAGTATCAAATGCAAAGGTTGACAATCGTATATAATGATATAACGTTGTCTCCTATTATTTTCGTAGAGAAACATTGAAATATACCACTTCCTAATTTATCTATATCTCTAATATATTAGATATAAACATGTGTTGGTTGTCTAGACACAGAGGTTACTTTGCATTAAGCAACCTTTAAGGCAATCTAACCCACGAAAGGGGGAGCCCTTGAGTTCAGGGATAACTCATTTTATTATATTGTATTTCATAACTACACTTAAAAGGTTTAAGGAATTTTTTAAAAATGCTATATAATTATCAAATTTAACATGTTGCATCAAAGTTTTTGGGTGTTGATCGTGTCAGAGTTTCACATGTTGAGAGATTTTAAGTTGCTAAGCTTATTAGGTGAACTTAAATAGGACTCATATATTTATCCTTGATAAAAATATGAATCGTAACTTTTGTACACTTAAAATCGCAATAATTTTTAAGTTGACCATTAGTTGTGTTATTTACGACTAGTGGGAAACCCGCGCGATGCGGCGGGGACGACAATTTGCATTGTTATACTCGTAGATTGTAGTTTTCTAATTCGTTTAATATCTATTGCAGCATCATTGTGGTGGATATACGTCATAAGCGTTACACGCATATACTAACTAATAGATTTATCAGAATTATCAAATACTTCAAGAAACCATTGATGTATTATAGTAACAAACTGATGAGAAAAAATAAGTCTTAAACATAAAACTTGTATCTATTCAAGTTGGAAATGGTCGAGATGTTGTATGAATCAAATATCTTTATTTGAAGCCAAAGTTGCAAATGAAAACGGTGAATAGACACTTAGTCGGAATGTTTCCGGATTGAACAGACAATTTGCCTTTTACCAAATATTGTCATTTTGTTTCAACCAAACAATTTTAAATATGCCATTGAGCTAAAACATGGGTAAAAAAAAGCGTATCCATTTTTCAAATTGGTGTTGTCCATGCAAAATCCATGGTAAAATGACCATTTTAACATTTAGTTTAACTCAAAACTTGTTCTCAAATCCTAAAAAATACACAGTTTAAAAAACTTAACTAACATATAATATTCAATTATAGGTATAAAATAATGCGTTTAAAACCAAGTATATATAACATTATAACCTGTCTCCATGTCTTGTTTTTTTCTTTCTTCATTTTTTTTATTCATAGGCTTGCTTAATGTTTTAATCTCCAAAGTTTATTTTTTAATATTTAACACCAATTATTTCCTAAGCATGATAAATTTAGTGATTATAACTGGCTTAAGCAATTTGAATGGTAACCGACCTCTCCCACTGTTTTTCTACATTTAATTCAACTCTTTATGAGATGTTTTGTCCATTAAACATTTCATTTTTTTTTGTCATTTTTAATTATAAAGAATCCATTCACATTTTTAGTTTTTTTTTGTCAAATTAAATAAAAAAGAATGCATTCACCATACTAATTTGTAATAGTTTGTAAATATTGTATTTTCTTTTTACGATTCTTATTAAACGTTGAAAAGTTTGTTTTGTTTTGAATTGGCTACTTATACTCATAATTAAGAAGAATACACTCATCACATCAATATGTACGTGATCTTTACATTTTTTGCAAAAACACAACATTAAAAGAAAGGAAGTACCATTTCCAATACATTTTATGATCATGCCGGCAACCTTTTCATTAGAATGAAGTAAAAACTATGATAGTGAAAATGATCATAAAATATATTGGAAAAAAACTGCATTTTAAATGAAGAAAATAAAACAATGACATTAAAAAAAACCATGCATCTAAAGAAATTTATAATATTAAACTGCATGAAATATGTTTTACTTTTTAATTGAAACTCGAGGTATCTTAAATTGAGTTCTCAGCTTAGTGCTTGAATCTGCATTGTCTTGAAAGACGTCTTCTTTTTTGTTGTCATCACAACGGTCAAAGATTAATAACATGTCTCCATTTTCACTAAGAAAGCCTCTTAGATCTCTTTTTTTTAGTTTCAAACATCTGATTTCTAAAAAAAAGTGCAAAATTTAATTACACAACCTAAAAAGGATTATATAAACTTTAATATTACCTCTTCACCAAATTCACGTTGAAGTTTAAACTTGTAGGGACTAAATATTGAACCATAGCAAATAATCTCAACACCATTATTACCACCATCGTGCAATAAAATGCCCATACTGTGTACCACATAACATGGCAAACATGTTAATATAAAAGATATGCAAAAAAGTTAAACCTTAAAAAAATATTGTATAAGACGCAACCTTGGACGCTTGTATAGCTACTGGTTTGTTCAAAGCGATATACTCATCATCCAAATGAATCTGCAAAACAAAAAATGTTAACATTTATATCGGAGTAAAATAATATATGTATATAAGAAGCGTATGGAAAATTATAAACTAACAAAGACCTAACCTTAGAAGCTGCAACCATGCATTACTATTACTATGTATTTATATGATAAAATTTAGTAGTCCATTATAGGGTTTAAATTTTGAAAATTATTTCCCGCTTGATTAATTATAAAACTTTGTCACCCCCTTTAAATTAGGACGTTTTGTTGAGATATTTGACTAAAGTTTTTTCACCCCTTAAATTAAGACGTTTTTGTTTATGTTTAACCAAACCTTTAAATTAGGAAATTTTGTTGATATTTGAATAAAGTGTAAATAAATTTTTAGTCAAATATTTGACAATAGTATTAGTATTAATTTTTTGAACGAAAATGTCATAGAAACTTTTGCATTAAATAAATTTCTATAAAAAATGAAATAAACACTATGGTACTTGTTACTGAAAGAAGTAATTTTTTTCTTATTATTTCATTCAAAAAAAAAAAACGAGTCGATCATATTTTAAATAACACTTACTACTTTTTAAAATAGCATACCATGTCTTGTTAGCTTAACATTTATCTATCTATTAAAGTAAAGACAGATAAATAGATATGTTTTAAGACTTTTCTTTTAGCCACTGAGATTTTTTATTTCTGTTTTTGTGCCCCAATTTTTTCCTTTACTCTTTTACGTTATTATCTATTAATAAAGACACTTTAATAGTGTCTTTTTTTAGGAAAAATGGAAATAAATAATCCCAACTATTGACTATTGGCCAATAACAGTCCCAACTATGAAAATCACCAATATTGGTCCCAACTTTCGACTTATTGGAAACCAACGGACCCAAACTAACGGAGGCTAACTCCGTTAGTGTGATGCTGAAGTGGCATGCTTAAGTGGCAAGATGATCCTACGTGGCATCCTACGTGGAATGCCACGTGGCAAAATGATCATACGTGGCATGCCACGTGGCAAAATGATCCGACGTGGCATCCTATGTGGCATGTCACGTCAGCATCACACTAACGGAGTTAGCCTCCGTTAGTTTGGGTCCGTTGGTTTCCAATATGTCGAAAGTTGGGACCAATATTGGTGATTTTCGTAGTTGGGACTGTTTTTTTTAATATATATATTGGCTACTAACTTTTAGGTTAATTTTATTTTCTGCCACTAACTTTTAGGTTAACTTTATTTTCTTCTAATTTGACCATCAAACTTAGACCAACAAACTTTTAGTTTTTAGGATTTAAAACTTTGGCCGCTAACTTTTAACTTAACTTTATTTTCTTACAATTTGACCACCAAACTTTTAACTTTTAGTATTTAAAACTTTGACCACCAAACTTTTAGCTTTTAGGATTTCAAACTTTGACCACCCAACTTTTTTAAACTTGCATTGCGCTTTGGCCAAACTTTTAGTTTTAGGATTTCAAACTTTGACCACCAAACTTTTAGCTTTTAGCCGAGACTATTTTTTTGAAGCCCACGCGAGAATAACAGTCACTTAATATTATTTTTTATGTCCACGAAACTCTCCACGCAACAGGAGTTCCCACAGTGACGCGCGATCTTTAACGTCCACCAAACCATCAACGCAACAGGAGCTCCCGCGGCGAAGCACGGGTAATAGAATCCTAGTTTTACATATGTTTGTGTATAAAAAATTAAATATGGTTTTGTATTTTAGAAAATCTCATATTTATGTCAAGCCGAATTTTCGAGATGTTCTGAAAAGGAAAAAAAACTCTTCGGGTGTATATATTATTTGCTTGTGATTAAATTTAGTTCAATTGATATAATCACTTATACATAAAGGCATTACTTGCTTATACATTTTAATTCACACGTTAGTATCGACTAAAACAAACATCAAAACGTTGATAAAAATGAGCAGGTCGTCACGGTACCTTCAAGTAGTTTAAAAGATATGATAGGAATAAGGAATGGAATTATAATTTTGTAGGGGGTAACTACTAACTAAAAATGAGGGAATTAAAATGTAACTAAGATGGGGGGATTAAAGTGTAAAAATGTTTAAAAGACTAATTTACCCTTATTTTAGGGTTGTACCTTATGATTTAAAGAAAAAAAATTCTTAACTTTTGGGTATCTTAAACAACTCTTCCCTCATGCATTATAATGTAGTATATATAAAATGCAATAATCACTTGTACATGAGGCATTCTTTCTTGTACATTTCAATACACACATCGGTATTGACTACGACAAACATCAAAACGTCGACAAAAATGAGCTGGTCGTCATGGTATTTTCAAATGTTTTTAAAATATAACAGTTTTAAAGTTATAATAGAATTAAATAAAAGAATTATAATTTTGTAAGGGAGTGGAGGAAAATGTAATTACTAACTAAAAATTTAGGAATTAAAGTGTAAATAAGATAGGGTATTAAAGTGTAAATAATGTATGAATGACTATTTTACCCTTATTTTAGGGTTATTAATGAAAAATTAGTTCTTAATTTTTGGGTATCTTAAAATACCTATCCCTCATGCATTATAATATACTCCCTCCGTCCCATTAGAAGTGTCTTAGTTTGAAAAACACAAAGTTTTAAGCACATTAAATGATTGCTTTTTTTGCTTGCCAAATGACAATAATACCCTTGTCATATGTGGGTCCATTATATTCTTTGTTTATTTTAGTTGTGTTTTTAAGGGTAAATTTGGAAGTTTACTAATAATTTTTTAAAGTGGACACATGAAATGGGACAAATAAAAAAGGGAATATGGACACTTCTAATGGGACGGAGGGAGTAGTATAGATTATGAGTAACATGGATGAATAAGTAATAAGTCAATACAATGTGGGGCTAGCTCACTTGGTAGAAGCATATGTCTTTTAGAGGGGAGGTCCTAGGTTTAATCCTAGACAAGAGGAATTTTATTGTAATATTTGATGTAAAGTAGAATGGGGTAATATTTCATTCCATTTCTTCATTTCATGACTGTCAAATTACATTAAAACAGGTAGACGGCCAACAAGCTGCACCACCACACCTTTTCTAAGTCTGAAACAATTTTGTAACTTTGAGATCGTGTAGTTTTTGGTAACGAATAAAGTTGATGAAGTCAAAGAGTTGATGAAGAACTTGAGTCTGAAAACTTTTTCAACTCTTGTAAAGAAATAATCAGGGAAAAAAGTTATCAAATTTTAAATTTTAGCACTTTTTGAGTAACCACTCTAGTATCTAAACATTAACCTTTTTATAAATTCTTAAAAGGTTCGTGTTCTTAGTGGCGGATTCAGGAATTTTTTTCACTGGGTTACTTTTTTTAGATGCTTTAATTTCATATGACCAAACGTAAAAAAAATCGTGTCGGTACATGGGTTCGGGTTGGTTTGACAGTTCGGGTCGGTTTAGGTTTTAACATGTCAAAATTTAACATCTCTAAAATATCTAATTTGATAATAACCAAACTATAACTAATACAATAATTCTATAAGAATTTAGAAGTTTGTAAGCATTTGCATACCTTTAATTTTATGTCCAACTATGGGGCTGTTTGTTAGCCTCTTAATGAGGCTCTTAACCATTCAGTGCTGAATGATTCAGCATTCAGCGCGTTTGTTTCAGCCTCTGAATGGAATGGTTAAGGCTGAATCATTAAGACTTGGGATGTTGCTGAACCATTAAGCACTGAATCATTAAGCACTGAAGTAGGCTGAACCTTAATGAAACTCTCATACTAAGGTGGGACAAGAAAACTAACCATTAAGAGGTCCAACTTAATGATTCAGCACTTAACCATACAGACCTCTTAACCATTCAGACCTCTTAATGATTCACCACTTAATCAACCAAACAACCCCTATGTCTTTTACCACATCAAGGGACCAACTCATTCCAGCACAGGTCCACTTCAGTGTGATCCGGCACAAATAACACAAGTCTTACCTTCAGAAGCGCATGTTTTTGTCCATGATTATAAGAGGGAGGTGTTGGATCTCCAACTGGCTACATGTTGTGTGTTTTTGTGCTAGTTGTTGTAAAATTTGATTATTTATGGTCAAGATTTGAAAATTTTAGTCATGGTTTAAATAAACATTCTTAGAGGATTTGTGTAAATGTAATTCTTGTTATGTAAAGAACTGTTATGGAATGTAATACACGGAATATAATTTCAATATGTGTGTCTAAATGAGAATATCACCCTTAGAAAAGAAAAAAAAAACAACAAAAATTAATAAACAAAAATTAATAAAATTATAAAAGCTCACCCTCACTACAACCCCTTGTTATGCTCTGTAATGGAGTCATACTGAAGTAACACGAATATAACAATCTATAATAAGAGCACAATAAAGAGATATTTCTTATTAGTGTTTGCTGAACAGTTACAAGGACTCAGACACAGATCGTTACAGCATTTTGACTATAATCTATCTTTCTCAACTATTGACAATTCTCTAAGGATTTCTCTGCCAAGTGTTGAATGAATCCCTTCTCCTTGGGGAGAAGGGGTATTTATAGGCCCTTGAGATGCCCTGTGATTGGCTGAGGCGAGAATGAAAGTTGTATGAGGATTGCATACCGTTGTCACTGTTTGCGTTGTCCTTCTGCGGTTGGTCCACGTGTCTACTGACTGTCCTTTTCTGTACCTCGTACCTGCAGGTGATCGTGGAGCAGGGAATAATGGCCTTTGATTGGCTGTATATCCCTTTCGTTGTCAGATTGTAGCTGTCATGTACGAGGTTACATGAGCAGGCTTCTAGAAGTCCACGTCAGTGCAGTGTGCTGACGTATGTGGAGATGTGGGGCCGTGCGCATGCGCGGGTACATATCTCTTCAAGTCCCCCTCGTCTAGCGTTCTGTATGCGCAGCATGCAGGACGCTGGACTCAGAGAGGAAAAAATTTCAGTTGCGGGGGTAATCTGTGCTCTTTATTGGTTTCGTGCGCTAGATGGCTCTGTCTCACACTAATGTGACGGCTGATGTGGAGGACCATCTTCAATTTTTAAAGGATGTACCTCCTTCAAACCCTATAGGTGATGCCTTTATACGGAGTAGTATATAAAAAACCATCCTGTATTAAATTGGATTAAATATAACTTTATTTCACTAATAAATAATTAAATTTGACTAATATAAAAGGTATTTAGGAATCATACACCCTCTGTTTAGAATTCATACACCCTAGCCTACATTACATACCCATAGAAGACTGCTACATATCCTAAAATGTAATGTCACACCCAGAATATGACGTCACGGGATGTATGAAACCCATATGCCATATAAAAAACAAACAAACAATGATTTATCCATTTTCTAGAGACTGCTACACACCTTCCCCATCTACAACACACCATAGTCCTCAACTTCACTGAAGCAAACATTACTAGTTAGGGTTTCCTTTAACTGAATCATGGCCTTCACAACTTGTTCATCACTTGCTCATGTAGAAACTCCATCAAAACCTTCTATAATAATAACCTCATGCTTTCCAATTTCTCCAAGATTATCAATATTATCAGCACCCTCCTCATTTTCATCTTCTTCCATTAACCAAGAATCTAAAAAACTGTCCTTTCCTCCAAATTTACTTAAAACTGATCATAAAGGTATGGTTTTTTTTTTTTTTTTTTTGCATTTATAGTTCAGTTTTAGTTATTAGTTAACTGGTTATTGTTTACTTTTTAGAATAAAAAAACATTAATTTGGTAGTTGATTGTATTCTTTAGTATAAAGGGTGGTTTAGGATGACAATATATACCTTAGGTTAGTGTAAAGCTCTGTTTTTTAGGTTTGGAATTGGTTATTGAATGAATTACCTCAGCGGGTTTGCGGCAGATTGTTTTTTTTTAATGTTTGGGGTTGTTGATTGGCAAGTGAATTACTAGCTCTTTTTTTCTCTTTTGCATGCTTTTGTGCATTTTTTGTTATTCCACAAAGTGATGATTTTTGATGGGTTAGGAAGCTTCAGCGTCGTGTGTATTGTAGAGACTACGGTACGAACGAACAAATCCCCAGTCTTTGGATGATCATGTTGTATTTTGACCGTGACCTCACAATTAGGAAGTTTCTATAATCTTGTGTTTGGTTCATCACCTAAGGTTAGGTGCGGTTTTAGCTGTCTTGTTGGTCGACCACTTCTCCAGAGAATCGGCCGACAATGTATTGCATCTTTATTATATTGAGGCACTTCCTCCGGCTATTTATATCATGTACTATGACACCATTGCCTTGATCAACATGGTCAATGAGGTAGCGTCACGCCCACTTCATCTATTGGAGGGAAATCTATTGTTTTATTCATGAACTAGGGTGTTAAGATGTTGCTTTGCTTTTGTCTTCCAAACTCCTTATCAAGAGAATGTCTTTAACAGTGGCTTTGTTTTTTTCTTTTTGAGTAGATTGTTTTTGGTGGCTTTTGATTTCCTTGACTAGGTGTACGAGCTCGCCAGATTGTAGGGATGTGTTGATTTGCTTTTTTAATAGGTAAAAGTTGTTTGTCCTTTTGCCTTCGTCTATGTGGAATTCACTGTGAGCGTCTTCCATGCCTAGGTCTAGTCATAGGACTAGAGGCTTGAAATTGAATCCTTCCTCTTTTAATTCTGGAATATGGTGCGGTTTTATGATGAAGCTATGTATTGACATTCTTTATCCTTTGATGAGTGTATGGACGGTCGAATTTTGCCGGAACTTGTTTCAATCAGGTTGGTGTCTAGAGTCACCACTCATCAGGTGATCGATTATGCTCCATCCCGATGAGAAGCGTTCTATTTACGAACGGCTGGATGCGTTGAGTTGATGATCAGGCCCTTACGGTGGTTTGATTTTTTACTAGTTGTCCGTTTGTTGTGTGTACTGTGTGACACCTCTTTTTTCTCATAAGATCCGTTGCTTTGGCTATTGTTTTTGCTATTCTATCAACTTTTTATGTTGATGCCAATCATGCCATGCATTCTTTCATCAACTTTGCTTACGTGTTGCGATTCCAACTTCTACCGCTCCAAGAAAGTTCACAGGATGTTGTGAAGACTGAAGCCCAATAAGATCTTTAGTCTATCGTCTTGGTTGTGTTAAGTTTGCTAAGAACTTTTTTCACATCTCCACAAAGCTGTCTACACTCTGTGTCGGTACACTGTTAAACCATAGGCTTGCTGGACCAGAATGTGTTTGAACATAAAGAGCGACATTGTCATTCGGATCCCAAGAACATCATACGCCATTAGAACTTAGATGGCATTTTATTATTTTTGGAGGAAGCTTGAAATTGGCGATTTGGGTCAACAAGTTTATGTTGGTCTTAGGCTTGTTGTATGGCTTTGACATGCTGTCTGGGTGATCTTGGGCTAATTGTAGTCTAGTCGCCGTCCCTGGGTTGTACAATGAGTAGTGCCTGCGTTTGTGGTTATGTTTGGTGAGGTAGTGACGTATTCCATTGGCAGTTAATGAATGGACTTTGACATGTCGTTGAAAAACAACATAGAGTGCTGACATCATAGCTCCTAGTCAGCCAGGAGAAAAAGGGGTTGTGGATTGATCATAATAAGGTTAGTTAACTAGTAAATTTAGTTGGCCAAAGAAAGTTCCTTGGATCAGGGTCTTTGCACAGATGACAAGATTCCTTATGTTGGGGGGGGGGGGGGGGGGGGGGGTATGGTTGTCATAACATTTGGTTGTTCATCAAAAGTCAACTGAAACCAAAGTAGTAGACATCAATTGTTTCTCGCTATTAAATATCGTGGACCAAAATGAACGACATTGATGACTAGTAAGTAATGTCTAAATTGAATTTGTCTTAAGATTCATATGGTATAGGAGCAAACAAGGTTATGATTTGACCTAAACGAGCACATATCCAAAACCTTCAGTTGTGTGCCAGTCGGTAAACACAATTTAAAAGTAACCATGCGCAGCTGTAAGGTTTCTGTCATTGAATCTTGATCACTGGCTTCCTTTTTCAATACATTAGTTACAGTATAAAAATTAAGAATTCTTTATAATCATATTCTTTTATATGAATCATTTCAGCTGCAATCAGACCACAGGCTGCTGCGGTTGATGCAGTTGCTGAGGCCTTTACTGAATTCAAGCACCTTCTTCTACCAATAACAGATCGAAACCCTTATCTGTCTGAAGGAACAAGACAGGTTATTGCTTTCCTTTTTAGTTTCCATCCGTAAACAAATTAAATGTATGAAAACGAAAGGCATAGGGGTGTAAAACAGGTCGTATACAAAACGTGAACCTGAACACGACAAGTGTATTTGCAGATTGACACGAACATGTCCCTTTAAACCCGAAAATAAATTATTATTACTACTGTTATTATTTTTTGTATATTAATACTCCAAATCATGGTCACCTAAATTGGGGTAGGCTCTGGTACGGGTACGGGTACGCGTACGCGGTACGAATACGCAATTCACTAGGCTAGACGAATTCGATACGGAAGGGGTAGGCTCATTTCGGTACGAACCGGTACAGTGTACCATATAGTCCGGTTCGATGCACCCATTTTAAAATAATTATATGTCTAATCCCTTTCATTTTAAAATAATTGTATGTCTAATCCCTTATGCCTATTGTAATACAAATTTACAACAAAAAATACACATGTATATAAAACTAATATGCTTAAACTATCAAAAGCTGATGCGCATTCTCCTCTTAATATTTTTCATTTTGGCATAATGGGTCAACCAGTGAACCCATCAGGTTGACCTGACCCTGACCCTGACCCGTTCAGTTAAATGCGTTCACAGGTTCGACTTGAAATTGAACCGAACCTGTTGACTAAATCTAAACCCCTGAATTTTGTGTTAGCTTTTTGTTGTCTTTGAAATTCACACCCTTATACACACACTTCTTTAGTTGACCGACTTCCATCGTCAGTTATCTTTAATTATCCTTTATTTACATCTCGACCCTCCTCTTGCATTCATGTTCCTTATTAGGCTGCAGCAACCACAGCCGCTTTGGCCAAGAAGTATGGTGCAGACATAACTGTTGTGGGTATGTCCTCTCCCTTGTAAAACTCAACTACCTAAGAAAACTTTATGCATAACATTTATCATACAACAAAATGAAGTTTAATAAAGTTATGTATGTATTTGTTTTTTTTTTTTTTTTTGTAGTCATTGATGAAAAGCTGAAAGAATCAATTCCAGAGCATGACACTCAGCTTTCGAGCATCCGCTGGCATTTGTCTGAAGGTAGGCTTGCTCTTTTGAGGGTCCATTTATCCTATTTTGATAAATGAAAGCAAAATTGCAGAACCTATTAAATGAACTATGACCTAGTTGCTTATTATAGGTGGCAGAATGGACGGGATGGGTTAACGGGTCAACAATACCAAATTTAGTGTTGGGCTTTACTGTTTGGCATGCAAACACTTTTTGTTCATTTTTTTATATATAATTAGTGCATTAAATCCGATTGCGAAACTGTGTCATTTTACTTTAGGCAAACTAAAACCCTTTTGACCCACTGTTCTTGGAACCGGTCCGGCTGAGTCCGTTTGAATGGGTCAGACCGGTTGAACACGACCCGGTGGTGGGACTAAATTTTGATTTTATATTTTTTTCCTTCCAAACTCAGTTGAACGGGTCAGACTGGGTCTGGTTATGAAAACACTGATTTGACCCGTTAGAGATAAAACAATCTTTTATAAAAACATACTGTTCTTATTGCAACACCATTTTGTTTTGTTAGATTTGATTCATTAATGGTAAACATTCTCCTGTTAAAATGTAGGCGGGTTCCAAGAATTCAAGCTTTTAGAACGACTTGGGGAAGGTAGCAAACCGACAGCGATCATAGGGGAGATTGCGGATGATATGAATCTAGACTTGGTTATTATGAGTATGGAAGCTATCCATTCAAAGCATGTTGATGCAAACCTGCTTGCTGAGTTTATTCCATGCCCTGTCATTCTTCTTCCCTTGTAGAACCAACATTTACTCATGACTTTGTTTTTTGAGGTACTTTCTATCTCGCAAATTACAAATCTTTCATGTATCGGTTTAAATCGATATCTGTTGTAGAGTGTTCTGTCGATTGAACCCACAACGCGAGGGATCATGACTTTCAGATAATCAATGTGATTGTGTTGGCATGTGTACATGTGCATTGTAATATGTTGTGTATACATGTAGAAAAGTACATAATTCTATACCTGTAAAACAAAATATGTTTAAAATTAAACCGAATAACTGAACCATAACCAAAACTAAAAGTACAAACCGATAAGTTTGATCATTGACTAAATCAGTTAGGCTCGGTTATACATGTGTTTATAAAACCAACTTAACCATACTGAACCTAAAGATTACTGTTTATAAGATAAGTTCTTTGAGGGAAGATAGATTTATGATGTTTTAAGATTGTTGAAATGTTTTACATTTGTCAAAGTCTAAACCGTATTGAATTTGGCTCAATTAAGCCAAGCCTAAAAACAAAACCTCGGTTGTTGGTTAGTTGCACCGTTTATACAGTTGTTAATGCAGGGCTAACTTACTTTGGTAGATACTTTTGCCTTTTAGTGGAAGAGCAAGGGATGCATGTACGGACTAAAGATGCTTGTTAATCACAAGCCTATACGTCACGTATTGGTCTACACGGTATAAGATAGGTCCATATTTACAGACCTATGAGTGTAGCGTAGATCACGTATATGCCTATGACTCTATGAGCGTAGTATAGGTCCTGCATAGGCTTAGGGGTGTAAGATATGTCCATTTTAGGCCTATGGGTGTAATATAGGTATTGATAGGTCTCATGTTGGCCTATAAGTGTAGTATATGTCCCATATAGGCCTATATAGGTATATGAGTGGTAAAAAATATTGGCTTATATGCCCAATACAGACTTCACGCCTCTTATGGATATTGTACGTAAATGTTTGAAGAAAAAAAGTGACCTATATGCTTCATATGGATATTATATAAATTTTTTTTTCTAAAAATGGTCTATAAGTGTAGTATATGTCCTGTAGAGGTTCAACCGCTAGACAAAACATTCCCCTGACATGAATGATTGGACTCTAACCGCCCCGTATATAAAGCGATGGGTGTGTGAATAACTAAAGCCAAAAATATAAAGCGATTAGTTCAACTTTATATTTTTAAAAGGTTAAAATAGGCTTACATCGAGTAACCTTATAAAGTGTTTAATTAAAAATGACTAATATTTAGAAACTAAAGTAACTAGTACTTTGTCGACTACATGGGACGATCATGATACATGGTCTGAAAATGGCATAAGAGATTGAGATCTCAAATATCCATAAAAAATACTGTTAAACCTGATATTTAAGCTGTGGTCAGTGTATTAAAACGTATAAATCTCATACGGGTCGAACATGTACGGTTTGGGCAGTTTCGTCTGTATAAATCTTATACGGGTTGAACATGAGAGAGATTTGTGAGTTGGAATTGTATCTCAAAACGATAGTTATTTAAAAATTCAACATAAACAGTAGCTTATTATGTCTCGTATATTATTTTACTATTCATGAGAAATACTCGTATTTAAATAAAGTCGTTGACACAAATAGATCCAAAACTTAGGTAGCTACACTACACATATACTAGTTGGTTATTGTTATGCATGTGGAGAAAATCGTGTAAAACATTGGGGATCTTTATGGTTGTTACTTGTCGGCAGTTAAATCACATTCCGACAAATGAGTAAATAAACGGAACTTACTTTTTTTTTTCCTTCCGATTTCTACGGAAAAAACAGTGTTCAATACATGCATATAAAAACATTAAATTTGTAGACCAACTATTAATGAAAAATTGATAAAAGTCCAAAACAAGATCTAGACCGGAGTACCGGACCACACTTGACCGGACATTGAGAAACATATACCATCATAGGCCCAGTGTTTTAAAAAGTCGGTCGATAGGGTAAAGATTAGCGATTAATCAAGATTAATCAGATTGGGATTTTATATGTAGTTTGTAAACCCCTTCTCGACCCAGTTTTTTAAGTATACATGATTAATCGCAAGCATCTACAGGTTTAGTTGGAAACTTGCCGGAATTTACAGGTTTTGGCTAGAATTTGGCCGGAAGTTGTCCAGAGTTACAGATTTTCGCTGAATCTTGCTGGAATCGTTGATTTTTGGCTGGCCGACTACCGATTAATGGACTGATTAATGAAAAATTACTCATTTCCTGTCAACTAGCAATTAAACACTGATTGATAACTATTAATTCCGATTTTCGCAACAGTGATCATAGCAAACTTATAGGTATGCATTATTGCATTTTAATATAGGGGTGGAGATTTGTTAAACGATGCGAATGCATGTAATAAACCAAACATGAAATTCAGGTTAGGCCGGGCCAGTTTCTGATCGAACCAGCAGACATGTTTATCTAAACGGATTGTGTTTGGATCAACATACTGGTTTGTGGGTTAACCCATATAACATGTTTGTTTTATATATTATTAGATCGCAACCTACCGATTGAGTACTTTACGTTAAAATTTAGAAGTTTAAAAAGAAATGAGTATTGGGGTTAATTAAAATAATTTCTATCAACGTGTATTTTTGTGTTTTAAATTTGTCATTTTAGAATGTTAGATACAAAAATAATCGAGTTAAACGGGCCGTGTACGTTTCAACCCGCGAAAACTCATTTGTGCTTGAGTTCATTTGTCTAACATGGTTTTTTTACTTCATTTCGTGCTCAACTTTATGTCAAATATTCGGTTTTGTTTCGAGTTCAACCTGCCAACACACATGAACCAATACCCCCTAGCATGCAAGGCAGATAGACCAACCCATAGCTAGGAGCACTCTAGCGTAGAGAGAACCAGAATATCAGCTGTGTTGGTGTATAAAATTTTATTATCAACCTTAAAAATATAAAATATGATAGCAAGTTAGTTTTACATTTATAGTTATTAAAATATATTCGCATTTTATAACACCCTAGATATATAATCATATTTAATTAATAACACGAAAGAAAGATAATGTTTGTATTGTGTTTGGGTCAACTAAATTTAAATTAGTGTGAAACGTGTGACTATAAATCGAACAGAGGTCAACCGTTTTATGTCTAAAATGAAGGGTTAGAAGTATGGGTGTTAAAAAAAACCTGAATTCGATTTTGAAATATCCGAAAATTCAAAGTTGTCTATCATACATAAATTACATATTTACCCAAAGCAAAAATTAAATTATATATTTCTCCTTCCTAAAACTTAAAAGTATCAAATGGACCCATTTCATTAAAAATATTATTAAAGAATGATTATTTTACCCTTGTTTCTTTTATTAAGGGGTCATTCGGAGGTTACCTCTTAATGGTTCATAACCTCTGAATGGTTAAGAGGTAACCTTAAGTCTGAATGGTTAAGAGGCAACCGTTAAGATGCTTACCTCTTAACCATTCACACTTATAATTACATCTTAACCATTAAGAGACTATGAACCATTCACATGTAGCCTCTTAATAACCATTCAGATGCTACCAAACAGCCCCTAAGCCAATAAAATTTCAAGGTTACTTTTTTTTCCTTTCTTCATTTTTTTTTCAACAATCAGGGAAGCATAAAATAATTTTGATAAAGTTGTAACTAATTTTTTTCATAATGAATCAAACCTAGTTTAGTGTTAACGAATATAAGGGGGGACGGGGCGCCTACCGAAATGTTCACGGGTACCAACAACCAGCACGGTATTACTGCCGCCATACACGCTGGTAGTGGTCCCGTGGACCGTTTTACTGGTTATGGTTACCGTGCTGGTACCGGTTGGTTTGTTGGTTTTTATAAAATGCAAAATTTTCAATTTACCCCCGTGTGTTTTAGTGTTATTTAATTTTGTTTCATATGTTTACCGTTTAAATAAATCAAAAACATAAATAAAGGACATTTCATTAAACATAAAAATTAAAATTACATAAACCAAATAAAAATAAACTTAAGGTTGGCGCAACAAGCGCCATGCCTCAACATTGTCGAATTGTTGGCCGTAAAGAGCCTCATACTCATAGCTTGTGAAGCCGATAACCAACTCGTCATCGAGGTCCGGATTGTCCCTCATCGTTTGCTCGTAGAGGGTGGTCCACCTCGCACACTTGATATTGAGATCCTCCCACTTGACTTGGAGGTCTCGGATGGTCTTGATGGTGTTGGTGCCCACGTGTTGGATGAAGTCGCTAAACACGTGAGCCCAAAACACATCCGGGGGGTAGTCTTCGCCTTCGTCCCCCCGTAGTTCTTGAATTTCGGGGTCGTTTGTGGCGTCCTTGTGGCAAACCACAAGGGCCATTTCTTCCTCTTCGGTCCACGGATTCATTTTTTGTGTGTTTGGTCTTTTTAAACCGTGGTAAGTTGTGATTTTTAACCCCACGGTTTGATCACTTTATATACCACGACGGTGACACTGTTAAATTTAATTCAATGACCGTTTAGTTGAGTCAATTCAAACTAGTCGACGGTTTCCAAGATAAAAAAATTAAATTTGGCTGACCGTTTGGTGGGACGGTTGAAATAGTAGAAATAAATGTAAAAAACCGTGTAAAATGTAAAAAATAAAAAGTTTAGGTATTTAAATGGAAATAAATAAAAGAATCAGTGGAGTGCTACCTACAAAAACGTGTTTCAGTGAAGTAAATCAGTGAAGTGATGTGGCAAAACATGATTGGTTAAAATCAGTTAAGTGAAAAAAATATTCATTGAGCACCCCTTTCACCCTAAGGAAAGAAAATCATATATCAAACGTTTTGTCTTGTTCTTTCAAATACAAATGCAAAAGCTATAATAATCAAAATAGTTATTTTTTAATTCAAGTTAGAATTGGTGGTTTGCATTAGGGTTTAGGAACGATGGTTTACACCAGGAAGGAGTGTCTAGGGTTAGTGGAGGAAAGGAAGAAAGGAATGAGTTGTCATTGCTTTTTCTAATATTTTAAAAGGGTAATTTTGTTAGTTTTTTACATGGAGAGGAAATATGTAATTTAAATTTTAAGTTGGATAAATATGTAATTATGATTTAAAATAGAGGGATATATTTAACATGAGAGGAAGTGATTTTTTTTAGTTTCGGATTATCCAAATCTGAAATTTTGGCTATCAGAAAATTGGATATCCGTAATTTCGAATTCAGATTCAGTTCTCAATATCGACTATCTGAAATTTCAGATTTCCAGATTTTCAGATATTCGAAAATCGAATAATCCGACTTTAAACACCCCTACCTAGAAGTATAGACATCAAGGAAAAGAAATTCTAGAACATTTAGGTAGTGTTTCACCCTAATAACATAACATTGAGTAGGGCAGGCAAATTGTATATATACCCGATCTGTTACGAAACGAACACGAAACATGTATACACGAACACGAACCTGGTTAACACGATAAGACACGATAATAACAGTTCATACCAAGTTAACATGATAAGCCAAATTAATACCTGTTTATACCAGGTTAATACGATAATACACGAACATGTTTTCCAAACCGACACGTTAAATGGGTACAATCAAGCATTAAAAAGGTTGAATTCCACTTAGTAAAAACGTATAACTCCAATACTCCACCCCCACAACCTTTATTTAAAAAAAATAATCCTTAACATGTCTTAACGGGTACTAAACAGGTAAACGAATATTTAACCTGTTTAGACCCGAAAATTAACAAGTATATTTCATGTGTACCTGTTAGGACACGAAACGTGTTAAGGTCGTGCCTGCACTTCTTAAAATCGTGTAGGTTTGTGTCGGGCATTTGTGTTCGTGTCTAAAATTGCTAACCCTAGCATTGCGAACCAATAATGAAATCTAGGGGTTGAACTTGCTCAACTAAGCTAAATTCTTAGAAATGAAGGTAATTGTGAGTGGAGATTAACCTTTAAATAAGCAAACTCCACTCTTAGTCTACGAACCCAAGTATTATTCTTGGTAATTACGTAATAAGTATGTTATGACACATTCAATAGTTTAGAAAGAATCCTATCAATAATGTAGTATACTAATTTATTTTTGAACCGCTAACAAATCAACCCCGATCACTCTTGGGGCACCCACTAAACAAATCGAGTACTCTGAAAGTAACCAGAGTCGTCAAACATCAATTCCCGGGAAAACCCGGTAACCCACCTGCCTGTAGGTACAATGTTGAAAATACCAATAAAACCCGTTTGGCTCAAAAATCGAACTCAGGATTCCTCCGAGTCTTCTATCATTTACCACTAATACCTCTATCACTACACTACAATGATATCGCTTTATTTTGATAACTTAGCTGACTGCTCACATGCATTATACCTATTTCGACCATATTGAAGATTGTGTTAGAAAAACTAATTAATGATCAAACATTATTATAAATTTACATGTAGTGGTTTAACTAAAAAATTAAATATTAATTGTTTTATTATTTTATCTATTAACTAGGTTAAAATATCGTATCTACTAAGAAATGAAAATGTTATATACTTAAATACCCGTGTCTTACACGGATTGACTAAATATAATATAACTAATTAATACATATAATTGTCAAAACATTTGTGTAGAAATAAGCTTTGATGTACTATTTACTCATTATAAATTTTTTACTTTGTTTTTTATTTATCGGTTAGAAACTTTTGTATTATATAGGGTTGGATCAATAAATATTAAATTAAATTAAGTAACTACTAATAAACAAAGAAAATAAATAAATATAAAATATATAAGACTGTCCGGGGGGGGGGGGGGGAGTGATGCGCTATGTGACACATGTAAGGACCAATTTTTAAGGGTGAAAAATATGAGGAGTGGATGGGGGGACGGGGTGAAAGGAATAAATTAATATTTTCTTTTGTGAGTTAAATTAATAAAAAAAAGGAACCAATCACAACAAAGAAGCATACCCCCACGCCCGTGGAAACATTCCCGCCCAAGGGGCTCATGCCTTTCTCCTAGCCACCAGGGGGCGGTGTAGGTGGGCTTGAAAGCTTCTCCACGCCCAATTTCTCCCCACTTCCTGCACTCTAATATTCGTATGAGAGATAAAAAAAATATATGATTTAATATTATTATTTAACACGATATAGAAATAAAAAATTATGATTTAATATTTTTATTTAAATACAGTAAAGATAAAGATAAATATGTTAAAATCTAACATATTTTTCAAAATCTTGTATTGGAAGAAGATTTCTTCAATTTGCTAACTGTGTTTCATCATACAGGTGTTATAAACAATGGTTGTGGATCGGCGTTTATTACTCTAATCCCCAAGTTAAGGAATCCGATTGGTTTAAAAGACTTTAGACCAATCACGCTGGTGGGCATTATTAATAAGGTTATTTCCAAGGTTTTAGCTGTGCGTCTCAAGAAGGTGATTGTGTATGTTGTTTCGGATACTCAATCTGCGTTTTTGAGAGACAGATATATCTTAGCCGGGCCGATGATGGTGAATGAAATTATAGCCTGGTTGAAACGAAAGAAGAAAGCGGCGTTTTTAATGAAGGTGGATTTCGAAAAGGCATACGACAACGTCAATTGGAAGTTTTTATTTCAATAATGGATCAGATGGGTTTGCCACCCAAATGGGTTTCTTGGATTAAAGGGATTCTTTACTCCGCCGGAGTTGCTGTTTTAGTGAACGGCGCATCGACTTTTGAGTTTAATTGTGAGAAGGGCCTGCGTCAAGGGGACCCGCTTTCGCCGTATCTATTTCTTATGGTGATGGAGGTGTTATCGCATATGATTTCCAAAGCTTGCTTAGTTGAAGAGTTCGAAGGTATCGAGATGGACAAAGAAGGTTTGGAAATTACGCATCTCTTCTATGTTGATGATGTGATGATTTTGGGTAAATGGTCGGCTTTGAACATCATGTGATTGAAACGGCTATTAAGATGCATTTATGTATGTTCTGGGCTAAAAATAAATGTTCACAAGTCTTCTTTACATGGGGTCGGGGTATCTAGGGAGGAAGTGATTAGTATGGCAAAGATAATAGGGTGTCGGGAAGGCGATATTCAGTTTGAGTATTTGGGAGTTAAAGTGGGTGCTTATTTGAATAAAGGAAAACATTGGAAGAAAGTCATTGATGTTTTTGACTCGAGATTGGCTTTGTGGAAGGCGAATTTGTTATCGATTGGCGGACGCCTCACTCTTATAAAGTCGGTTATGGAAAGTTTGTCCGTTTACTACTTTTCGTTATATAAGGCGCCTAAAATTGTTATTAATAAACTGGAACAAAAGGTGAAAAGATTCTTGTGGAATGCGACTGGGAATGGGGGCAAAATCAATTGGGTCGCTTGGGATACAGTCACCAAATCGAAAAAGAATGGTGGGTTGGGGCTGTGTCGGCTGCAACATACCAATGAGGCTCTTCTAGCCAAATGGGTTTGGAGATTCCGAGTTGAAAAAAAGAAGATTTGGACGCAGGTTATTAGTCGATGCCATCAGAAAAAAATCAGCTTGGTCCATTCTTTCGTATAATCCGATTAATACGGATAAATTGGTGCTGCAGGGGAAATCTTTAAATGACTTCTTTTTAGGAGAAGTTGGGAATGGTGAAAGTATAAGGTTTTGGCTTGACCTGTGGTTGTTTGCGGATACTTTGTAAAATAAGTTTCCTAATCTTTTTAGGTTGGCGAATAATAAAAATTGTTGGGTCCGTGATAATTGGGCTCAAATGGGTACTTTGGGTTGCTGGGCGATCAGTTGGTCTGGACAGATAGATATGCAGCAGCTGACACAAGAGTGGGGCGCTTGTTCTGCAGCCTTAGCTGCTGTTACTGTAAAAAATGAGAGGGATAGATGGAGATGGTTAGGGGATAAAGATGATATGTTCATTTTAAAGTCGGTCAAAGGTTTGGCATTCGAGAATGGCTCTTCTAGTGGGTTTCGGTTTAAGTGGCTGTCTTGGGTTCCATTGAAATGCAATATATTCGCATGGAGAGCGGCTTCGGATAGGATTGCCACGATTGATGCTTTGGCTCGCAGAGGAGTGGTTATTGAGAATGATGTTTGCATTATGTGTAATTATAATATAGAGACAACAGAGCACCTTTTCACAGGATGTTGGTTCGCGACTGAAGTGTGGTGTAGAATAGGGCGGTGGTGCCGGCTAGATCCTATATACGCCTTTGGGTTTAAAGATTTATTAGAGTTATACAAAAGCGTGGGGGAGATAAAAGAAGGAAGAGGATTATTCATGGAATCACATTGGTGGCTTCTTGGGCGATTTGAAAAGCGAAGAACGAGAAGCGATTCAATGATAATGACACAAAAGCTATAGAGGTGGTTGGGACCGTTAAGTCTCTAATGTTTTTATGGTTGAGAAGTAGGTTGAGTTTTGAGAATTTATTGTGGAAAGATTGGTATGATAACCCGTTGTATATGTTGTAAGTTTGTTTAGCGGTTTTCTCGGCTTGAGGAGGTCTGTTGGTTGTTAATGAAGTGTTAAGTGTGTTACTTAAAAAAAAAAGATAATCATGAAACCTTAGTCTTATTTTCAAACTAAATATATGGATTTAAAGTTTTAAACCGAAAATAAAAGGAATACTAATCTCACCTACCAACAAACCCAACCCAAACACCATGAAGCATCATTACCCATCCTTGACTCTACATAAACCAAGGTCAATCTCGTCATTTCACCCCGAGTAAAAACCGGGTAATTTCCAAGAACAAGTAGGACACACAACACATCTCCCCCTTCCCTTCCATCTCTCTCTCTCTCTCTCTCTCTCTCTCTCTGCATATTAACCCATCCATCACTCATCGGACTCCTTCCTTCCAACCACCGTCATATTCCATCCCATCTGACGTCATCACATATATACTTACTATTATTATTATTACTCCAAACCTGCATTCTCAATCTTTTGTTTTTATTATTATTATTATTAATCTCCGATCAACTTCTTTAAAAGTTCAAACCCTATAACTTAAGTTCCACTTTATTATTATTATTATTATAATTATTGTTGTTTTATATTATCAAGTAGTAATAATAATAAAACCTAATATAATGGATGCGGTAAACAATCAGTCAAGGTCTCCGGCACCGTCTATTGAGGAGCAGATGATGAACGCGTCAACGGATTGGTATGTGACGGAGACGGTGAGTTGTGTTGATGAGGCTAAGAAACCGGTGTGGAGTAAACCGGTGTTAAACGGTGTCGTTGAGACGGTTAGTCCGGTTATGGGAGCGGTTTCTTGGCCTGCTTTAGGAGAGGCTACTAAGGCTGCTTCTAAGTCCGCTTCTTCTGAGTCGTTGGTTACTCTTTCTGATGGATTGCAGGTGGTTGAAGTTTTATTCACTTTAATTTTTTTAATTATTATTATTATTATTATTATTATTATTTTATGGTTAGTTTTATTGATATATGGTTAGTTTTATTAATATATGTGAATTGTGATTGTAGAATAGGTTTTGATGATGAATTTTAAATAATGATGCAATGGTAGACTGGTTTTGTAGATGTCATATTTGAATCGTTGTTTTTGGCTTTGACACTTTTGGCTCATGAAGCCACAGGTCGCGGCCCAGCTTGTTGTCCGTCTGCCTGTTATCCTAATGTAATTGGCAATTTAAGAAATCGAATTGAAATGGTTTTATCTAAAAAAATTATTATATTAATGAAAGTTTCTAAAAAATAAATAAATATAAAATATGTAAAAAAATTTATATAAACGGTTAAGAAATTGGTTATTGGTATGATGGTATCTGATGTTATGGTTTTCGTTATCATAGGTGACTGGAAATTCGGCTTCTTCACCACGTAAACCAGTGAATGTGAATCTTGTTTCAACTGCAAACCATGTAGCAAATACCGGGCAGAGGTCTATGAAGCGAGGTGGTGGGAGTTTGGGTGCTCATTTATCATCAAACGGAGGGGTTTCAAAGTCTGAATCTTTTCATAATACATCTGGAAAATCTGATACTGTTGCAACGGATTCCATCCCAAAGGATTCACAACAGAATGGTGGTAATGAGCATCACCGTCAGCAGAATTCTTATAGGAGAGGGAATGGTGGGCCGAATTCACGTGGTAGAGGTTCTTACCATCATAATTATGGAGGCAAATTGGATCAAGGTCCAGGACAGGGTCGTGGGAATCAGGAATGGAATCAAAATAGAAACTTTAACAACAGGGATAACAACATGCAGTTTCAGAGGGGTGGTTTCCGCAGGGGCGGTTACATACGACCGTCTGTACCTAGCTCAGCTCCATTTATTCATCCACCAATGCATTTGCCAATGCGCCCATTTGGCAACAATGTCATGTATCCTGGTGAGGTTCTGGTATTTAAGTTTTGTGCTTTATTTATTATTTGTATGTATTAATTTCACTTTGTATGATGCGGTGTGTGTATTGGCAGATGTTGCATCTGCTATGGTTTATTTTCAAGGTCCAGCTCCACCGATGGTTCCAGGTCCTCAGTACTTTCCTTTTCCTGATCCTCTGCACGGCACGATTGTGAAACAAATTGAATACTATTTCAGGTTCTTCGTCTCTCAAATTTGAAGCTTTTCTCATGGTTTATTGTCCGAAAAGGTCACTTAACTTTCTTTGCTTTTTATTGCAGCAATGAGAATTTGGTTAAAGATACATTCTTGCGACGGAAGATGGACGAACAGGGATGGGTTCCTGTTAATTTAATAGCAGGCTTTAAGAAAGTATGTACTTTGGTATACGTAAATTGATTTACACGCGGCCTTGTTTCCTCTCTTTTTGCATCATTTACTGAATCAGTAATGTATGCATGATTGCATGTTATGAACTGAAACTCCAGTTGACTTGACATTATTTTCAAAATTTTACACTTATTAGGATCATAGGGCTTCATGATAATTATGATATAACTAGTTCTTTGATTAGTTTTTAATTCAGTTCTTGATAATTGGTTAATCTAAATGCGTTCAAACATTCACTTAGATAGTTAGATTACAATTTGGTTTGAATTAGTGTCTAGAAATTGTTGTGTGGGATAGTGTTAGTGTATATGAATGGCTTATAATTTTGTGCTGTTCTCATCATGATCCTGAAAGTTACAGAAAATGAGCACAAAGTTGGCATTGTTGTTACATATTACCTTTCTTCCTTTAAAGTCAACCCGTTTTCTTCAAAAGTTGACTTTGCAGCTGAATTTGTTTGACTAACATCATATTCGGTCAAACATTATTGCTATCTCCTTTTTGTATGATATTGTTACAAAAAGCTTACTTGGTCATTATATTATAAGTTTATAACATTGTTTAATTAATTTTCATCAGTATCAAAATTTGAACTTTGCAGGAATGTAACTAAGTGCAGTTTGTACCATTCTTTTCTTTGAAGTTTCATATGAATAGATAAATAATCAATTGCTTTATTGCAGGTTTCGTGTCTCACTGATAACGTTCAGCTAATACTTGATGTCATGCGGCAATCGACTGTTGTGGAAGTACAGGTGCGTATTATTGTTCGTTAAGACTTAATATAATCAAACTTCTGGTAAATAATAATAAAAAGAACTATTAATTTATTATCATTGATGTTGTATCTAGATTCTAGAGACTAGAGATGGCAATATAGGCCCATGGATGGGTCACATTTAAAACATGTAGCTACAAAGAACAAAGAAAATGTGTCGGAGTCGTTTAAGGTGTACTAGGCGAAACATTATATTTAAAAAGTTAGATCATTGATGAAATAATACAATTTTCATAATCATATTTGACACTGTTTGTAAAAATGTATATCTGGCCAAAAGTGTTTCAAGTCAAGGGAACCTGTTGACTCGACCCACCCATTTTATCGCCTCTAGTTGCATGGAATATAATTTGATGCTACAGTTTACCATTTGTTTTACACAATAAAGAATTCAAGGGTGATCAAGATTTGGGTATTGCAGGGTGACAAGATGAGGCGGCGAAATGACTGGATGAGGTGGCTTATGCCTCCTGCTGTTCAAGATTCATTGGCATCACAGCTTCAGGGTATCAGGTTGGACAGCAGGCCGTCTTCAGGGGAATTGAGTAGCCAACTGCAACAAGGTGGCGGTGAACGAGCGACAGTGGCTTAAGTCTCACATGAAAATGATCATATGGCGGTATAAAAGAGATATATATCGACTACAAAACATAATCTTTTTGAAAAGAAAACGACCTCGATGATGATGCGAGCTATCTAGGATTTCTTTGGAGATTCACTGGTAGATGGAAATGATGTTTTGAGAGGCACACTAACACACACAAAAACAACAAAATTAAATAAGAAAACCCAAAAAACAAAAAATAATAAAAAATAAAAAAAAAAACCAAAAAAATAAAAAAAATTTAAAAACACAAAGAGGGTAGAGTTATTGCGACTTTGGAGATGATTCTATGGATTTGGTGGATCTTGATTTTTTTAACCTATTTAAAAAAAAAAAGAGTTGTGTAATTTTTCTATGGTGATTGCTTGTTTTTTTAGATGATTTTGTGGGAGAATGTGGTTTTCTCCAAATTTGTGCATGTTAGTTTTTAATTTGAGTGTGGTGGAGGTCGCCATGCTGGTTTGCTAAAGTAGGGGTGTTTACTGTTCAGATCAACCGGTTTTGATGAACATTTTGGTCGAACCGCTAACTACTGTCACTGAACGGGTCAGGTTGGGTGGGTTAGCCAGGCTTAGCCGGACCAGCTGGTTGGGTGGTTTCACTGTTCGGTCTGTTCGTTTTAACTGATTTTTTATTGTTTTGGTTGAAAATCATTGGCTTGTATTGAAATTATAAAAGTATAATATGTTCCAAACATGAAAAAAAAGTATAAATAATAAAGGTTAAACAACCATTTTGGTTTATATGCTTGGTTTCAAGTTTTAAACCACTAATAATGCGATTGTCCATTTGTTATTGGTACCAGAATATATGCTACATTTGAATGTTTATGATCTAACATCTATCAATTTATACTATGAAATAAATAAAAATGGGGTCATATGTCTTCATTGTAGGCGTTTAAAGTTGTATTTTTTCTACCCTTCTATCCTATTAAATATTTTTTTTTATAATACTTTAACGAACGCAATTTTGAACCTTGTGATATGTGTTGGCCTAAAAAGGAAAAGTTTTAAGTAAAAAAACAATTATAGTTGTGACCTAAATGGCTATCCATAACTAAATTAATCTAAGATATGTAAACGTATGTTTTTAAAATGGGCACCAGTAGCTATACCAAAAATGACTGCTACGGTATGGTATGGTTTGGTTTGGTATCGGTATTTAAAGATAGGGAAAAAGAGCCTTGGAAGATGGAATAAAAATAGGAAAAAATGACTTCCTTAAATTCTTTACTGAGTTCAACCAAGCCCCTTAACTAATAGATGCTAGTTGGGGGGCCATCTGCTAAACCCAGCCCCACTCTAAGTAAGTTAAGGGGCTTTGGCTTCAGGCCAAAAGTACTAGATAAAAAAAAGCAAACAGGTTGGTAAGAAAAAAAAAGAGTTAGATGCATGTTAGCAATAAAGGCATGGTACACGTTAGCTAATAAGGCCGGTGCACGTTAGTAAAAAGGACCCAATGGACACTGTTTATGCTTTGTACGTTTTGAAGCAGAAATCCACAAAAACGAATATGGTATAAGTATGAATATTAAGACACTACTGGTTCGATTTTTCACGATAAAGAAAAATATCACTATAGGGTACTGAACCGGTATTTGCTAATATAGTTACGTTTTTAATGGAATTTATACGCTATCGCCTATCGATACTGATGTTAAGACAATATTGATTCGGTTCTCCATGATAAAAAAACATTACTATGCAGTTACCGAAAGTACTGTTTCAGTACGAGTACCCGGTACCAAATTCTAATCCCTAAAAGGGTAAAAAAAACCAGCACCGATTCCAAATAAAAAGAGGTTTTGTAAAAAAAAATACTGGTACATGTTAGCAAATTAACGGTGGTGCACGTTAACATAGTATGTCGATGTACGTTAGCAAAATACGAGCACTATTAAAGTGTATTTTTAATACTATATATAATATAATATATAAAATTGTTAGAAAACTTACATAGTGATCGCCTCAACGCCTCTTGTACATGAAGCTCGCGTGTGTCCGAGTCTCTGTACTTGCTGCAATAAACTATAACAGAAAACAAAATCATAGAAGTGAACTGGGCTTGTGTTTGACACAATTCCCTTAAACAGATTCTTCGTCTGTTTCCAGGGTACACCGGTTCGAAGCAGTGTCGATGGTGCACTGCCGGACTATCCCACTTGCCTGAAAAGAAACCGGAAGAGGACTGCTTCTGAAAATTGTAGCTGCAACAATCGATCATATGTTTCTGTTTTGTGTGTGAGTATAGTTACGAGCGCATGTATATGTGATGCACTTCTCTATATGAGAGAAAGATCAGAACTTTAGAGTTTTGTAAGTGTCACTTCTGTGCACACTAGTGCAGGTTTATGTAGACTCAAAATACCAACACCAAAAAGAAAAATGAAACTGTTGCAGCCTCTTTAATTCGTGATTAATCATCAATTAATCATGCTTAATTACCATTAACTGCAACTTAAGTCTAGTAGTTGAAACATTTTTCTTGGAAGCTTCTTCTAGTTACACAATTAAAAACAAAACGGGTAGTAAAAACCGTGTCGCGCGGACCCGGGTTTTTCGAGCTGCATTCGTGTCCGCAGATGCGGGCGTCGTGTTGGTTCAAGAATTTTTCCCGAACCAGAACCCATTTTTGCACCCCCCCTGCGCGCGCGGGTAGGTGCCAGAGTATAATGTAACACAAAGAATTTACTTCCTTCCATTTGGTTTCTCCTTATAAACCATTCACAATATCATCTCCCAACCAATGTGGTACAAACCAAACTCACATTCACACACATATTTCCAACAGTCCCCCACATGAATGGGAGTTGCTTACAGAAAACAACCTCATTCCGATTAAATTTCAACAGTTGAGTTTTGCATACAAGTTTGAGTAATATCACTCATGATGACATAAGACACCCGTGATAAGATAGCGACTATCTATATCTTTGTGTTATTGAGGTCATCCATTATATTACTCAACCCATATTACTCACACGAACCGTTTTCAGCGCTATATGAGTTCTCCTCATATTCAGCTAAATAGTATCATTACCAATGAACTATTTATTCGGTCGTTTAGAGTCATCCTTTTTAATGGATTATATATTTTCTTGTACAAAATTCATTCTCATGTCTTCACGTATGTTTGAATGTTCAAAGTTAATTTATTCTCCGTGGAGCATTTAAATTAACAAGTATTAGTCTAGCATGCTTTAGACTACGAATACTTAAGATGTGAACAGAAGATGCCTCATTCTGATTCTTCACAGCCTTAAGAGATAACTCGCTATCTCTTCCTAACATTCACGTCTTAGTTTAGACACAAAATGAGATTTTGTTTACCATTCCAAAACATTGGTTTAAAGAATGCTTCAAAACCATAATTAATTCCATCCATTAGGATCAAGACTCGTTTGCCTTTAATCTCCAAGACTTCACCATTGACTCTTTAGGACTTAAACATAAGTCTTAATATAAGTCACTTTGATAAACATATTCATCATCAACAAGTCAATTATATTGGCACTCAACGACATGACATTCACATATCCCTAAGTGATATGTATATATTTTGTTGAAACTATTTATTGGGTGACTCTCCCAAATATATCACGAATCCTCCATATAGTTCAACCGACATTGATGGTTTGTAGAGACTCTACACGTCCATCACTATTCTAAGTCTTTTATAATAAATCTCGCAATATTTATCAAAGACTTATGAATAATAACATATATTTCTATCATATGTTATAGTCATCAAAACTGCATTTGTGCATTTCTACGTAAATGCTCTCAACATTAGATGACATATCTCGTTTTCGTGCATTTAACTTTAATACACTTGCCACGTTGATCATGATTATCTCAATGGGGATGGATGAAGAGTTTTTCTTCTTAGTCACTTAATTAGAGACTTAATTTAAAATTAAAGGCTCTACTCAAATGGCATTAAGAACTCTACTCAAGAGTTTCACTATATGAAATAAAACCTCATCAAATGACATTAAGAACTTTACTCAAGAGTTTCAATTATACACTTAATTTAGTCTTAAAACTATAGTCAAGTGTCATAAATAAAATAACTCTACTAAAGAGTTTTTCTTCAATTCACCACATGAATAGTTTTATCAATTAATAATTATAATTTACCAAATTATAATTTCAATATAATCCAAAATATATATAACATATTACATATATCTTTAACCGGATTCATATAAGGATATATAAACATCAAATCTCAAAGTGTTATTCTTTTCAACACTTTATCGTTCGACGAAATAATAGCAATTATATCGTCTCGTGGCATGTTTCGAGGTACTCCCTCAATACACTGCTCAAAACAACAAAGTTGTTTATACTTAACTACTCACAAGTAGTCGAACAAGTAATATGTTCAAAACAACATCAAGTTGTTTTACACTAAATAGTCTCTCTAGACTATTATATGGTTCAAGTCATCATACTTCTCATACAAGTATCAAACCATATATAATTTGCAAAAGACATGTTTATTCATACAAAACATTTCTACTTTTACAAGTATTTTCCATAAACTATACATATTTATGTTTTGATTACACATCAAAACCATAAACTCTAATATAGTTTTATTATTTAAACCATTCCTAATTCGCTTGTTAGAGTATATGGTGTTTATGATTAACCATTTCTAACATACTTGTTAGAATGCAAACAATTACACGTTTGTGTATTTGTACAATAATCTTTTCCAACACACTTGTTAGAAAATATAAACAACTTATTTTGTTTTTACAAAATCATCAATTTCTAACACGCCGGTTAGTAAAATCAATATATAAGTTTACAAATTAAACTTACGATTTTGTTATAATAATTTCTAATACGCTTATTAGAAATGTATCATGATACGTATTCTTTCAATGTCGTCGATTCTAACACGCTTGTTAGAAGTACATGTTTCAAAACCTTAAATTTCGAAACCTTTTATTTTCCAATATTCTCATTAGAAAAGTAGAGTAAAGATCCGGTACAAATAGTTTTTTTGGTAAGAACTGTGAGAATCAAAGGAGGGTATTTTTTTTTTATTTTTTTTTTCAAAAATTTTTTTCTCATATTGTTAAACATGTATTATAGTATTGAAAACTAAAAAAAAAAAAAAATTTGGTGTAGAGTAATTACGTGTAGAGTAATTACATAATTACTCTAGTGTAAACTAATGTATTTACCTTAATGACGTAATTACACTAAAAAAAAAATTTTTTTAATTTTTTTTTTGTATTATTCATCTAGAAAGAATGTTTAAGCATATGGGAAAAAAAATTCTAAAAAAAAAAATATTTTTTTTACCCCCTTTGATTCTCACAGTTCTTATCAAAAAACTATTTGTATTTGATCTTTACTCTAGAAAAGTAAACATTCAAAACCTTGAAATTATCTTTCTAATACGCTAATTAGAAAGAAAATGTAAGCAAAAGTTTTTGCATGGGTTTACAAAATTATGTCTTTTCTAATACTCTAATTAGAAATTCAAACAGTGTATATACATGTTAAAATGTTAATATTTCGGTTTATCTAACCACAACACAACACCCATGAACCCCAAAATGTTGAATCAAATTTGTTTTGTAAAACATTCTTACGGGTGAAAGATTGCATTCCCATTATGAATGTAATCCAATTCGATGTACCAAAAGGAAAAATTCTACAAACTTTCGCGAACCCAAATTCCTTAAGAAGAAGGTTTAAGATCGGTTTCCAATCTACACGAAAGTTTGTTTTACAGTCTGTTTAAGTTTGTTAGAAAACTTACATAGTGATCGCCTCAACGCCTCTTGTACATGAAGCTCGCGTGTGTCCGAGTCTCTGTACTTGCTGCAATAAACTATAACAGAAAACGAAATCATAGAAGTGAACCGGGCTTGTGTTTGACACAATTCCCTTAAACAGATTCTTCGTCTGTTCCCAGGGTACACCGGTTCGAAGCAGTGTCGATGGTGCACTGCCGGACTATCCCACTTGCCTGAAAAGAAACCGGAAGAGGACTGCTTCTGAAAATTGTAGCTGCAGCAATCGATCATATGTTTCTGTTTTGTGTGTGAGTATAGTTACGAGCGCATGTATATGTGATGCACTTCTCTATATGAGAGAAAGATCAGAACTTTAGAGTTTTGTAAGTGTCACTTCTTTGCATACTAGTGCAGGTTTATGTAGACTCAAAATACCAACACCAAAAAGAAAAATGAAACTGTTGCAGCCTCTTTAATTCGTGATTAATCATCAATTAATCACGCTTAATTACCATTAACTGCAACTTAAGTCTAGTAGTTGAAACATTTTTCCTGGAAGCTTCTTCTAGTTACACAATTAAAAACAAAACGGGTAGTAAAAACCGTGTCACGCGGACCCGGGTTTTTCGAGCTGCATTCGTGTCCGCAGATGCGGGCGTCGCGTTGGTTCAAAAATGTTTCCCGAACCAGAACCCATTTTTGCACCCCCTGCGCGTGCGGGTAGGTGCTAGAGTATAATGTAACACAAGGAATTTACTTCCTTCAATTTGGTTTCTCCTTATAAACCCTTCACAATATCATCTCCTAACCAATGTGGGACAAACCAAACTCACATTCACACACATATTTCTAATAAATATGATAACAAAATAATCATATACAGTATAGTAACAAAATAATCAAATAAAACAAAATAATATGTTTTTTCTTATAGAATAAAATAATAAGTTTACTGCAGAATTGTTTTTGAACTAATAGTATATATAATTTAATGGGGTTTGTATTTGGGTTGGTGTTTGGGATTGTGATTGTATGTTTATTGTGTTGTGTATGTATGTATATATATATATATATATATATATATATATATATATAGTAGTTGGTTAAAAAAAATAAACAAAACATTCAAACTTTCCAACGGCTACAACATTTATTTTTTTTTTCAACGGTAATAATAATAGGAGAGCCAATCACCACAAGCCACCTTTCCCCCCACGCCATGCCTTCCCCCACCACCCACCCTTCCCGCCTGCTCTCTCCCGCCCCTAGGGGGTGGTGTTCCCGCCTCCAGCTCAGCTCCCCGCCTCGTCTTCAAGCCCCACTCCCTCCACTCTTAACTATGGATGAGTTGTTTAATTATTAAATTTAATATCAGTAATGGATATAAAGAGCAAAAATTCAAAAAGGAGTAAAGGTGTTTAAGATACTGTAATGGCCAATGGACCACACGAATAAATGGATTTAAAGATTAAACGTGTAGAATTGCTAAAACATCATGGAGCAGTTGCACTTCTATGCATAGTTGTAGGGACACATCAAGTGGCGGAGTCCGGAAGTATTTTTAGGGGGTTCATTTCGTAGATTGTCACTGATTTTCAATAATTTTTCAAGTTTTTTCTAAATCAAGGGGGTTCCTCGGAACCAAGGAACCCCCTGGATCCCGTCCTTGGTGACATCGACATTCAGTTAATCAATTTTTAGTTGGTGTTACAATATACATTTATGGGGGTTGGCTAAAGGTACCATAGCATGCTAAACGACTAAAACTACCCCTATATTAAGGGGTTGTTTGGTAAGCCTCTTAATGAAGCTATGAATCATTCAGCACTGAATGATTCAACATTCAACGCGTTTGTTTCAGCTTCTAAATAGAATGGTTAAGGCTGAACCATTAAAACTTGGGATGTTGCTGAACCATTAAGCACTGAAATAGGCTGAATTTTAATGAAGCTCTCCTATCAATGTGGAACAAGAAAACTAACCATTAAGATGTCCAACTTAATGGTTCTAACACTTAACCATTCAGACCTCTTAATCAAGCAAACAGCCCCTAAGGGTATATTTAGTAAAAATAACAGGGAGTTAGATATCGCACATTTATAACTATTTTCACGTGTTTATAAGTTTACACAAACATAACCCGTTAACTTGAAACTTAATTTTTTTTTTATTCCAACTGCCTAAAAACCTATATAACATCAACTATTCTAAATTTATACAAAACACATTTTCCCATAATTAAGTGGCGTCAAAAATTGTATAATACGAAATGTCAACAACAAAAAATGTCAACCAAACATTAAAAGGTCTTTGATTTTCAAACTTGATTCACATTCCAGTTCATTTTATATTGGATATGACCCAGCTTGTCATCAAATTTATATAAATTTTCAAAATGCAAACAAAAATAAACACATTGCTATATATTTTTTTAACGGCCAACAAATTGTTGTCCCGATTACCCGGGGCACCCACCATTGTGAAAGCACCCAAACGCCCCTAGGTGAAGACACGTCTTAGGTGCCCGCATGCAAGTAGCGCTGGGTAGCCAGAACCCACCTAGTCACCAGATTCAGGGAAAAACCCGACCCCCACGCGCTGTATTAAGTATGCAATGCTACACAAAACACAAATATTATATGGGAATGAGGATATAATAATAAAAAATAAAACAAATAATTTCACTTTTCACATTTTAATATATGCTTTTAAGAAGGAATATCATGAAAAGAGTATTCACAATGACAACAAAACTATATATATAACAAAATTTCATGCTCTTAACATCTATTTGACTTGATATATGATTAACTTCAGGATTCCATATACTGTGAGGATGGAGGGGTTGTTTGTGTCTTCTCAGGACCTGTAAATTTCAATTCAGTCACATTAACTACACACACCAACCGACATCGACACGCTTGATAAATAAATAAAATAACTAATTTTAAACTAAAATTCATGAGTTGCAAAAGCACTTGTAACTAGTGCTCCCTAATAGAGGTGTCGAAAACCGTTGAAACCGACTGAACAAGTCGGCCGGTTTAAGATACACACGGTTCAGTTTTCACAGGTTGGCGGTTCGGTCTGTTTTGAAACCTGGAACAGGTTGTGTAAACCGAATAGACTGGTTGACCTTTATTACATATATATTTCTTTTCACCATTTTTATCATTTTTAAAATTTTAATACAAACTAGCGATTATAAAAAATATATATATATATCCTCAAACCATTAAACCACCAAACTAGTAAAACAGGTGAGTCTGACTGACCCACCCAACCCGGCCAGTTTGGTTGTCGTTTCCTAAAACTCTAATTAGCGGTCGTTCCTTGAATTTTCATCAAAACCGGACCATAAACACCCCCTAAAATTGACATCAACATGTATTTATATATGTGTGCTAAGGAATAAAATTTGAGGTAAAAAGGTAGCATAGCATACCATGCATTCCACGCATCTCGATTTCTCGCAGTTCTTGAACAAGGGCACAACAGCAGCACATGACATGTGACAGAAAGTCATCACACCATCCACCCTGAGTAGGTTAAAGTCCCTCAAAAGTGTGTTTAATGCATACATCATTTTATTCAAAAATCAAATAATAACACAATAGTTAAACACCATATTTGACATACAGATTAGTATAACTAATTTGAATATTTTTAAAAAATAGGTGGACCTGCAGGTTTAACCCGCCTGTGTTGCCACCTCGTCAACTAACCAAAGCGTACACAGAAATGGGAAACAAAGCTGAGGTGGCATTACCGTGATATCGAGGCTTTTTCGAAGCTTTCCCCTGATGCAACAAGTGTAGCAACAGCATGACAATATTAGCGAATAAGCCATCAGCTCATTGCAGGCCTCTCCGGAAGCTGTTCAATACAACCAAACACGAAAATACATCGCGCCACAATATCAAAATACATAAGTTTTAGTAACAGGAAAGGTAGAGTGAACTATAATCAGAAATCCATGATATGCTGTCAACCATATTGTAAAAAGATATGGTCCTAAACATATAACGAATAACGGAAAAAGAAAAAGAGCATCTAAAATTATATTCTGCAGATGTATAAAGAATCTTACTCATGTGCCTGTTTGTTGCAACACTTGCAATCTTTGAAAACGTCCCACAAGGAAATAAGAAAGTCTTTATGCCTAAACAAACCGACAGCCTACTTAAAGAGTACAGTAGAATAGAGATAAACAATTTATTGCAAATAACAATAATATGCAGAAAATGTATTGCAAAACATACACATCTTAGGCTCCGAACAACAACCAAGTAGATCTGAATGCCACTCTCCATCGCCATAAGATGCTCGAGACGAGGAAAAATCATGTCCATACAAAACCATAGAGGTGCTTTTGGCAGACCATAAACACCATTAACAGATACATTAATAATCTTTCGATTAATAATATGTTGTTTTGCAAAATAATTTTGTAAAAGAAGATACCAACTTTGTATTTGAGTGTGCCATCTTTTCTGAATCGTTCTCATCTTCAACTTCCTTATCACTGCTAACGTCAGCCTTCTTGGAACTCTTTTTAGGTGAGTCTTGCTCGTGTTGAGATTTTGAGGCAACGACTTGTGTAACCTCAATCAAATGTTGAATTACTTCACACTGGTTTACATCTAAGTGAGCTTGTGATCGTTGTAGTTCCAGTTGAAGCTTTTCATTTTCTTTCTTGATAACCTCCTTAAAAGGTAAGTTCGGGTAGCTACATGACAGCGATTTCTTCAAAATAACAGTTTCAGCAGGTGAAGGATCAGGCTTCATAATTACTTCTTGCACCTTTCTATCTTCATCATCCAATGTGTATTCACGCTGATCGTATTCAATATATTCCAATCTTTCCTGCTCAAAATAATATCTTTCTTATAACTTTACTCAAAAGTATGTTATAAACAAAGTTAATCCAACTAACTAAACACAAACAACAATATAACAAGTCAACATACGAAAGGTCTCAGGTTCAAATCCAGCTTCCGCTGGTTTTGTAACAGCCCAAGGTAACTCGTATCGTATATTGTCCGCTTTGCCCGCGCAGCCGTATCAGATAATCAGACTGGTGCCAGACTCACGGTTTTGCATTTGTCTCACCCCCGAAGGACTGGCCAAAACGCGTACGACAGAGAAGGTATCCCACCCCTTATAAGGAAGTGTTTGTTCCCCTTCAACACCAATGCAAAGCCTTGAGTCTGGCACCCTTCTGAAAGACGTTGGGGCGGGCAAAGAGGACAATATTGTGGTGTGGTAAATCTGGGTTGTTACAGGTTTCCTGTCTTAAAGTCCATCTGGGTCCCACTAGTTAGCAGAGTATTGTTGGGTCCAGTAAGTTTAGCTTGCACTAACAGGTTCTCATGGTTACAATAAATAAAGAAAAATAAAGATCGAGTGTTACCCTGACTCGCGCATTATCCACAAGAGTGATGAGTGGAATAATCTTCAAATACCGATCAATCTCATTTTGGGCCTTTCTAAATTGGTAAACAATATTCCATCCCATAGCAAGCAAGTACAAGTAACTTCGATCTTGACAACTATTAACCAAAATGTAAGACCTCCTCAACGCTTCCTCAAGCTGTTCCAACGGTTCACGCGTCTCCGGATACCTTTTCAACTCACTGATCTTAAGCTGCTGTAACAGATTCCCAATCAACTTCAAATGTGTTGCAAACTGCTTGCAGTTTTTCTTGTGCATACGCGCCGTGCTAGCCGCTTGAACAATCATCCCTATGAGCCTCACCGCATCTAGCCCGGTTAACTGGGCCACATTTGCTATCTCCCCAAAATGATCCCATGCTCCTTCCATTCTTCACAATCTTCAAATCAATTATTTATTTAACTTTAACTTTCTTGGCTTCTTATCTTTGTCAAGTTTATAAAAACTATCTCAGTCTGCCATAATATGCTGTTTTCTCAAAGTTCTGTTTTTTTTTTTTTTTTTTTTTTTTTTTTTTTTTTTGCAGATTTTCAAATAATTGAACACAGACTCCTTGATAATCAACAGCAGAATCTGGTAAAAAAAAAATAAAAGAAACTAAAACTAATCATGGTTTAATAGTAAAAAATAATTAAATAATTAAAAAGAAATCATTCATAAAAGGATCTCATAGATTCTCTGTTAAAGCTTTCACTTTTTTTGTCTGATGAAAGTGAAAGATTTACCAAAGAGAAACAAATAATAAAAAACAGTAGAAATTAGGTATAAACAGAGCTGAAGTAACTCTAAATTATAATTAAAAAAAAAGCAATTAAATCAATAATTGAAGCTAAAAAAAACTATAATAAACAAAATCTTTAGATTCAACTGAAATTGACCCATTATTACAAACATGAATGTGAATCAAAACAATGAATAAAGCAAGAAACTTTACAACTAGAAGCTGAATCTTTACCTTGTTTTGTGGTTAAGGGTGTGTGAAGAAATTTAAGGGATTTAATCGGTTGGATACAATGTGAGTAGTTGTAGTGTTGGGATTGAGGATATTAGGGCCATGCATTTGTTTGCTGGATAATATTAATATTCTTGCAGAAGGATATGGCAATGTCGTCTTCTTCTTGTTGCAGATGGTTGATTTAGATGACTTTTGGATGGTATTGCACTGTTTCTCTCTCTAGAAACCTTTGGATGTATGTATCGGTTGAGTTTGTCTGTGTTTTGAGTTGTGTGTGTGCGTGTGTGTGAGAGAGAGAGAGAGAGAGAGAAGCATAAGGAAAGTAGTAGTATAGTGTGTTTTTCTGTTTTGGTAAAATTGCATGTTTATGTGTTGATATGGTTAATTGCAAAAGAGTATAACTGTAACCCATATATACAATATCACCCTTATATATTTCTTTATCTATTTGTTTCTTATTTTCTCTATTTTTTTAGGTCTGGTTCAGCTGGTTTTAACAAAAGTTATGGGGCCGAACGGCCAATTATGGTTTCGAGAAGTAACCAGAATTGTTACGTGTTGAGGTTTTGTTTTAGCGTTTATTTTTTAAAAAGATTAAGTTTGTATCAAAAAATATAAGACAAAGTATACGGTATAAAGCCCCTTAAAATAAGAAGCGTAAGAAGCCACCAGAACTTGCTACCTGTCAATCTAACCTAACCATATCTAACCACAGTTAAACAACGATTAAACATATTATCTTCTCCTGATCTAAACACAACACAGAACATAAACCTGACTAGAAGTTCATTGATCGAGATCTAAGCACCACCACCACCACCACCGCCACCGCTACCGCCACCGAACCACCACCCGACACCACCACGTCATCCTTCCCTGTTCTAAACCTAACCCGTCCTCATTTTGAAACAAACCGATCGAGATCTGACCACCACCACCACCACCATCACCACCACCACTACCACCACCACCACCACCACCACCACCAGAACCGTTATCCAATGAACAGGCGATACGTATCGAACATTTCGGAGGCGTAAATAGAGTTGATTTTGGGGGTTTGTGTGAGGCGTTTGGAAATGAGGGATAAGGATTTGTTGAGAACTGTTTGTATGAAAAAACATAGTAAAAGACTGTAAATAAAAAAACAGAGGTGAAATGGAGATATACCTGCAAAAAGATTGGTGGCTGGAGATGGGATGATGATAAGGAAAAGTTTATTTGTGCAAGTTAAGGAACGAAGCCATATTCACAACCAGAAGCTATTATGCTATGAAGGTTATTGATAAAGAGGTGTTAGCTCTTAAGAAGAAGACATAGAGAGTGCAACAAAGAAGAAGATATTAAAATATGTGATGATGTTCGATGTAGGTGCGTTTAAAATAGTAAAGGGTTGGTATTTGCTTTGATATGAATAGCAGAGATAAAGGAGTGCGTTTGTTTGGGTTGATTTTTGGTTTGATATTAATAAGGTGCGTTTGTTTTTTTGGTAAAGGTGCGTTTGTTTTTTTGGTGGGTTTGATGAGTGCGTCCAAAATTTTCAATGAGTGCTTCCAAACTTTCAATGAGTGCTTCTGAAATTTTGATGAGTGCGTCTGAACTTTGATGAGTGCGTCTGAAATTTTAATGAGTGCGTCTGAATTTTAATGAGTGCGTCTGAATTTTAATGAGTGCGTCTGAATTTTAATGAGTGCGTCTGAATTTTAATGAGTGCGTCTGAAATTTAATGAGTGCGTCTGAATTTTAATGAGTGCGTCTGTTTTAACCCAGGTATGGTTAGGGTTTTTAATCTGCATCCTTAATCTAATGGCTGAGATTGCTTCTTACGCTTCTTACGTTAAGGGGGCTTTATACGTTATCTAACGATACATGTGGTCCATAGGTATAATGCATATACATAGTTGCATGTTTTAGTAGATAATTTATAAGCAATAATGGCTAAACGACTAGTTTGGTTTTAAGTTCCAACTTCCAGCCGCCGTCTAAATTGCTAAACCGTCAAAACAATATCACATGCCACTCATGTACTAGTTTGGTTTCACTTATATCAATTACGATAAAAAGTTAGTAGAAAACTGCATTCTATTAGAAGAATGCTACAACGAGAAGCTTCGAAGTGAATATCCTACGATTGAGAATCAATGACAGTATAAGATCAAATGTTGCACACATTCTTATGATGTATTTTAACAACCGAATTAATAGCTATGAAGATATGAGCCACTTTATTTTTTCATAAAAAGAAACAAATGAATCCAAGATCGTAGGTGTTTGGTGAAATGATAGTTTGAAATTAGTTAACATTGGCATGACATTTTTATTTATTGGATATCTTATTGTACAACATCATACATAAAAATGATTGGATGGACAAAGTTCACATAAGGGGGGGGGGGGGGGGGGGGGGGGGGGGGTGAGGGGGCCTAATTGTAGCCTATGGGTATTATACACCGAACTTGCACACATTTGATTAGGCCCCTTAAAAGTTTTACTACACATTGTTATTTACGCATTTAGTATAACCCCTCTTAATACCTAGTTTTTAGTTCAATGTTCACTTATTCTCTCTTACCATGTTTTTTTGTTCTCCTTTGCTTCATACCTTCTCAATTCAATGATCCTTCTTATACTTTTGTTTAACTGCCCCACTTTAGAATGAACAACGCTACTCGATTCTTAACTCGCAGCTTGTAATCAAGTTGCAATCCAAATTTTGTTGGTAAAGTTTCTTATCTATATTGGTTTTCTTCATTGTTTATTGGAATCAAATAAGTTTATCTATATTGCAATGAATCATTAATTGGTATATCAATATGTGAGTTTACTTGGTGTGATTTTATCCCTCCGATTGTAACTTGTGACTTTAGTTCTCGATTTGTATTGCACTTGAGTGATTTGGTTTATTTGTTTAATTTCATCAGTTCCCGATCTAACCCGTTTTGACCTGGTGACTAAAATTTCTGGATTACACTATTTTTGTGTATGAAATAGGTGTGAGAGACAATCTTAGGAAAATCTTATGGTGTCCTTTTATACATTTGGCATAATATATATACCTTTGTGCAATGTAACAATTTACTATGAAAAAAATTAAATTCTATAGTGTATTAGTGGGTGGACCCCATTACCCGTGTATGGGCCTCAATTACTATATTTTACGGATCGCGTGCACGGGCCGATTTTCATCGACTACCAAATTTTTCCAGATCCATATCTTTCTAAATCCAGATTAATGTACAACTTACGATGCATATGTTACAAATAGTTGAAATTTTAAATATTTGGATTTTATTGGTTGCATTGAAGGTAGGAATGACAATGGGTCGGGTTTGGGACAGGTTTAGGTAATCCCAACTCCATACCCGATTAGGTATGCTTGTCCCAAACCCGGCCCAAAACCCATCGGGTTTGTGTCGGGTAATTACCCATCGGGTATTGGGTATACCCGCGGGTTTTGGGTAAACCCATTAATTTTTAAAACTTACTCATTGAGTATATACGACCAAAAACCCGACTGACATCTATTAGGTATCTATTAACCAATTACATTTACCATTATTAAATATATATGTAAATGATTACAATGTATAAATATAAATTTTTTAAATCATATAAAAACAATCAAAGACATAGATAACAATAGTATAGACTAACTTTTTGGTAATTTTAGCACAAGATGACAATGTAGATGGACAATTAGATATATTATGCTTACATATTTAAAAAGATATATTAAGAATTATCAGTATTGTAAAAGTCGCTAGGCGGACCCTAGTCGGCTGACTGAGGAGTTGGGTGTACTCGGAGTTGGCCGTTAGTTACTATTCAACTCCGTTAGTTACTATTCAACTCCATTAGTTACTATTCATCTCCGTTAGTTACTATTCAACTTCGTTAAGTTACTATGCAACTCCGTTAAAATAGTACTAACGGAGTTACTATTTAACACCGTTAGTTACAATTCAACTCCGTCAAAATAGTATTCAACTCCGTTAGGTTGCTTTTCAACTCCGTTAACTTACTACTCAACTCCGTTAAGTTAGTATATTCAACTCCATGACTATCAAACTCCGCTAAGTTGCTTTTCAAATCCGTTAATTTACTATCCAACTCCGTCAACTTATACTACCTAACACCGCCAAATTTTACGTCTACTTTTGGATCACTTTTTTCTGTTCCATACACCGGTGATGTGCGCTATTGGTGTTACTTCGCATGGTTGTTCGCCTTAGCACACCCAAAAGTCCGTTCCCGCGCGCGTATGTTGACCATCTTAGCAATAGTAACTAACGGAGTTAACCGTTAGTTACTATTCCATTACCCGCTGCGCGCGGGAAAAAAACTAGTTACATATATTGAAGAAATTGAAGATACAAAAAAATAAAAAAAAAACATAATTCTTAATAAAGTGAGAAATCCATACTTTTTTTATGGTTAAGCACATAAAAAAATAAATAAAATAAAAAAGTAATTTTTTTTGTGGTCAATGACTAATACATGGACACCATATTTAAAGTTGTGTATACTATGCGGTTCAAATTATGCAATATGCGGGCCATTTAGATTTTAGACTAATAGCTCGTGCTAACAAAGGCATCAATGTAGGTGCGTCCCTACCGACGATAATGATGGTGATAGTAGGGATTGTTAGGTAGGGTCGGTAGGTGTGAGTCGAGAGAAGATCGTAGTTTGTTTTTAACGGCTAATTTCCTAGCCTATTTTTTGCGTCATTTCTTACACCCTTCTTATTTTGCCTTATATGAGGCATGAACTCCTAACCTCCTATTAAAAACCCAACATCTTTACCACCACACCACAAGAAGTAGAGCGAGAACTTTTTTTAAGAATAATAAACTTACACGTCACAATCACAATGTTCACAAGGGGCTACAACCGTTATCATTTGGATACAACACCTTACTACTAGAGATGCAAACGAGCCGAGCCGAGCCAAGCCCGAGCTCGATCAGGCTCATGCTTGAGCTCGATTAACGTATAAGAGCTCGAGCTCGGCTCGTTGGTAGTTTCTCAAGCTCGAGCTCAGTTTGGGCTAAGCTCGTTTAGTGTTTATTAGTTAATATATAAATAAAAATAATATACATTTAAGCTCGTTTAGGCTCGATAAGTCTAAAGCTCGGATCGGCTCGTTTACTAAACACCTATAATTGTGAGGTAAATATTATAAAATATTAATAAAACAAATATTATACTAAGGCTCGATAAGGCTCGACGAGCCCGACGAGCTTTATTTGCCAAGCTCGAGCTCGGGCTCGATAAGTAAATGAGCCTTTGTTTTAGGCTCAAGCTCGGCTCGGACTCGATAAGGCTCGGCTTGTTTCGAGCTTTTTCACGAGCCGATCTTGAGTAACTCACAAGCTGCTCGGCTCATTTGCACTCATACTTACTACAACAGTATACTCCTTGAAACTATATGCCATATGGCTATAAGCCCTTTAATTAAAAAGTTAACGAATGATGAAAATGTAAAAGTAAGATATTTCTTCACGGGATTTTATTGTTGGTTCTTCTTTCACTTTCCGTCAGTGGCGAACATAGTTTACAGTGTGGGTAACACTCACTACATCTCACATTTTACAATGACGTTTTTTTTTACGTTTTATGTATTACGATCTCAATGAAATATTTTTAAGTTACCCTGAAATATTTTTAAGTTACCTTTGAGATTATTTTGAGCTATCCCTTAAAAAAGTAACGGCTTTTATTGAAAGCCAACATTAATTAAAGATCAAAAGCCCACTAATTTATTAAAACTCAAAAAGCTAATTTAATTAAATAACTTTAAGCCTAAAATTTTACTTTAAAAGCTCTATGCTCACTAATTTATTGCCTTGTGAGCAGTAGAGAGTGGGCCTATGGCCTTTTATTTTTGTTTTGATTTTGAACCAACCAGAGCAACCCATCGACAACCCCATCTCTCAAACAACAACACAACGACGTGCACTTTGTAGTGCAGTAACAACCGACAGCCAACCCCCTCCCTCAACAGACATAAGTGATCTACGGCCTCCTGCGCCAAGCTTCAAAGTCCAATATTGACCTTTGGAAATCGGTATTATTCTACTCCTCATGTCAGGGATTTTGGGTTTATGTGGAATTGTTTTAGGTGTCATGTGTAATTATTCACTTATAATTTTAGGGTTTATATGCAACTGATTGTATCTTGTTCACTTGTAATTGTTCTTATATGCTGTTCACTTATAATTGTTCCTAATTCTATATTGTTCACTTACAGTTTTTGGGTTTATGTGCAAATTGAAATTGTTTGAAAAATTAAACACGTTCTACAAACCTCTTATTAGCAATCTGTGTAAAAGAAAATCCCCAGGAAATGATAGTATTGATCTAAGTTCAATTATTCCTTCGGCTTCAATTCCTTCAAATCTTCAATACAAAATACAATTGATGTGAATGCTTATCATTCGATACGAAATTAAGAGGTTTCTCTTGCATGAACCAGGGATGCACGATGGGATTCTCATCATAGAACAATCGAGTGTGTGAGGAGTATTTGAACAATACACTAGTTTGTGCGGACGAAACATAAACTTTTGATAAAGTAATAGAGTACGATGCAATAGCTCAATTTCAAACTTTCAAATGCCAAAGAAGTATGTGTTTAACTTTATTTATTATCATGTTTTTTTTTTCTTCCGTTTACATTGTATGAATGAACGACAAAAAACATTGAACTTTACCTTTGAAATTTTGTTCTAGATCCGCTGCTGCTTTCTTGTATGAATGAACGGTCACCCCAAACCCGTCCTTAGTTTTAACCATCGTATCACTAATTATACTATATTAATAGATAAACCTAAATGAATAGTGACTAAAATGAATAGTAATTATAATATTATTTTATTCAATTAACTATATTATTATTTTATTATATATTATTTTATTCAAAATTTTTATTATATTATATACTATTAATATAAATAACATAATATTATCTAATTTCGTTACAAATTTCATGTGTTACCTTATGTGTAGATTTATATTTTTTTTAACGTTTACAACTAAAATGGAATCTCGATTGTATAATTCATTGATTGATCAACACTTCATCTAAATCTCGATTGTAAAACGCTCAACGCGCGTGATTCTATACAACTAGTTATATAAATTGACAAAAATGTATGTGTACTCCTATGTTTGAAATTTATTTTAGAAAAATGTATAAGTCATATTAGCATTTTGTCTAAAGGCATATATATCACATGTACTACGTACATGGATATCTGCACATTCTTATACTTAAAAAAAATGAGAGAGATGAACTCATAGAAAGGGTTAAGAGAGATAAATGAACCAAATATGTTTAATAATTTTATGATTTTGAATAAAACATATATAAATATGCTCATGTACTCATTGCATTCTCAACATAATATTGATTGGTTATTAAGTGAATGTACGTGTTCTTTTCGAAACCAATATTCTTGAGATTAATTTATTCTTTAAAAATATGGTATTGTTACCATTTTGTCTAAATACATATCTGAAAATACACTACATGTTATACCTCTTTTTAATTCATAGAAACATTATGTAAATCTCCTTATACGATTTCATGGTTTTTAATCAAAACACAATATATTCAGGCATTTATCGTTTGTTAATGCCAACCTATTTTCCTGTAGGAAAATTGGTTTGTGTGACAAGTGTGAGAAGGATTAAAAATTGATATGTATGCATCATTGTTTTTGATATATTCATGATGTTTTAGATTGTTTTGCTTAGAAAAACACCAAGCATCACAATTAATAACCGAAAATATTGTTGTGTTAAGTGTTTTTCAAGCCAAAACAATCAAAAACATCATTCCAAAATAAAAAAACATGATAGGTACATGCCAATTCTTAATCCTTCTCACACTTCTCACACAAACCAATTTTCATACAGGATCCACTACCTACATATATATATATATATTTATATATATAGAAATTTTAGATCTAGAATTCTCTGAACAACGTCGTGTTAAAAAATATAATACATAAAACTTTAGTATAAATTGTGTTATTAAAGATAATTGTGAGCATAGTTTGCATACAAGAGATAGTCCACAGTTGAACGCTATAATAGATCTTATTATAAATCTAAGTATCAATTTGCAAAAAGATGCATTAGATGATAGTAACATTTTAAATTATTAAAAGATATAAACAACTATACACAAAATTTAGATTATATTAAAACTCAAGTTGAGTATATTATAAAAGAATTTGTAAAGGCTAAAAATAAGAATATGACAAAAAATACATCTCTTGAAGTAGAACAATTAACAGAGGCAATAAAAAAATCTAAATATTAATAATATTAAAAAACCTACACCATATACACATTGGCAACCAAGAAAATGAGTTGAGTTAAATGCCAAAATGGCCCCTGTGGTTTGACCCAAATTGCCACTTTGGTCACTTTTTTGAATTTTTTGCCAAAACCACCCCTCAAGTATCGAAAAGTGCCAAAATGACCCATATTTAACTGAGTTTATAACTGAGGAAGGAAAGTCAGTTAAGTATCAGGGGCATTTTCGTCCTTTCATGTTCATCTTCTCCAAAATAAAACATCTGTGTGTTTATATTATACATCACACACACCACACATTGCATGAGAGAGAGGGGGTGAGCAGGAGAAAGAGGGAGACCGGAGGGTCTCCTCCGCCGGCGGTGGTGCTCCGGCGGCCGGCGAACTCAACACAACCACACCCCCACCTCCAAACCATCACAGTTCACCGTGCAACCACCCATCACCATCAAGATCCACTAACCAACCTTCTATCTTTTCTAAACCTAATTATTGGGGGTTAAAACCCCAAACCGATAGAGAGAGAGAAGATGCAGAGTCTAGAGAGAGAGAGAAGATGCAGAGTCTAGAGAGAGAGGAAAGAGAGAGACACGCAGAACGAGGAGAAAGAAGGAAGAAGACGACGGTGGTGGTTCGGGTGGGTTCTGCTCCAGCGGTGGTGGTGCTCCGGAGGAAGAAGATTGGTCTCCTCCGCCGGCGGTGGTGCTCCGGCGGTTCAGATCTGACTTCAAGGTAATAATCCCCAAACTCACCTTTCCTCTTTAATAATAACCTGTGGTTGTGGTGGTGTTGAAGCTGCGGTGGTGGTTCGGTTCAGTTCCAGGGTTAATGGTGGCTCACAGAAGTGGTGGTTGAGTGGTGGTTAGCCGGCGGTGTTAGTGGTGAGGGTTTGGTGGTTACAGGGGGCGGTGGTCAGTGGTTTGGTTGGGTTTATTTATAAAGTTTTTTTTTTATAATTTTCTCGATCTGTTTTTTGTTGATTAACGTATCGAAGATTGGATCTGTATGAGGAATTTTAGTTGATTAATGTAAGAATTTGGAAATTTGGAATTTTGTTGATTAATGTTCTGTGTTGTTGATGAATTCTAGTTGGTGGTGGACGGATGAAAGCATTTGGAAATCTGGAATGTTGATGAATTTTAGTTGATTAATGTTCTGGAAATTTGAAATTTGGAATGAAGGAATCGTGTGAATTTGAAATTTGGTGGTGGTGGTGGCTGGTGTGGTTTGCAGAAGAAGAAGAAGAGGGGGGTTGGAGAAGACGAACAGATGAAAGGACGAAAATGCCCCTGATACTTAACTGACTTTCCTTCCTCAGTTATAAACTCAGTTAAATATGGGTCATTTTGGCACTTTTCGATACTTGAGGGGTGGTTTTGGCAAAAAATTCAAAAAAGTGACCAAAGTGGCAATTTGGGTCAAACCACAGGGGCCATTTTGGCATTTAACTCAAATGAGTTCTTTTACATTTTTCAGGTGAATGAGATACCCTACAGATAAAACACTTCCACAAATATAGATGTTGCAGAAATATTCTGGTTAAACCAAAATGCTCAACAACCTTTGTATGAGTTAAAAAAATTCTTTAAAAAATACCAAAAAAATCCAACAATTCCAAACAATGTCCCATGGAGACATTACAAGTTAATAGGTGAAGGACATTATATTCAAGTAGATGCAAAGGACAATTGGCGTGTTCTTCTACCTTTTTCAGGCGAAGGAGATACCCTACAGATAAAACACTCCATAAACCTTGAAGAAGAGGAGGAAATAGAATACTGTTCAAGTCCACAGTCGATAGACAGTACACACAGGGATTTCTAGAAGCAAACGTAAGCAGTGACGTTACACAAATATGGAAGACAATTGTAAAGTAAGACACAGTTATAAAGCATCTCAAGGACATCTTAAAGTCATTAATAGGCCAACATTTGTGTCAATAATGGCCAACATCCGTTTGATTATTTTTCAACTTTGTAAAAGTAGTTTGTCGTTTATTTTCTTTAGTTTTTGACCATACACGTTGTAAGAGCTATATTGTTTAGATTATTTGTAATTTGCCTATAAAAGGCAACCATCTCTTTCATTGTAAATACACCAAGAAAACCATTGAAAGCAATAGTACTTTAACTTTCATGGCACACTAAAATCTCTCCGACGCTCCTTAACTAAACCCCCTTACTCTTCAGTTTGTCCAAATTCTTCATACAATATTATCATTTGTATACAATTATAAATTATTAGAAATGGTAGGTGGTATTATTTAAAAAAAGGTTATAAACATCTAAGATGTACGTATAACTATAAGAAAAGAAAAGAAAAACACCATATGAATACAAAATGAGTATTAAAAACAAAAGGTGTTTGGACCATGATCTATAATGTTTAGGGGAAAACGACGTATGTGTAATTTATAGTTAAAACAAAACAGAAACAAAGACGGCCATGTTCCAATCTTCAACCGTCAACTGCTTGTTTGGCCCGCAACAAAAATTGGTTCGTGTGTGAGTGTGACCCGTTAATTATACCATATAGAAGAAGATTTATAAATAGGGTTGTTAATGTGCGAAGCAGTATTATTATAGGTTGTGTAATTATTAACATAAATCACGTAATTATGTTATATAAGTTGCATAATTTTTATTGCATAATTATTATGTGTAATTAGTTATACATGTAGCATACTTATGAATATTATGCGTAATTACATATATATGTTGGGTAATTACGTTACTTCATGCATAATTATGACGGGAAATGCCACAAGTAGTTTACTGGTGGCTTCGTATGCTTCGCACAATAATTCCCCATTTTTTCATTAATTTTCCTAGAGATATATGTGAGTCACTGAAATTATATCACTGCTAATATATTGTTAGTTGCGTTTACTAATTAGTACATGTTTTGACCCGACCGGGCCCGTCAACGACCAGACTATTTCGATCCGAACTGGCCGGTCAACAACTCAGACCGTTTCGACTCATTCAAGCCCGCTAACGACTTGAACCATTTCGATAAGATCGGTCTCGTTAACGACCCGTGTTGTTTCGACCTGGTCGTCTGTTAACGACCTGAACGGTTTCGAACCGACCGGGGTTATCAATAAATGCAAAAGATATAATGTTTTGTTTTTAATGACATTTATTTCCATGAGGCATCAACGCTTTTGGTGTTGGGTGAGTTTTAATTCAGATTTGTATATGGTTATCTAAAAATACCCATCCGTACCCATTTGTTTTTTTTTACATACTCATCTCGACCCACTTACTTGTTTCCTACAATTAAAATTACCCATCCTAACCCCCTTGAAAAATTATACTAAACCCATTTCAACCCACAAGGTCAAATTTTAAACCCAAAATAACCAAAACTCAACTAGATGGGTTAAAATTGTCAGGTCTACTATATACGCACATATAGAGAGGAGATCGTTTAATATATAATTCATGTTAAAAAGATAATAACAATAATTGTATAAGCACCTATAATATATTTGACGATTATGTAATTACTATATCTTTATAACACTAGGTACACATACTTAGTACATACGTAGTTATACGGTTCTTATGATGAATTGCCTTCTTCTCATGATAAATTGGTTTATATTGATAAGTTATATTTGCTTATATTAGTTTTGAAAGTGATAGTGTTCAATAAGATATTTTTGTTGCACAAAAGAGAAACAAATCTTTGAAAAAGAACATTCTGGTGGTCGAAGCCGATGATAAAACTAGATGTTGATTTACCCGATATAGACGGTTGGTGGTATGAGTGAGCAAACCTTAACTGTTAACCGAAATTAACTGATACCCGAGATTAACTTGTGATTATAGTTAAGGTTATTTGATTAATTGATTAACGATCATTGTTATGGTTTTGAGAACGAGCTGCTTTTTGTGATTGCTTTTGCTTTGCTCAACTAAGGTACGGATTCTCGTTCTTGACATCATAGTATTTCTTTTATCATGTCCGTCACTTTGTAGTGTGGATTTTGTCTGTTCGTTCGTTGTCTTAGATTCGCATTATAAGTCTGTCAGTTTCGTTGTAGCATGCAATATACCTATTAAATTGTGATCATTGTTGCATGTTCCTGTTAATATTATTTTCGTTATCTTTAAGTTAATTGCATGACCATATCCTTGTACTCGATCACCCGAGCAGTTTGTTTTGACTTGTCGTTTGGGCGTCAACGACATGGCACTTATCGTGACAGTGCGTAATAAAAGTTCACGGCGTTTCTAGATTGTGTTAGTGTAACACTTGGCCCCTAGAGGCGTTAGATCGATCTTAGCTTTGAGTTTGAGTTTGTTTTGTGGAGATTGGAATAATGGGTGTACGCCACACTCACCATCTCATAGGTGCATAGACTAGCTATCTGTGTACCAGTTTGTCAGTTTGTTTTGGCTCATGGGTGGTTTCCGTTTGATGTGACTTAATTTGTTGTTATCTATAGTCACGCAGTTTGATATCCGTATATGTTCTGATATGATTATGATTTGTTTCGATATGCTTTGTTACGTTTGAACTTGTTCCGAATGGGTGTCGGGTTACTTCATAGATTGTGTTCAACATTTGTTCGGTATGGGTTTGGGTTCGAGTTTAAAATATAGTTGGGATTTCGTATTTCTTTCCTTTCGTCCGTTCTTTACATGAACTATTGATTTCTCCGTTACTGGGCAATTTTTGGCTCAGCCGTATTTTTATCAGTTGGTATTTCGGTGGCGAAGTCGGCGAGGACTTGTCCTTTGACTGCCGGTCTGGGTTTGTAATTGATGGTGTGCTCACCCAATTCGATTGCCCATTTTGCTAGGCGTCCGGAGGTTTCAGGCTTTCGTAGCACGTCGCTGATTCTGTAATCTGTGAGGACGTTTATTGGGTGACCGTGAAAATATCTGCGTAGTCTGCGCGATGCGTGAATGAGAGCTAGTACTAGTTTTTCCATTGTGGAGTACCTAGTTTCCGCATCTAGCAGGGTTCTGCTTATATAGTAGATGGGTGTCTGGACACCCTGGCGGTCCACAAGGAGTACCGCGCCGATTGCCCTTTCTGTGACAGAGAGGTATAATGTTAGCGGTTCCTTGGGAAGTGGTGCGGTGAGAGTAGGTAAATTCATAAGACATTTTTTCATTTCTTGAAAAGCTTTCTCCGCCTCAGGGGTCCAGCGGAAATTGCTTTTTTTCAGACAGTTTTTCAAAGTGTCTACAAAAGGAAATGACTTGGAAGCGTAATTTGACAGGAAGCGATTGAGAGCGACAAGGCACCCCATAAGTGTCTGGACGTCCTTTATGGATGTTGGTGAAGGCATTCGTTCGATGGCTAGGACTTTGTCTGGATTTGCGCGGAATCCGTCTCTTGTGACAACAACTCCTAGGAACTTTCCTTCTTCCATGCCGAAGGAGCATTTGCTGGGGTTGAGCTTCATGCGCACCTTTCGAAGCTGGTTGAAGGTTTTCTGAATGTCTTCTAACATGTGGTCCTCGTCTTTGCTTTTGATGACGAGGTCGTCGACGTACACTTCCAAGCGTACGCCTATCTCGTCAATGAAAGCGCTGTCCATGAGTCGCTGGTATGTGGCTCCCGCATTCTTGAGGCCAAAACGCATTTTGGTGTAGCAAAAGATCCCCGTGTCCGTGCGGAAAGCGGTTTTGTCTTCGTCCTCTTTTGCCATTTGGATTTGGTGATAGCCTTTGTAGGCGTCAAGGAAGCATTTGAAGCGATATGGCGCGAGTGAATCCACTTTTAGGTCAATTTCTGGTAGAGGGTAACAATCTTTTGGGCAGGCTTTGTTTAGATCCTTGTAGTCAACGCACATGCGCCATCCGCCGGTTGCTTTCCCTACCATGACTGGGTTGGCTACCCAGGTTTGGTATCGGATTGGGCGGATGATGCCTGCGTTGAGGAGCTCGTTGACCTGTTCATTCATCGCCTTTGTTTTCTCCGGCCCCATTTTGCGCATCTTTTGGGCGACTGGTTCGACAGATTTGTAAGTGTTGAGCTTATGTTCCGCGATTTCTCTTGGAACACCTATCATGTCGGATGGTTGCCAGGCGAATATGTCTATGTTTTTGACCAGGAGTTGCTTGAGGTGCGCCGTTGTGGTGTTGGAGATTTCATGGCCGATGATTACCGTTTGGTCCGGGAATTTTGGGTTCAGTACCCAGTTTTCCGGCTCTGAACGGGCCTGCGCTTTTTGTGGTTTTGCCACCTCTATTGCGTGGCATTGTTTGTTTCCTCGGATTATGGCGACGCCGGTGCGGGTAGGGAAGCCTACCATCTGGTGAGGCGTGGAGGCGTTGGCGTTAAACTTTGCCAAGCCTTCCCGCCCTAGTAGGACGTCGTGGTGTGAAGTTACCGGTAGTACCATGAAATCGCACATTTCTGTGCGCTCATGGGTACCATCTGTCAAGGTGACCGGGAAGGTGATTATGCCGCGGGGCATGATGACTTCATCGATAAAGCCCGAGATTGGTGCGTTGACTGGAACGAGGCGGGCTTTGTCATTCTCGTCCAGTTGTTGAAAACACTGATCATAGATTATGTCAGTGCTGCTTCCGCCGTCTAGGAACATGGATTGCGTTCGATAATGCCCTAGAACGGCAGTGATGATTAGAGGCGCTGTTGCGGACGGTCCGCCTCGTACTCGAGGGAGAAGGACGTCCACCTCCTTCCAGGAGTCGTCAGTTTGTCTTGGGCGTTTACCAGTGTGTTGGCGTGTTCCCGCGTTGGAGAGCATGTTACAATGATGGCGCGGGGCGTATTGTATGTAGCTTGTTTGGAGGTTCCGGATTTGTTTACCTCCGGTGTCTTCTCGTTTGACTTCTGGGTTGGTGTTGCGTCCGCCTTTGTTGACATTTTTGACGAGGTGACCTAGCTGGCCTGTCTTTAGGGCCGCCTCGATCTCTAGTTTCAGACTGTAGCAATTGTCTGTCAAGTGGCCATAGTCTTTGTGGAATTCACAGAACTTTGTTTGATCGACGTTCTTTCTTTTGCCCAACACTTTGGGCTCCTTGAAATTGATTTGTTCCGTCTTCAGTACTTGTGACGGAGTTTTTGTGAGCTGGGTCCAGTCGGTATTCTTTTTTGGTTGGGGTCTCTGGTCCCTTTGTTTTTTGTTGATTGTCTGCCGAGCATCGTTGGCGGGCGAGTACTTTCCTTCGTCCGTTGGTCCTGAGATTCGCGACCAGACGGACTGTTTCCCCTTGTTTCTGTTGGAGTTGTTGGCTTGGCTGTAGCCGCGCTGCTGTTTGATGGAGCGTTCCGAGGATGCGTAAATCTTGGAGGCTTTGATGACTTCCTCCCAGGAATCTGGGATGCCCGTTTTTCCGGACAATGTTTTCATCAAGTCCTCACTGCGCACCCCGTTGATAAAGCCTGCGCGCATGAGCTCTTCTCCACAGCCGATTTGTAGTGCCTCCTTGTTGTAACGTACAATGAAATCTTCAATCGATTCATTGTCCGTACGTTGACAGAGGAGGATGTGGGATTTATCTCTTTTGTGGCGCATGAGGTGGGAGAAGTGATCTTTGAATTTCTGGATGAGGTCGTCGAAATCCAGAATACTTCCCACCGGGAGGTTGTCGAACCAGACTCTGGCTGCGCCCGTGAGGGTCTGTGCGAAGAGGTGGCACCAGACTTGCACGGGCCAGAGGACTGTGGTTCCTGCGCACTCGAAGTCGTGTAGGTGATCGGTGGGGTCTCGCAGGCCATCGTACCGACCGATGCTGCTTGGGAGTTTTGCTTGTTTTTCAATGGGTGCGGTGGCTATCCGCTGGCAAAACTTGGAGCTGAGGGCGAACGACTTAGGCCTGTATGGCTTGTTTAAGTCGTCGTCCTCCTTCTTATGTGAGGAGGCGGAGTGGGTCTTTGTCACCTTTCGCTTCTTGCGTTTGGAGATCTTTGTGTTGTCTGAATCGCTGGTTGGTTGGTAGCTATCAGATTCTGAGGTTGTGCCTGCGGGGTCCTGATCGCGCGCAAGTTTGCTGCGATCTCCACCCCGAGACTTGGGACGTGTGGCTTGCTTTTCTTTCCCCCGACGGCTGTGTTTTGCCGATGGGGAAGCCTTAGACTTATCGGTTTGAAGTTTGGCTAACATGTTTTGGTAAATTTTTGTATTCTTGAGTTGTTTGCGAAAAAGCCACTCGTCTGGATCCACTGGTGTGGTGGGTGTGTCGGACTCGGATGAGTCTGAGCAGGAGACCGCCTGGGGCGGTGTTTCCTCCCTTGTGGCTGCTGTTGCTATGCCCTTGTCCGGAGTTTGGAGCATGCCTGCTCCCGTAGTCTGAATGACTGCCGAAGGGGATGCTCCGACGACTCCGGCTGGTGTTAGATCTGCCATTTTAGTGAGCTTAAAGGATAAAGGTTTGAAAGTTTAGTGATTCTTTCAGCCGACACGGATGGCGCCAATGAAGAAACAACGAGTATAGATGGGGGGTAGTAGGTAGGTGGTACGACTCGTGTTCGCTGCAGGATATAATCCTTGGCTCACAACGATGGTTAATCTATGGTTATATGCATAAACAGTAAGCAGAATAATGTAAGAGACAACGATATAAGTGGTTCGATCTCGTAAGATCTACGTCCACTAACAAGAGATGTTCTTTTATAAATACAAAGTACAAGTAATGATACAAGTGTATTGTTTCTAATTGGTCAAGAATTGATTACCCTAAGAAAGGAGATGAAAGCCTCCTTTTATAGGGGGTAAGTGGGCCTGGACAGCCAGGCCCATTTCGGGTGTTGACGGGCTTGGGCCCGGGAGCTTTTGGAGTCCACTTAGTTGGATCTCAATTCCTAGTTGGATAAAGTGGTCCAAGTTGGAGAGGCTTTATTTTGATTGGGCCACGTGGCGCTTCGTGATTGGATGGCTGGGCGGTGCTCTGCCATTGGTACACGTGGCGCCTTCTGGCTGGATCTGCAGAGGGTCTGTTTTTCTCCTGCTGTCAGGCTGTGTCAGGCGGCTGACCAGTTGTCAGCTGACACCTGACAGGAGGTGGCAAGTTGAACTCTAAGGGGGATGAATCCGGCGCTGTCAACTGGTGACACTGCGCGGAGTGAGCAGCGCAGTTTAAGCGCTGCTGCCTTTTCCTCCCTTAGTGTTGTGTTGGCCTTCTGTGGGCGCTGTTTATTGGGCGCTGGGTAGGGTGCGCTTTTGATAGCGCTGAGAAGCGGTACCCTACCCCTTCAAGTCCCCCAAGTCCAGGGTGTCTCCTGTGCTTGCTTAGAGGGCTGGTGGGGCGCTGGACTAAAATGTGTCCTGTATTGCTTGCTTTAGGTATCTTTTGTGAGATAAGTCAGGTATTAGTTTGGGCTTGGCCACTTTGGTGCCATGTGGAAAGATAAAAGCGTCCCTTTATCTTTGTACATTGCATCGGTTGTGGATAGCCAGGGTTTATGAGAGAGAAAAATCTGGTGAGGAGCGTCTTTTCAGAATTTACGTCAACCTATCGCCAAGTGAAAACTTGACAAGTGTAGGTGTAAAAGGTAAATTCTGGCGGAGAACGTCCTTTCAGAGTTTACGTCATCCTAGTCGCCAAGTGAACTTGACAAGTCTAGGTGTAAAAGGTAAAATCTGGCGGAGAACGTCTTTTCAGATTTTACGTCAACCTAGCGCCAAGTGAAAACTTGATAAGTCTAGGTGTAAGAGGTAAAATCTGGCGGAGAACGTCTTTTCAGATTTTACGTCAACCTAGCGCCAAGTGAAAACTTGACAAGTCTAAGGTTTAGTAAAATATGGCGGAGAACGTCTTTTCAGAATTTACGTCAACCTAGCGCCAAGTGAAAACTTGACAAGTCTAAGGTTTAGTAAAATATGGCGGAGAACGTCTTTTCAGAATTTACGTCAACCTAGCGCCAAGTGAAAAGTTGACAAGTCTAAGGTTTAGTAAAATATGGCGGAGAACGTCCTTTCAGATTTTACGTCAACCTTGCGCCGAGTGCTGACGTGGCAATATCAGGTTTATTAAAATCTGGCGGAGAACGTCCTTTCAGATTTTACGTCAACCTTGCGCCGAGTGCTGACGTGGCAATCTCAGGTTTATTAAAATCTGGCGGAGAACGTCCTTTCAGATTTTACGTCAACCTTGCGCCGAGTGCTGACGTGGCAATCTCAGGTTTTTAATGTGGAATTTGAAAGATGAAGAGGTTTCCTTGAAATTAGGAAACGTGCAGGAGAAGCTGAGACGGTTGGTGGACGTGTCAGTCTACAGAAAGGATGTCTGCACAGTTGTCAGTCACGTCAGCACGTGGGTGGGCAGTTTTTTCGTCATGTGTCAGGCGAGTAGCCGCCCACGCGCGCGAGTGGGGCAGTGTCAGGATAACTGCTGACATGTGGCAGGTGCAGAGTTGTCCTTCCAGCAGACGCGTGTACTCACGTGCCTCCAGACGACTGTTTGTTTCCAGCTGTCTGCCACGTGTAGCGTGCAGATCTGTCCTCGTCTGGGAGACTGAAAAGTTTCTCGCCAGCTGTGCCCATTGCATTAAATGCGATGGGTATATATAGCTGAGGAGACTCCTTGAATTTCTTTTATCTCACCGTTCACAAAAATTTCTCTCAACTTCTACTCTTGAAGCTTTATCTTCTCCGGTAGACCTTCAAGTTTTCCGGCGAGTTGTTGTTTGAAAAATTTTATTTTTTCTTGTGTCGTTATGTCTGAGGGATCCACTGTTGGGGGTAATCCAGAGAAGGCTGTGGAGAAGTCGAAGAAGCTGATACACAACACTCCCTGCAAATGGAGTGAGAAGACTTTTTCGAAGTTTGTGAAGACCATGGAGTTCGATCCTTCATGGGAGGTGGAACTTCCTACTGGGAAGAACACTGCTTTGGCTCCTCCTCCGGGGAAGATGAGCTTATACTGGGCCCACTTTGCTCTTTGTGGGTTCCGTCTTCCTGCCACCAAGTTCCAGGTGGATACGTTGGTGAAGCATGGTGTTCATGTTACCCAGGTGAGTGGGTTTGGGATGCTTCGGCTGGTGCACTTCGAGGCCTGTTGCAGAGCTTTGGATATTGAACCGTCCTTTGAACGGTTTAATGTCTTTTATATGATGACCATGGAGCAGTCCTGGTTCAGTTTTGTCCCCAGGCCTCATATACCACCGGTTGGAACCACCCCTCCAAAGTCCCTTCATGATTGGAAGGAAAAATTTTTCTATGTGAAGAGGGGGGTGATACCTGTGGATTTTGCCTGGAAGGTGATCGCCGAGCGGCAGAAGGTGCCAGATCATCCTGTGATGGAGGGCTTCCGAGAGGAGGCATGGTTTAAGGATTTGGTGGCTCATGCTTCCCCGTTTGACACGGGCAGTTGTTCAGAGGCCATGCTGGCTCTACTGGGTATGAGCCGTGTTCAGTTGGTGGAGGGAAAGGAGCCGGTGGTTGCCGTTTCTGGTAAGTTTATTTGTTTCTCTGTTGCTTTGATTTTTGTGCTAGTCTCATGTTTGACTGAGTTTGTTCTTGGGTTGCGCAGGGATGTCAAAGTTTGCTGCATTTCTTTTGCGCGATAAAGCGCCGTTGGAGTGGAGGGATCCTGCGCAGGGTGGTGTGTCTCTGATTGACCAGATGGTGGATAGGTTTTATTACCCATACTTGGAGTTCAAGCCCTCTGGTATGATTATCTCACGTGAGCACCCTATAAATCCTGATCCTTTATCTTCAGTTCCACATGAAGAGAGCCCTTATTTTGTTGTTTCTTCTGATGAGGAATCAACTGGGTCTTCTGTGGAACTGGTGCATCCGCCGCCACCTCGTGGTCGTAAGAAGAGTGTGCCGGTAATGCATAAGCATAAGGTGCAAACCGAAGTAAAATCTGCGCCTTTGAGTGCAGGTGGTGAAGGGCCATACTACGGGCAACGCGACAAGACGTTGGAGTCTTCGTCCTCCGCTCCTGAAGATGTGGAGACGCCTGAGAGCCCTTTGAAAAAGAAGCGGAAGCTTGGGAAGGTTCAGGGCAAGAAGGCTGTGTCTTCAAAGGCTGGCGGCGCGGGTGGAAGTGGCGCGGGGCCCTTTTCTTTGGAGATCAGTCCTCCGCCGGAGCGTCGCCCCTTGTTCCAAAAGACTGTGAAGAAAGTTACCAGTAAGTTGGTCTCTCTTTGTTTGTTTTTGTTGTAGTATTGGTGACTGATTTTTTGTTTTATTGCAGTTGTGTCTCCGCAGACCCAAGGTTCCGCTGGTCCTACCCCTTCTGAGGTGGAGGCCACTCAGAAAAGGCAGGAAGAGGAGAGGGTGGCGGCGGAGGCGGAGAGGTTGCGCTTGGAGAAGGAGGCAGCTGAGGCGCAGAAAAAGGCCGAGGAGGCTGCCGCCAAGAAACGGGCCGAGGAGGCTGCTGCTAAGAAACGGGCCGAGGAGGCCGCTGCTAAAAAGTTAGAGGAGGAGAAGGCTGCAGCCGAAAGGCTGCGTATGGAGGAGTCGGCCAGGAAGGCCGAAGAGGAAGCGGCAGCTGAAAAGCTGCGTTTGGAGAAGGAGAAGTTGGAGGCGGAAGCCAAAGCGAAGGCTGCTGAGGCTGCCTCAAAACAAGTGGCATTTGAGGGTTCACCTGGTGGTGATACTGGGGTGATGGGTGATAACCCTTCTGGTGGAAGGGTAAGTGTTGAACGGGGTGACTCGAGTTACTCCGCGGGCGATGTAATCTGGCGCCCGCACTGGAGTATTCGGGAGAACTCCCGCTTTGCAAATCCTCTTACCGCAGAGGAGTTTGTATCCCAGGTGGTGCCTCCTAGGGAGAAGTTGTACCAAGACAGCTTGCCGCGCGCTCAGCTTATCACTGATATATGTGTGGGGCAGGCGCTTCAGATTGCTGCTGTGGAGTCGCTGAAGCGACGTGATGAAGCGTTTGCCCGTGACATTGCTGAGTTTAACTCCAGGCGGTCTGCGCAGGTGCAGAGGGAGGAGAAGCTGAAAGCTGATGTGGAGAGGTACAGGGAGAGAGCGTATAAGTCGGAGGATAAGGTGAAGGCGTTGGAGCGCGATCATGCGCTAGCTCAGAAGAGGTGGACTGAAGCCTGCCAGGTGACCAACCAAAAAATGATGAGGCTGGAAGAGCAGATCCAAGTGCTGAAGAATGAAAATTCTAAGTTGCAAGAGACTGCTGAAGGTCATCAGAAGGTGTTGGCCGAAAGGGATTCGGTGGTGGCAGGCTTGCGCTCTGATTTGAACGCGAAAGATCAGGAGCTTTTGAGCGCGTCTACCCAGTTATCTGAGCTGGTTGGTGAGAAGGAGGGTTGGTTGAAGGAGAAGGCTGCGCTAACGGCGGAGAGGGCTTCCTTAGAGGAGTCCTTAACTGTGTCCCAGACAGAGGCTGAGAATGCAAAGACTCTGCTGGACGAAGCCGCCGTTGCGGAGCAGAAGGCCCAGGATTCCACTCGTTGGGTGATGACCCAGGGTATCGCCGGGGTAAGTCTTGTCTCCTTTATTTAATTTATTTGTGTATGATACTTTGTTGACTGTTGTGTCCCTTTGGTTGTAGATTTTCAAGAGGTTCTGGAATGAGCCAAATCTCGGCGATCAGGTTGCTGCTATTGCTGGTGCTGCACGCGCTGCTGGGGAAGCTGAGGGATTTGAGACTGGGTTTTACCATGCGCTGAATCAAGGGCGTATAACTGAAGGTGCGCATTATGGTAAGCCCAGGGAGAAGGAATATGAGGCTGAACTTCTGAAGTTTGAGCAGATCAAATTCCCTATACTCAAGACAGTGGAAGACTGTAACGAGTATGCTGACCCTGCTGGCGCCCTCCGTTACTTTATGGAAGAATCAGACCGCTTGGGTGCGGAGGTGCAGAAGACCGCGAAGCAGGCAACTGGCGAAGGGACATCGGGTGCAAGTCCGGAAGGCATGGAGGAGCAGCTTGTGGACTTTGAGGGGTCTGGTGGAGATTGATTGTTTGTATGTTTTGTTTTTATGTGTTTGTAAAGCTTGAGGCAGCTTGAACGCCTCTTTTTGGTTGGAATGAAAATTTTCTAAGTTTGTTTTCTATATATTGTCTAATCTTGTAGTGTGATGTGTTTGGATTTGAGTATTGAGTCCGGCGATAGTTATGTTTAAAATCTATGCCTTGAAGACCCAAAGATCCGATGACGCACACATAAAGATAAGCGTTATGCAACTTTATAGAGAACTTTTTAGAGAAGGACTTAGGCATGTGTAGCCCAAGTGGTTTTACAAGTGCATTACATGTAACAGAATCGCAACTGAGCCGCGTTCCATGAGCGCGGAACAGGTGTGCCATCAATCTTTTCTAGCGCATAGGCGCCTTTGCCTAGGATCTCTTGGATTCTGTAAGGTCCTTCCCAGGTTGGGGCAAGTTTGCCCGGCTTTTCTGCGTTGGAAGCGCTGTTGTTGCGTAGGACGTAGTCACCAATGTCAAATTCGTGGAGTTTGACTTTCTTGTTGTAATAGCGTTCCAACTGATTTTTGTATCTAGCCTCCTTGATGGCGGCAAGCTCTCGGCGCTCTTCAAGTAGGTCTAGGTTCAAGCGCAGCTCTTGGTTGTTTTGCCCCTTGTCCGCCATAAGTACTCTGGCGGAGGGGCATCCAATTTCTGCTGGGATGACGGCTTCGGATCCGTAAGTTAGGCTGAATGGTGTTTCGCCATTGCTGGATTTTTCGAGGATGCGGTTTGCCCATAGGACATGGGGGACTTCATCCACCCATCCAGTTCGTTTGGTTCCCAGTCGTTTTTTGATCCCTTCGATTATGCTTCGATTTGCTCTTTCGACTTGACCGTTCCCTTGGGGGTGGGCGACTGATGTAAAGATCTGTTGGACCCCCATTTGTGCCAACCACTCTTGTAAGTGTTGGTCTGTGAATTGGGTTCCGTTATCGCTTATGATCTGGTACGGTAGGCCGAATCTGCATATGATAAATTCCCATATGAATTTCTTGATGTGGGGGCCGTCTATCTTTGCTAGTGGCTTTGCTTCGATCCATTTTGTGAAGTAGTCGATGGCCACTATTAAGAACTTGACGTTTCCTGGCGCGGTGGGGAATGGGCCAACGAGGTCTATCGCCCACTTTTGGAATGGCCACGCCGCTGTGACGGGTACCAAGTCGTTTTTGGGGCGCAAAGTGTTTGGCGCATGGCGTTGGCAGGATTCGCATCTGCGTAGTTCTGCCACTGCGTCTGGGTGCATACCAGGCCAATAATAACCTGCGCTCATTAACTTAGCCACCACCATTCTTGGGCCGGCATGTAGTCCGCAAATGCCTTGGTGAATATCTCTAATGAGGAAGGCGGCTTCCTCTTTGTCGACGCACCGCAGTAAGGGGCCCAGGTATGATCGGCGATAGAGGATTCCCTCTGTTAGTTCGTAGTGAAGGGCCTTGTGTTGTATTTTCCTTGCTTCGGCCTTGTTGTCGGGTAGAGATCCGGATGTCAAGTAAGCTTTTAGTGGTGCCATCCAGGATATTGTACCGGTCTGGATGATGTTTACTTGTCTTGGCGGGACCGATGGCTTTTCTTGTAGCTCGATGCGAACATTCTTGGCCATGTGGTCGAAAACTGTTGAGGCCATTTTACTTAACGCATCTGCGGGTTTGTTTTCACTCCGGTTGATGTGTGTGATGGTGCATGAGGCAAATTTGCGCATGAGTAGCTTGGCTTGTTGCAAGTATAGGGCCATTGTCGCGTCTCTGGCGTCGTATGTGCCGTTGATGTGGCCGGCCACTAACAGTGAATCGACGTGTGCTTCAAGGTGGGAGGCTCCCAGTTGGTGTGCGATGCGCAGGCCTGCTAGTAGCGCTTCGTACTCTGCCTCATTGTTCGTTGCGGTGAAATCCAGGCGGATGGCATATGTATGCTCTTTGTTGTTGGGGCTGATTAAGCGTAACCCCGCACCTGCGCCGTCGCTGTTTGAGGCGCCGTCGGTGTAGAGTTTCCAACTTTCATTGGAGGTTGGTGGCGCGGGATCTTGCTCGGCGAGGCATTCCGCGATTTTATCAGTTGGTATTTCGGTGGCGAAGTCGGCGAGGACTTGTCCTTTGACTGCCGGTCTGGGTTTGTAATTGATGGTGTGCTCACCCAATTCGATTGCCCATTTTGCTAGGCGTCCGGAGGTTTCAGGCTTTCGTAGCACGTCGCTGATTCTGTAATCTGTGAGGACGTTTATTGGGTGACCGTGAAAATATCTGCGTAGTCTGCGCGATGCGTGAATGAGAGCTAGTACTAGTTTTTCCATTGTGGAGTACCTAGTTTCCGCATCTAGCAGGGTTCTGCTTATATAGTAGATGGGTGTCTGGACACCCTGGCGGTCCACAAGGAGTACCGCGCCGATTGCCCTTTCTGTGACAGAGAGGTATAATGTTAGCGGTTCCTTGGGAAGTGGTGCGGTGAGAGTAGGTAAATTCATAAGACATTTTTTCATTTCTTGAAAAGCTTTCTCCGCCTCAGGGGTCCAGCGGAAATTGCTTTTTTTCAGACAGTTTTTCAAAGTGTCTACAAAAGGAAATGACTTGGAAGCGTAATTTGACAGGAAGCGATTGAGAGCGACAAGGCACCCCATAAGTGTCTGGACGTCCTTTATGGATGTTGGTGAAGGCATTCGTTCGATGGCTAGGACTTTGTCTGGATTTGCGCGGAATCCGTCTCTTGTGACAACAACTCCTAGGAACTTTCCTTCTTCCATGCCGAAGGAGCATTTGCTGGGGTTGAGCTTCATGCGCACCTTTCGAAGCTGGTTGAAGGTTTTCTGAATGTCTTCTAACATGTGGTCCTCGTCTTTGCTTTTGATGACGAGGTCGTCGACGTACACTTCCAAGCGTACGCCTATCTCGTCAATGAAAGCGCTGTCCATGAGTCGCTGGTATGTGGCTCCCGCATTCTTGAGGCCAAAACGCATTTTGGTGTAGCAAAAGATCCCCGTGTCCGTGCGGAAAGCGGTTTTGTCTTCGTCCTCTTTTGCCATTTGGATTTGGTGATAGCCTTTGTAGGCGTCAAGGAAGCATTTGAAGCGATATGGCGCGAGTGAATCCACTTTTAGGTCAATTTCTGGTAGAGGGTAACAATCTTTTGGGCAGGCTTTGTTTAGATCCTTGTAGTCAACGCACATGCGCCATCCGCCGGTTGCTTTCCCTACCATGACTGGGTTGGCTACCCAGGTTTGGTATCGGATTGGGCGGATGATGCCTGCGTTGAGGAGCTCGTTGACCTGTTCATTCATCGCCTTTGTTTTCTCCGGCCCCATTTTGCGCATCTTTTGGGCGACTGGTTCGACAGATTTGTAAGTGTTGAGCTTATGTTCCGCGATTTCTCTTGGAACACCTATCATGTCGGATGGTTGCCAGGCGAATATGTCTATGTTTTTGACCAGGAGTTGCTTGAGGTGCGCCGTTGTGGTGTTGGAGATTTCATGGCCGATGATTACCGTTTGGTCCGGGAATTTTGGGTTCAGTACCCAGTTTTCCGGCTCTGAACGGGCCTGCGCTTTTTGTGGTTTTGCCACCTCTATTGCGTGGCATTGTTTGTTTCCTCGGATTATGGCGACGCCGGTGCGGGTAGGGAAGCCTACCATCTGGTGAGGCGTGGAGGCGTTGGCGTTAAACTTTGCCAAGCCTTCCCGCCCTAGTAGGACGTCGTGGTGTGAAGTTACCGGTAGTACCATGAAATCGCACATTTCTGTGCGCTCATGGGTACCATCTGTCAAGGTGACCGGGAAGGTGATTATGCCGCGGGGCATGATGACTTCATCGATAAAGCCCGAGATTGGTGCGTTGACTGGAACGAGGCGGGCTTTGTCATTCTCGTCCAGTTGTTGAAAACACTGATCATAGATTATGTCAGTGCTGCTTCCGCCGTCTAGGAACATGGATTGCGTTCGATAATGCCCTAGAACGGCAGTGATGATTAGAGGCGCTGTTGCAGACGGTCCGCCTCGTACTCGAGGGAGAAGGACGTCCACCTCCTTCCAGGAGTCGTCAGTTTGTCTTGGGCGTTTACCAGTGTGTTGGCGTGTTCCCGCGTTGGAGAGCATGTTACAATGATGGCGCGGGGCGTATTGTATGTAGCTTGTTTGGAGGTTCCGGATTTGTTTACCTCCGGTGTCTTCTCGTTTGACTTCTGGGTTGGTGTTGCGTCCGCCTTTGTTGACATTTTTGACGAGGTGACCTAGCTGGCCTGTCTTTAGGGCCGCCTCGATCTCTAGTTTCAGACTGTAGCAATTGTCTGTCAAGTGGCCATAGTCTTTGTGGAATTCACAGAACTTTGTTTGATCGACGTTCTTTCTTTTGCCCAACACTTTGGGCTCCTTGAAATTGATTTGTTCCGTCTTCAGTACTTGTGACGGAGTTTTTGTGAGCTGGGTCCAGTCGGTATTCTTTTTTGGTTGGGGTCTCTGGTCCCTTTGTTTTTTGTTGATTGTCTGCCGAGCATCGTTGGCGGGCGAGTACTTTCCTTCGTCCGTTGGTCCTGAGATTCGCGACCAGACGGACTGTTTCCCCTTGTTTCTGTTGGAGTTGTTGGCTTGGCTGTAGCCGCGCTGCTGTTTGATGGAGCGTTCCGAGGATGCGTAAATCTTGGAGGCTTTGATGACTTCCTCCCAGGAATCTGGGATGCCCGTTTTTCCGGACAATGTTTTCATCAAGTCCTCACTGCGCACCCCGTTGATAAAGCCTGCGCGCATGAGCTCTTCTCCACAGCCGATTTGTAGTGCCTCCTTGTTGTAACGTACAATGAAATCTTCAATCGATTCATTGTCCGTACGTTGACAGAGGAGGATGTGGGATTTATCTCTTTTGTGGCGCATGAGGTGGGAGAAGTGATCTTTGAATTTCTGGATGAGGTCGTCGAAATCCAGAATACTTCCCACCGGGAGGTTGTCGAACCAGACTCTGGCTGCGCCCGTGAGGGTCTGTGCGAAGAGGTGGCACCAGACTTGCACGGGCCAGAGGACTGTGGTTCCTGCGCACTCGAAGTCGTGTAGGTGATCGGTGGGGTCTCGCAGGCCATCGTACCGACCGATGCTGCTTGGGAGTTTTGCTTGTTTTTCAATGGGTGCGGTGGCTATCCGCTGGCAAAACTTGGAGCTGAGGGCGAACGACTTAGGCCTGTATGGCTTGTTTAAGTCGTCGTCCTCCTTCTTATGTGAGGAGGCGGAGTGGGTCTTTGTCACCTTTCGCTTCTTGCGTTTGGAGATCTTTGTGTTGTCTGAATCGCTGGTTGGTTGGTAGCTATCAGATTCTGAGGTTGTGCCTGCGGGGTCCTGATCGCGCGCAAGTTTGCTGCGATCTCCACCCCGAGACTTGGGACGTGTGGCTTGCTTTTCTTTCCCCCGACGGCTGTGTTTTGCCGATGGGGAAGCCTTAGACTTATCGGTTTGAAGTTTGGCTAACATGTTTTGGTAAATTTTTGTATTCTTGAGTTGTTTGCGAAAAAGCCACTCGTCTGGATCCACTGGTGTGGTGGGTGTGTCGGACTCGGATGAGTCTGAGCAGGAGACCGCCTGGGGCGGTGTTTCCTCCCTTGTGGCTGCTGTTGCTATGCCCTTGTCCGGAGTTTGGAGCATGCCTGCTCCCGTAGTCTGAATGACTGCCGAAGGGGATGCTCCGACGACTCCGGCTGGTGTTAGATCTGCCATTTTAGTGAGCTTAAAGGATAAAGGTTTGAAAGTTTAGTGATTCTTTCAGCCGACACGGATGGCGCCAATGAAGAAACAACGAGTATAGATGGGGGGTAGTAGGTAGGTGGTACGACTCGTGTTCGCTGCAGGATATAATCCTTGGCTCACAACGATGGTTAATCTATGGTTATATGCATAAACAGTAAGCAGAATAATGTAAGAGACAACGATATAAGTGGTTCGATCTCGTAAGATCTACGTCCACTAACAAGAGATGTTCTTTTATAAATACAAAGTACAAGTAATGATACAAGTGTATTGTTTCTAATTGGTCAAGAATTGATTACCCTAAGAAAGGAGATGAAAGCCTCCTTTTATAGGGGGTAAGTGGGCCTGGACAGCCAGGCCCATTTCGGGTGTTGACGGGCTTGGGCCCGGGAGCTTTTGGAGTCCACTTAGTTGGATCTCAATTCCTAGTTGGATAAAGTGGTCCAAGTTGGAGAGGCTTTATTTTGATTGGGCCACGTGGCGCTTCGTGATTGGATGGCTGGGCGGTGCTCTGCCATTGGTACACGTGGCGCCTTCTGGCTGGATCTGCAGAGGGTCTGTTTTTCTCCTGCTGTCAGGCTGTGTCAGGCGGCTGACCAGTTGTCAGCTGACACCTGACAGGAGGTGGCAAGTTGAACTCTAAGGGGGATGAATCCGGCGCTGTCAACTGGTGACACTGCGCGGAGTGAGCAGCGCAGTTTAAGCGCTGCTGCCTTTTCCTCCCTTAGTGTTGTGTTGGCCTTCTGTGGGCGCTGTTTATTGGGCGCTGGGTAGGGTGCGCTTTTGATAGCGCTGAGAAGCGGTACCCTACCCCTTCAGTAATAGTGACATTTCAACCTGTCCGGGTTGGGGTGTGACAAGTCCCAAAACCGAACGTTAACTGAACCGATTATACACATACCTATTTCACTACATGTTTTTTGTGAGATTAACTTAATCCGTTTTGAGTTCTTCTTTCTAATCTATTTGTTACATTGCTTGGTGTTCTCAAACACTTGGTTATCAAGATAACTGCACACAAGGTTCCACTTATTGTTCTTTGCAACAAGGTGTATAAAGTTACTTACTCCGCATATGAAAGAGTTGATCTAGAAAGAAATTGAGAAAGGAAATGTATGTCACTATTTTTTTTATTTATTTATAACTTGTAACCGTTTGCAGTTCTGTTTTACTATTTCTTCGTATTTGAAATCATAAAATTGGTGGTGATGTTTCATGAGAAGAAGCCAATTCATCAACTGCCCATCAGTTATGGTTATGTTGCAGGAATGGATGATGTTAGTGGGATGGATAAAAATGGTAAAAAGTGAAAACGTGAGAGACGGTTAGAAAAAATAACTTTTTGGATAAAAATGGCATTTTGAAACAAACCACATGGACTAAAATGACAGTTTACCCTTCCTTTTTCTATTTTCATTTTTAGTTTTTTTATAGATGATACATTTGCAATTTTCAATCTATTTCAAGATTTATATTTTGTAAAAAAATATTTATATTACTCATTTTATAACCTAACAGCTCGCTTATAACTTGCCAGCATGTATGACTCGTTTAATAAATTGGTTAAATGAGTCCTGTTCAGGTTAACCCATTTTATGTGTGTGCATATTAAGGTTGAAAATTTTGACACAAATAATAATATGTATTGGGTTTGATTGTACATTTTAACCCGTAAACCTAACCTGACACTAGTTTTGACACAAATAACAACTTGGATCATAACTCCCAACACTAATTTTAGGGGAAAATTAAATATGTTAACTGAATTTTCCCACATATAGTTTCACAATAAAATAAAACTAGTATTATACCCGTCCGCTGGGACGGGTTCCTAAAATTTTTAGCTGTCACAATGTAACATCTTTGCTTCATTGTGCATAATTTGAATTTTCTTTAAAAGAAAAACCTATGTTTGGTTACATCAAGTTTTTGCATACAAGTGTATTACGACCGATAGGATCGCACAATAAACCTACGAAGAGATCAAGATTATGTGGGTTATGTACTTATGTATGTGTTGTTTTGTTTAGGCAAGTAGAGATGGTGAGAATGGTTTACTTTTGTAAATAATGATGTTTGTATATCTTCACATGGTACAACTTTTAAAAGCATTGTATACAAGTCTCTTAATAATATTTGATGTCTATTTTGACCAATCATATGACTATTATGTGACCACAAATTGTGAATGATAAAGAACCTATGTTTGGATGTTTTATCTTGGCTTTGATAACTGTCAAGACTATGGTCAGAAATTTGTAAGAAACAACCAAGAAACAGCATGTTCCAAACATGCACGAGTGTTGTTATTCCAGTCAAAATCAAAATCCATACATAGTCAACCAAGGTTTAACTTTGCTTTGACCATTGCATTTTCGTATAGACGAGTCGATTCCAAGTTTGTATAGGCTCGAGCTTGGCTTGTTTAATATGAGAGGCTCGGGTTTAGGCTCAGCTCGTTTAGAGAAAGACCTTCTAAAACTCGAGGTCAGTTTATGGTTTATGAGATTTCGAGCTCGGCTCAGCTGAATGATTATTAATTAATTAAGGGTATGCTTCGTTCGGTTATCAGTTAATTTGTAATTTAGCCAAAAACCAAACCAAACCGAACCGAAGAAGAGCAATAACAATCCAAATTATTAATACTTTGAATGATAATTCGATTGCAGTTTCGGTTGAAAACCATATTAACAGATTCAACCAAATTGTTATCTTTCATGCATGTCTAGGACATTCTAGCTACGCATTATGACATCTAAACGGCATAATCAAATTAACATTGAGCAGATACTTTTTCATCCTATGCAATTTTAGTAGTAACCTTATAAAGAGTAATTAAACTTGTTATTGGGTTTAGGATTTCTAAAAAGTTTAATTGTTGTTTCCCTATTTAATTTCCAGCCATACATTGACTAATGATATTGTGCAAGTTTTATTAAGGATTATGCTCTTTGGTCCCCCCCAAATGTATATGCAATAGAACAATAAATATTTTGAAGTTTGTGTGCACTTTTTATTTTAAATTTTAGTTTATAGAGTGACTACTAATGACTATTAAAATGCAGCAGCATAGAGCCAACTACCAAGACGACACATCCGTCACAGTGATCATAGTTACTCGTTGCATCTGTTGAAGCCTCCATATTAACAAATAACAACAGTGTTGCTCCCCTACGCCATCCTCAAAAGCAACAAAAAGAAAACCACTACATGTTCAACATATCAACAACTATGTAACTATGGCAACTTTTGTATGCAACACCTTTTGCCTTTCATATGCATTAAAAACCTTTTATGCAACTCTAGCATTATGATACTACAACTGGAAAATCCTATTATTGGTCTGCCGCGAAGCGCAGGGGATCAATCTAGTTACTAGTTACTACCTAGTGAGACAAAAAAAACTGAAAAATCTATATATAATCATAAACTCAAAAATAATAACTATTTAGAATCATAAAAACTCTAATGACACCCAAACTCTTCCTTCCATAACATGTATAACAGAAAACACCTTTTTAAAGTAGCAAGGGTCATATCAATTCATATCTCTAAAAAAACTTACAATATATAACAATAATGAGAATGTGAATCCTTATTTTGCATAAGGATGTCTAGAAGTGTACAGATCTATTTCTAGAGTTATGTCACAGTAAAGACTAAAACTGTAAGATCAGCAAATCATGGACCACACTTACAATATAGGTAAAACCAAATGACTATCCTATCTATGTAATTTACTCTACTCTTTTTAATTTATACCAGCTAGCTAGTTAAAGTTGGTAGATCCTACAAATGTCCCATTTTCAAATATATATTAAACAATTTAACAGAAGTTACTTATTGTATAAATAACAAAAAGCAAAACAATTTATCAAAGATCATGAAAATATAACTAAAAATGCCAATGCCTTCTCCGCTTGCAGAAAAAAATCCAACTCTTTTTGATCTGGACTTCATGAATCTCAAACTTCATCTTCTCACACTCCCTTTCTAGCTCAAGAACACGCTCTCGCATCTCCCTCATTCTCCCTTGAGTGCGTACGCGAACCTCTTCACCTTCATTTTTGTTTCTCATTTGATCTTCATTTTCCGACACGAAAAACCACCCTGTGATTGATGTACGCAGCCTTAACTATTCAAAGAAAAAAACCTGAACAATGACCCTAAGTGGAAGCCTCTCATTTTGAGCTGCATGAGTGCTGGCATCCAACGATAGCTTCTGAATATTCATTAATTAATCTGCATATTTGCTCCCTCTCACATTCTGCCAGCCATGGATATGCCTGCAATATCATTATTAATATTAGTATTATTATCATCAACTAATTTAATACAAAACTTTAACAACTTTACCTTTAGAAAGATATCAATTGCATGATTTACAGCAGCCCATTTATCTGTTCCTAAGCTGTATAAATGAGGCCATCTTTCTTTTCAGAGCTGTGTTTCCGACCCACATATCATGCCAAAATAGAACTCGCCTTCCGTCACCCACTTTCGCTCTTATATAATCTTTTATTTTCTTCCCTTTGAGGCTACGTTTATCAATTTCCTGCACAATAGTCTTCCAACAACTTTTAATGCCCCTGTTGCCCAGCGACCACTATTCCCATGGAGAAAGTCGATGACATAACGCCACTTACTATCTTTTATTTTCTTCCTTTTGAGGCTGCGTTTATCAATTTCCTGCACAATAGTCTTCCAACAACTTTTAATGCCCCTGTTCAATGGTAAAAACGCCCGGCGACCTCTATTCCCATGGAGAAACTAAAGTCGATGACATAACTCCACTTACTATCTTTATGGGCTAAAAGGGAAACAGGTCAAGTAGGTTAAAAGTCTAAGTCCAAAGCCTTAATTAATATAGAAGTCAACTCCTAGATTTTCTTTTGTAAATTAATTGTGAAAACATCATTTAGGTAATTATAATCAATGCATCTTTTATTTAAAAAAATAAGTTCTAATAATGGACAGAAAAGTGTTTCCCTGTCAGGCCAGCCTGACCCATGCCTACCTAAACCCATTTTGACATGTTAACCAACACGTTCAACCGCACCAATGTACCACTTTGCCAACTGTAATATAAGGTGTCTTACTCATAGGGGGTCGAAACCGGTCTGCCACGTCCTGCTTTGAACTCCCATGGTGTAATCGGTCCTCTCATTATCATATCAGCATCAAGAATTACAATATATTCTGCATCAATTTAGACGTGATAAGCTAAATGTGCAACAGGTTTATTTATAGCTGGATACCTGAAAATACCATGTACACATTCACAACAGATCACAGTCTGCTTAAAAAGATATGGTTAATAGGGTGTCACAACGGGTTAGGTATTATATATGACAAATGTTTCCTATGGACTTTCGCTTAATTCATACATGATTAAAACTCAGTAGAAAAAGTCGACCTTAGCTTTAACAGACAAGTCCTTTTTTGCTGGATCACAACTTAACTTATAAAACACAACAAATATGTCCTTTGCATGATTAAGTCCCTAAACTTTATACACGGAAATATAAAATTCAGGGAACTCTTATTTGAGAATTTAGCAAATGCCTAATGCTTAATGCAGTAAACGCGAGCAGAACGAACCCTAACTCATGTCCATTGGCACAACAGCATCTGTTCCAACTTTCTAAACTAAACTACACTAAATTCCACATATTTCTTAAATAATCAAACATTATTAAGAACTAAATATGATAAAAATAACAATAATAATACAAATAACAACAACAACAATAATAGTAATAATGCAAAAAAATCAACAAAATGGAGCAATAAAGTTCTTGCTCAAAAAGCTCAAGCTCATTAGCAATATGCACAAGATCCAAATTGTTATCAAAACAAAACACATGAACTCTACCCCCAGAACTCCCCGCGTCAAAAACCACAACATCCCTAAATAACGTCGGATCCAACTGCAGTTTAGTTCCAAATTATAAAACTACTTTTAATATTTAGGCATATATAGCGGTGAACAAACCTGTAAAAAGTTGTAGAGATCATTGCTAATACCTTCAACTGGATGTACTCTTCCTCTTTCTTAATGAAAAATAACCTGAATTTTTCAACTTACTGTTCCAACAACTAATTGTTAAAATGCTATAATAAAGATCAAGACCAAAAGTAATCCAAAAAGAAAAATTTAATATCTGCGGGCCATTTTACTTGAAAGGAAATTAAAATTAAATAAAAAACAATTAACAAACAACATATCTTGAGCTGCATAAATAAGAAGTTATTAGGGGCTCCAAATTATCAAGATTCAAGTTGTGGCAAGTCAATTGGAAAAGACACGGTTGTGCAATTTAAAAGAAATCAAGTTTACAAATAAACAATTCCAGATTTTCAAAGTGGTACATACCTAAAGAACATAAACGTTGCTTAAACACATCAATGCTGGTTGAAATCGCAAGACCAACTAACAAAATTCAAGAATGATACTTAGTTTAGAGATGGAATCGTACCTGTACGTGGAAGAACACCGTATGGTGATTGCTGTGTGTGAAAGAAATAGCCGAAAAGTTAAACCTAAAACAATTAGAGTCGCCGAATTAAGAACAATTTACAGTAGATACTTAGAAATTGAGATTACCTGATGGAATTTTGTTGTAAACGTAACCAATTGCTGACCCGGATGATGAAATCTGTTGAGAATTTGTGACTGAACAACCAGGGGACAAAGTTTAGGTTAGGGTTTTGTTGCAGCAAAAAATAGTGAGGTGTGGAAGGATGATCATGGAGTTGAGAAGGGAGTGGGGAGTTTTATGGGTGAGGAGGAGAAACCGACGGCAATCACGAATATAACTTACGTGAGAGAGAGGAGTAATCAAATTTCATAAACTGCTGATAATTAACTTCTGGCATGGCATCGTGGCTTTAACTTCTTCCTGGAATTCCGCAGATAATGGGAGAGTTGGAGGGAACATGTATTTAATAATCGCTGCAAAATTCTTAACTGCTCAATTATCACGGGAAAAAAAACTGCCAGCATAATTTTGTAACCGCCAAATTTTTAAGCTAACCGCCCATTATTTGCGGTCAAGATTTCTTTCTAAAAAAAACTGAATCGATCCAACGGTAGTGATTAATCCGAAAGCAGTTTTTTTGTGTTAAAATGGTAGTTGCAATGGTGGGGAACAATATAGTAATAATTAATAAATAGTGCTAAACAAAGACTTTTATTAATACAAAATACCAATTAGCACAACTACAAATCAAACAAATTTTTTGAAAGACCGTTGAATCTAATAAAAAGTCAAATAAAATTATAATGTTAGTTTCTTCAAGATTCGGGTTTTGTGGCAGGGCAAGCAGCCTTGAGAGCAGAATCCCAGAAAGTTGTCAAACATGAAGCTGCATGTCTAGAGAACCAACACGCTTTTGTGCCATTTGCTTTTGACACATTTGGAGGGCTAGCCCCCGAGGCAATCCGGTTCTTAAAAAGAGTTCAAAAGGTGGTGCAGAGCAACTCTCCAGCGACGAAGGACCTAAGTTTTATTTTTAACAGAGTAGGTTTTTCTATTCAAAAGGGGGTAGCGGCGCAACTTGTGGCCCGTTTACCCGTCTCCCACTTGTAAGAATTATTTGTTTATCTATTAGTGTGACAATTTAAAAAAAAAAAAAACGTTAGATGAAATTTAGAAGTGGACTTTAGTCTTTAGTGGGTGTGTTTATTGTTAAAAATATATTTATTACATATATGCATGCATATTAGTTATTAAAAAAAAAAATTATAATTAACATTTAACAAAGTTTTAATGATTTCATTGATTCAGCAGGATTAAGAGAATATAATCTTAGTGGCTCGAAATTCACTTATATGTCTAATAGACGAGGAGTTTGCACATGGAGCCGTATTGATCGTTTTTTTGTATGTGATAGTGTTTATAACCATTGGCCAAATGCTTGTGTTCGGGTGTTGAATAGAGAGCTTTCGGACCATTCCCCCTTGGTGTTCTCCATTATTGATACTAATTTTGGCCCTAAACCCTTTAGATTGTTTGACTCATGGCTTGATAGACCCGGTTGTTGTGATGTGGTAACTTCTGTTTGGAACAGTTGGGTAGCACAAAATCCCGCTGATTTAAACTTGTTGAACAAACTTAAAAGACTTCGTGGGGCTTTGAAGGATTGGTTTAATTCTTATAGCAACATTGAAAAAGAAACAGAAGCTATCCTTAGAAGTGAAAAAGAAGAGTTCGAGTCCCGCATGGAAGAAAGTGACTTGGAGGAAACGGATTTGTGGATTTGGTCAGAATGCAAAGTAGCGATCGAGGAGATTGAGCGACATAGAACCAGGGATATCCGTCAAAAATCCCGGGTTAAATGGGCTTCTTTGGGTGACGAAAACTCTAGCTTTTTTCATTGTGTAGTTAATGGTCGAAAGGCTACTAACTCTATTCCGGGGCTTATGATCGATGGGAGGTGGATAACGAAACCAACTATTATCAAGAGAGAGGTGCTTAAGTTTTTCCGAAACCATTTTAAAGAAGATCATCCCACTCGGCCGGGCTTATTATGTGAAGGGATTAAGAAGCTCAATGAAACCGAAAGCCAAAATTTAATATCCATGTTCACGAGACAAGAAATTAGAGATGCGGTTTTTGATTGCGGCTCTATCAAGGCGCCGGGCCCCGACGGCTTCAATTTTCGCTTTGTTAAGCGATTTTGGGACTTGTTCGAGGAAGATTTTTATAATATTCTTTTGGAGTTTCACGCTTCCGGGAAAATTAATCCGGGGTGTGGGACGGCTTTTATTACACTTATCCCGAAGGTGAAATCTCCTTTGGGGTTAAAGGATTATAGGCCTATCACTTTAGTTGGGATGGTTAGTAAGGTTATTTCTAAAATCCTTGCTAACCGGCTCAAAAAAGTGATGGGTCAAGTGATTTCGGATACCCAATCGGCTTTCTTAGCAGATCGTTTTATTCTTGATGGACCTCTTGTCCTTAATGAGGTTATGGGATGGCTAAAGAAAAGAAATAGAAAGGCTTTCTTGTTGAAAATTGATTTTGAAAAGGCGTATGACAACGTTAATTGGCATTTTTTATTGTCTATTTTGTCACAGATGGGTTTCCAATCGACATGGTGCAAATGGATAAAAGGTGTTTGCGAGTCAGCTAGAGCCGCGGTGTTAGTTAACGGGTCCCCAACCTTTGATTTCAGGTGTGAAAAAGGCCTTAGACAAGGTGATCCGTTATCTCCCTTTTTATTCTTAATCGTCATGGAAGCTTTATCGTGGATGTTGAAGAAAGCGCAACAAATTGGTATTTTCGAAGGGGTTCGCTTCACGAACGAAGATATTGAGTTATCCCACTTGTTGTTTGCTGACGACGCACTTATAATGGGTACTTGGTCTCGGGATAATATCCAAGCCATCGCTAGAGTTCTTCGTATCTTTTATCTATGTTCGGGTCTTCGTATTAATCTACACAAATCTAACCTATTTGGTGTTGGAGTGGAAGATTGTGAGGTTGACGATGTTATGGATTTTTTGGGATGCAAACGAGGTATTTTTCCATTCAAATACCTCGGTATTCAAGTTGGTGCTAAGATGTCGCGGATTAGCAACTGGAACACGGTTGTCGAGGTGGTTAGAAACCGTCTAGCATCTTGGAAGGCTAGAAATCTTTCCATTGGGGGCCGCTTGGTCCTCATAAAATCGGTTTTGGAAAACTTACCCATCTACTATCTTTCTCTTTACAAAGCCCCCAAGGCGGTCATTGATCTATTGAGTCGATTATGAGAAGATTTTTATGGGCGGGAAGCAAGGTAGATAAAAAGATCCATTGGGTCGCATGGGATATCGTTACTTTGCCCAAACAAAAAGGGGGATTGGGGATTACTAAACTCCAAGAGATTAATGATGCGTTGTTACTAAAGTGGACGTGGCGTTTTAAAAATGGCGGAAACACGTTATGGAAGAAAATTATTTTGGGTTGCCATGGGGCAAGTAGGCCTTGGACTTTGCTTCCTTGCAATATGGCATTGAATGGTTGTTGGAAAGACATAGTTAAAGTGGGAGAGAAGAAACTTCCAAATGGGGTAGCTCTCAACTCGTTTTTCATTGGAACTATCGGGGATGGTACATCGATCAGTTTCTGGGGAGACATTTGGTTGAGAGACGTGCCACTTCGAGTTTGCTACCCTAATCTGTTCAGACTTGAAAAGAGTAAATGGGCCTCTGTCTCACAACGAATTCTTCGACTCAATAGTACAAAAGTCATGCAGTGGGAATGGAAAAAGCAACCATCCTCGGCTGAGGAAATAATGGAGTTGTTCAGCCTGCTTAACGATATTCACGATATGCATTGGCGTGATGGAGCGGATTCTTGGAGATGGAAATATGATAAAGATGGCCTCTTCTCAACGGCTTCTGTTAAGAAGCTTTTATCACAATCAGATTTTGCGACCTCTAAATCCCCGATTCAGTGGCAGTCATGGGTTCCTTTGAAGTGCAAAGTTATGGTGTGGCGTCTTGCATTAAATCGTCTGCCTACGATATCGGAGCTTTTAAAACGGGGAGTTCCCATTCAAGACACGGCCTGCAAGTTTTGTTTATTGGATACGGAATCGGCTCTGCATTTATACACGGGTTGTTTACTAACTCAGGAGGTATGGTATCGTATTGAATCGTGGTGTCGCCTCCCCAACACGTTTGCTTTTGATATTGGGGATATTATGCAATCTGTGGATCGTTTTACATGTACCAGAGGCTCGAAATACATCTTGCGAGGCATTTTCTACACAACCATGTGGGTGATATGGAATGAGCGAAACAATCGGATGTTCAATAATAAAAGCCGAAGACCTATAGAGATTGTAGAATGTGTTAAGTCTACGTCATTTTTTTGGTTTCGCCATAGGTCTAGACATAAAAATATAGAATGGAAAGTGTGGTGTATGTATCCATTGGGTTGACGTTTTTGTAGCCTTTCTGCTCTTTGGTCCTTGCTTTGAGGACCTTTTGAGCTTGTGTTTCTAATGAAGTTTTCTTTTCAAAAAAAAAAAAAAAAAAAAAAAAAAAAAACATTTAACAAAGTTTTATTATATTTGGATTACTATGTTGAGCTTTATTAAATTAGGGAATTAATTAGAGCGATGTTAGAGAATAATTAATGAGTTAATTAGAATGGTGTTAAGAGAATATTTAGGGATAATTATCTAAATAGGCACCCATGATCTATTGTCTAGTGGTATGGTGTTCTCACATACAAATATAAGGTTGTGGGTTTAAATCCTTGCAAGTGCAAGATAAAGGTGAAGTAAAGGGTGTTAAAAAAGTTTGATGTTCATTTAAAAAAAAATCTAAATAGACCATTTGACCCATGATTTTACCAAAATAACCGTAGCTGTTGGTGTATGTTTCTGACAGACGTTCAAACAGTTAAACAAACGCTCCGGATTATTGACAGAAAATTATTTATTGTTCGTGTCGTTAGAAGAACTTGTCTTGGTTAGTTCGTGAATATGTAATTAAGCTACTATTGTAAAAGCCCAATAGAAGCCCAGCCTAAAAGCCTTGTGGATGTGCATGATATAAACAAATGATACAAGTGTTTTGAGGGTCGAAGTTCTTGGTGGGTGTGCGATTCAGAGAGAAGTCGAGAAAGAGAGAGATCCGATTAATATACACAATCGGTTATAGCTCTTGAGTGCTAACTACTTTACACCATTCGAGTTAGGTCTTATTGTATTGTTATCCGTGATTCAATCAATAAGATGAAACATTAAAGTAATCGTTCGTTCTTAGTTTGATATCCGCGAGTGCAAGATATTCTGTGTCTTGTATTCGTGTTAGTTTGATTGTTCATTGTGTGAAGATCTCAAGGACAGGGACCTACAATGGCCTTTGAATTGACACTTAAGAACTATGCATCAGAATAGGCTACATTAAAGCCGGCTAATCCAGTTAAATTTTAGCCGACACAAGAGTCGTTGAAAAGTACAATAAATTCACAAAAAAAAAAAAAAAAAAAAAAAAAAACTAGTAATAACATAACAGTTGTAACGAATATGCTAAATTTTAGCAGGCTTAGAGAAGAGTCTGTTAACAGGTGGAAACTTGGATCAAATAGTTTATTAGTAAAAACTTGGATCATTGTCTATTCTAATAATTCTCCTATTTGCCTGTACCAACCATGTTTCATGCTTGGCACCAACCCATAACTTGTGGAAAGTTTGTGGCATATGTTACGCTAAAAAGTACAAATAATTGAGACAATTTAGAGACCTTCTAATGTAATGCATGCTTTCTATTAGGTAGACTGTTTGCTTTATAAAATAATAAAAAAGTAGATCAGGATACATCATTAGATAACCAATTATCCTATCCCTGGGATGAGATTGTGAGAATTCGACATATAGATACTTTTGTTACATAGCTTCTCCTATATGAAAGGATCAAATAAACAATTTTATTATAAGTTTATATTCACACCAAGATAAACAATACCGTATGAACCAATAAAATGTATTCTCCCGACTTCTATGGGTAATAACAATTGGGCAAAGACGGTCAGTGGCCATGCACGAGGAAAGGATGCTGGCAAACACTGCATTCAATAGTTTTTGATCCGCTAGCAGGTACCTCAACCTGAAACAAACACCCTCTGACTAAATCAGCTCTAGCTTTATATATATATTTTTTTCTTTTTTAGAATCAATATTTTTTTGCATAATTCTTTATATATTGTTATAGAGAAGATGACAAGTTTCATACCTGCAAATGGACTGTGCAAGTTGGACATTCTACTTCTTTCATTTGCTGACGGGGCATGTTGGTTTTCAATTCTGTACAAGTATCTTTGTTAGTGAAGAAAAAACCTTGTTTGTATTAACTGGCAAGTAAAGTATAGAACATTGAAAACCCCTTAACTTATTGCGTATTATATGTCTAAACTCTAACCATATATAGGAGTACTATGATGATGATATTTCATAATACTGTACAAGTAAAATACTAAAAAATTAACTTCCGAATTCCGTCAATGAACTCAATTTATATGATCTCCCTTATCATCTTCGTTTTCTTTCATATTTCATAATTAAAAAAATGCATTTGAATCAAATAAAATTAACCCAAAAATCAGATAAGAACAACCAGATTCAAAGTAAACAAAAATATTCTGTATGATACACTATTACACTACACTAGAAAATTCTAGATGATGGTACATACCCGCTGTTGTTTTGCGCTTCTTTTCCATCTCCTCCTGTCATCCACATACAAAAGAGAAAATGAGACAAGATTTCAATAACATGTTTGGCTAATAAATAGACAATAAGCAAAACATCAGTGAAGCCCTAAGAATCAAATGATGTAATATGCATTTCCAAAAGAGTTGAAGCAGCAAAGATATAAATCAGGGCATTTTCATGTATACCCCCAAAACGTGCGTAAAATGAACTGATATCTCATTCAAAATACTTGAATATAATATTTACCCATTTAATTAAACACAATTTATAGTATGCAACTATAATGCAACTAACATACCCTTTTCTTTTTCCTTACACTCCAAACTATCATATCGTAATGCAAGTTTTTAGGGAGGGTATCAAAATTTTGAAAATGGTTACATTTGATATTATCAGTTTTTGTTTGGGTCGATAGGATATTATACCAAATTTTGAGGGGGATATATGAAACTAACCCTTTGATTATCAGCCTTGAATAATTAAGTATCATGACTATCATCAACAAAAAAAAATATTGTTTATATGCTTGAGAATTCGACCCATGACAATGTGGAATTTAAAAGTATTTAGTACCTGTAGTTTCTTGGCAAGATCCTCATGTCTATTGAAGCCAGAAGACCTACCAGCAACCTCATTTACATGACTCAACCTCTGAGTAACTTCTGCCTACAAAAAGATAAGGATAATACAAGGCTATAAATAGGTAGTAAAAAAAACATCATCACATTAAACAAAATCAGGAACATTTAATGGCACTTTTCAGTGGTTCAAATTGCCATGATAAATAATTATAATAAAATTACAAGCGAATCGAAATAGAAAAAAGACTATTTTTATGTATACCAGGCATTGGTCACAAACTCGAACTTGTTGAGCATTCTCTTCTGCTGTGAGAGCAATTCTGCCTTGAGTGCACTTATCACAAAAAATATCACCACAATTTCTACAGTGATGCTGAAGTATTAAAGCAAAAGGTCCCAAAATAATACAAATTAAAATAAAACAAGTGATAATCGTCATTAAGAATTGTAATTAAAAGACTAACCCGCCGCACAAAAGCTCCAAAATAGGTGCTACATGCTGTGCACTTAGCGGATGCTTCATCTGGAACCTACATTAAAAAAGAGGAACAATGGTAATATAAACTTTTGGACAGTCTTCCATTTGACGATTAATACACCTATAAAAACTTAAGTTAAATTGCAGCTTCCACTTTCCAGTTAGTTCAATTAAATCGCAATCGCTTAAGAAGATTGAACTAACCCAATGGTTTTTCTCCTCATTGGTAGGCTTCATCAAGTTTATCCAATCAGGGAAGCCTTTTTTCTTCTCAGCTGGTTGTTGTTCAGAGACTGTCACTCCATCCATCTCCTTGAGCTGCATTAAGATAACAGGGAAGAAGTATGAGTAAATTTTCCAACATGTAATATAAACAATTAAGCCATTTAAGTTTGCTAGAAACAGGTCAACATCAACAGAGAGAATGTTTGCTAGAAACAGGTCAACACTCAACAGGGAGAATGTTTGCTAGAAACAAGTCAACACTCGACAGAGAGAAAGCAAATTAAGGAATTTTTATTTTGTTGTTTTGTGTCAAGTATGGATTTAAATAATATATTTTTCTTAGTTTGATTATCTATTAGAACAATAGCTAGAAACAACTGTAACTAAAAACTTAATATCTTGTTCTTAAATTTAGTCATTTTAATGATTTAATCATTATTATTTAGCATAGAAATTGAAAATTCTAATATCCTGAAAAGCAAGGCAGACAAAATATAAGCAATCAAGTGTTTATTTGCTAACAAAAACAAACAGTCTAATATGATTCAGCTTTCATGTTTTAGAACCACCGCTGAATATTCAGAAGTGGTATATATTATAGATCACAGACATATAACTCTTTGAAAACAAACAGCACCTGGGTTATTTTAACTTTTCTCCTACATACTGATACTGAATACTAGATACAAATGTAATGATAGAAAATCTTGGAGAATATAATCCAGAACCTGAAAACTTGCAGCAGCCACCATGTCAAGAATTTTGGTTGTGGTGTAGCTGTTGGACTTTAATCTAACACGTCTTGCATTGATATCAACAGAACTTTTGGACCAAAAAGCAAATATATTTGAATCCAATACCTATATGGCAAGAAATAATTCATGGTTACATTTCATACATCAATTATTAACATAGAACATAGGTTTTCCCATTAATTTAATTCAACATATTTACCTCCCAGTTTGTTACAGTCTCAAGTGAATATACTTTCAGTGTCCGACTTGTTGCAGGATCAAGTATCTGAATACCATCTAAACCAATCTACAGAAAAAAAAACACGAACAAAACATTTATATACACAGAGTCACTTCACAAACAAGATAATAGAGTAAGAAAAAGACACAATATTTGACATAAACTCTTATATGTAAGACCAAGGCATGCTCTGCCCAACCCCTATATCTTCCAAAAGAGCTACATATTTTGGTTTTGTGTATCAACACATCACACATACTAAAATGAGACTGTAATATAATATAAGTATTTAAATGCCTTTTTAATATCTATTAGTAGTTGTGCTTCAGCTTGCATTGACCAAAATCCAATCTTTTGAAAGTAGTTGCATCTACATTTAAAAACACAACACAGTTTTGCATATGAATTAAACTCTTGGTTGCATTTTTGAAGGCCACAGCATAAGGCTATTAGTTGGTTACTTGGTTGATCCTGGCAATGCTTGAGGAGTTTACGCGTTTGAAGGTATTCAGCTTAAAAAAACTGCTATGACTAGACCTAAGCCGTTTTGTAATTCCACAAACATATACAGGCAAAAACCGTCTAATTCTCCTAAGGAGCAAGGCAAAGAAACGAGACGCTACATTTCACATTTGACACTCAACAATTTGCAACTGCTTTTCTTTCTTGGTATGTATGTACGTATGTATACATATAAAACAAACCTGACATAGCACATCCGTATCTCCTCCACCCCCTTCAGAGAGAAGAATCACTCTGAATTTCTGCACTCCACTCCAATCCTCTTTCGCCTCGACTTTTGCCGCAGGTTTTGAAACATTATCCCCATCCGATGAAGCCATCGGCTCACTCCGGCTACCAGTACCATGAGTTATAGGTCTTCCATAATCATCAAACTGCAGCCGATCTTTCCCGACATTATCACCACCAATATAACCATAAACACCTTGATCAACACTATTATTATTATAATTATTATTATTATTCCCACCACCACCACTAGCAGCAGCTGAACTACTTATAGGCCTTCCATAATCATCAAACATAACCGCCGTCTGATTCGGATAATAAGGCATCGGGTTCGGATCGTAACTCTGATTGCTCAAATCAGAATAACTCTGAGCCGTTGGATTGTTTGAGTAATAATGCTGCTCTGGTGAATAGTATAAGGAAGGATCAGGAGGGGCAGAGGCGGTGGTTACTGATGTGGAATGATCGAATTGGGGGTTAGGTATATTAGGGTTTTGGAAGTCTGATTGATAATAATTGTAATATGATGAAGATGATGATTGTGGATAGTTAATTGGGTTTTGATGATTCATGATTGAATTAAATGTGAAATTAGGGTTTGATTGGATTGAAATACAGGTAGAGGTTTAGGATATTATTATTATTGATTGATTGATTGATATTTAGCGTGTGATCAAGGCTTATTGTTTTGTAGACGAAGTTTTACACGAAGAAGACAATGAAGAAGTGGGTGGGTCAGTATACCCGCCAAATATTATTGTTAATTCGGGCTAAAGGATGTCGGTTGGGGCTGTTTGACTTGTTCCGCGTTGCCGTAATGGGACTGTTAACGTGACAATCAACTGGTTTCACGAGAACTCGACTCGGATCAATCGGGTGGGGTGATCGTTTCAGAACCAGTACCTGTCCACAACGGTAAGAATCACATAATTTCTTTGTATTTTTTTAACAACCAAACGAAATTTTTATTAAATCCCAAACGGCTAACAGGTTGCGGGCCAAAAATATACAATCCACCAAACGAAAAACATGTACTTCGTCCGATAAGCATCTCCTATCCCTTAACCTACACCTGACCCATTTGCTAAAACAATTGCTACATAAAAAACAATATAGACACTCATTGATGCTAAAACCATCCCCTTTTAGAGCCGAGGATTTGTACATAATGCCAACTTACAAAACTGCAGTAACTGGTCTAGCCTCTAATCAGCATCAATAAACTTCCAGAACGCGCCACCTCTAACCACATTATTGAGCCCTTACTAATGTGTATATATAAAGGTAGCACATTATACTTCCGCTTACAGATGCGGACAACGCCATCCTGAGTCGCGACCCCATCTTGTTATTGTACCTGAATTATACTTCAGATAGATGATTGACTCGAACCTTCTTAAACCACCGACTTTTTACCCATCCCATTTCCTGCACAGTGACCCGTATGATGCTATCTACCAATGTAGGGACTAACGCCACTTTGTGACCCGAATCCAGAGACCATTAGCCATGTCCATTGTCCAACATAGAAACTTGATCCGCATGATAGACTCGTTGCAGCCCTAATAAAGACACGGCGTAATGACCCATTTGATGTACCTCTAGTCTATCTTGACTTCAATCTGGACAGCAGCGTCTGACTCACTTGATGGTGCTCACTTAGAGCCAGATACCAGATGCAGCAATGTGACCCATTTGGGGTTGTACTTGTTTGTTACGGACACAAACATTGCAATTACACATGCACTAACATTTTCTGTGATTGCCTACCCAATTCCCTGCCCAGCCTGAGACCCCAACCCGAGGATGTCAGAACTGCAATAGTGTACGACAGCCCCCCAAGAAAGATAAATGCAAACACGAAAAAAATCCATCACGCGAAACGAGTATGTGACACCGAGACAGTTAGCACCCAACCATTTTTTATCGTTCTTGACCCAACGAAACTCACGCAATGTGGTAACTCCCCACCCTCCCGGTGAACATATATCACCAAACTCACGCACCTCAAATCATTGTTGCGACCCTACCCCCACCCTCTTATACGGAACAATTTTTTTATTATTTCTTTGTATTTACTGCTTTGAATTTGATTATATCTGATGCACCATCTATGAGACTATAGGGTGTAGTCATTAGTGACCACTATATTATCACCCTCTACCTCAGCGAGAATACGTAATTTTACCCTTACGTATTATCATTCGCTTGCATTTCTACTTTTGTCATGCATGTCCTTCAAGTGTGTAGTCCATATTTTTTAGGATTTGGTTCTCATTATGTTCTATATATTGTTCATATTTCAAGTTTAAATACTCTTTTATCTTTAAATTTTTCATAACATATTGTTCAAATCGGGCATGAGATATGGATGACTGGATTCATTATAGATAAAGTTATACACCTCAAATAAGAGTGAACCTTACTACCTTAGAGCAACAGTATAGTTGCCACTTGCCACCATGTATGCTCTCCCGGTATGACACTATAATTTATTACAGTAGTATATTTGAAACATTAAGTACAGAAGCCGCCAATTTTAACGGCAAAGTACAATCTTTCAAATTTGGTATAAAGACAATTTTCGAATTTACTCTAAAAAATATAGAATTTTACTTGGAATTTAATATTTCAAGTAAATAAATTTAAAACAAAAAGAATATATACTTTCCTTTTTATCTTATTACATAATCAACTATAAAAAATACAACAGATGCGATTACCCATGAAACTGAGAGATAACAAAACCAAAATTGGGATATAAACAAGTTATGTGCATCAATACCTATTAATGGATCTTGAAGATGACTGGCAACCAAATGCCTGTGTATAACTGTAAGCCTTGCCTTGTTCTTTAGCACCACAATGCTGCTCACTGTTTGCTTGTAGCTACTGAAACCCAGCCGCCGCTCAAACTGGTCTGGCAACTGTCCCTCAACAGCATCCGTTTCCGCCTCCACAGCCTTACCAAAAGTTAGTTAGTCCGGCTCTGCAAAATTGGAATCAATTGGGATAAGTAATGAAGATCTCATAACAAACTGAATGCAATGATTTCGTCTCGTGCTCTGTTTGTTGTCATCAACATATGTATGACATATTATGGCCTGTATGACAATAATGGCGCGAACAAAGGAGTAATCACATTGTTCAACACAAAGATAAGGATCAAAGAAGTAACAATTCATGTTCATCCTAAGTCATAACCTTGATAGCCGACCAAAAGCCCAAAACTGTGTAGATATACAAAGATATATACAAAGAAATACACAAGTGGGTTTAGCACACACACGCACACACACATATATATATCTAGTAGCCTTATAGGAGAGGTTTAGGTTATAGATCACATATTGCTACACAAGGTTAATATTGTTGTATCTTAAAATTATATTGATTAAAGACATCACCCAGTTTTGAACCAAGCCAAGGCACCACTTTCACGATCATGAACACGACATACTCCAAGGAAAATCCAACATCAGAAAAGGCTGCTCTCGATACAAGTGGATCTTATTTAGAGTCTAGAGCAATGAAAGGGAATCAGGCAAGTAGAAAATCCTTAATAAATTCTGAGTTGCCTCTATCAGGTATGTTATACTGTTGATTAATACAATTAATTCTAATTCAAAGTCTGGAATAATTATACTTTTATTATACAATATGAGAGTAATGAAACCATCATAACCGCGAGGCCAACAAGGTAGTGCCTCTACAAGTCCCCTAGTCTAATATGATGTGGTGTTGGCTACATTATGTTAAGACTCGCACTGCTGGTCGGCTCTATGAAGTTGTTTTTCTGTACCGTACTTTGAGTGATTAGAGTAATTAGTCTTGAAGGGCAGTGTTGCAAAACTCGGTTTGGCCTTGTACTCGGCGACCTACCCTGGAGCGAGTACTCGGACTAATCGGGGGAGTACTCGGGGGTCAAATCGGCCTATGCGGGGAGTACTCGGAGTAATCGGGCAACTCGGCTATACTCGGTGAACTACCCTGGAGCGAGTACTCGGAGAGTAATCGGTCAACTCGGCCTTGTTTTGCAACAGAGTTGAAGGGAGAAGGCAAAGTGACATTTTCTTCCATGTTATTGAATCTGATCATTCTCTCGTATATATAAAGTGCAGCCTCAAGATATCTCTGAACAAGGTTTCATAAATCCAGCTTTAACTAGGAATGCATCCTTATATTAACATTGTTTATAGATAGTGGTTTAGTTCACTGATAAATCAATACATCTGATTATCATTCCTATCATAATTGAAAGAGGGTTACCTAAAACAGTAAAACATAAAGCGTCTTTTGATAAATAATATCACTTTCTCGCGATTCATGTATATTATTAAACATATTGTCAAGTTACTTCATCACATTTCAACTAAGTGACATGTTGATGCTGGAGTATATATCTAACTTGTAAGAAAAGCATCGTTAACTAACTGGTATATAAACATTAATGCGAACCAAAGATAATGAAATTTTACTCACCTGACACAGTCCAAATAACAAAGCTTCTTGTTCACCAATAATCTTGGCATGAGCAGGAACCCTCTTTGAAATGGTGGAATCGTTTGGAATCACGTATAATAATATCTTTATTTATAATACTCGAAACAAGCTTCATGTACTTATGGCAGTCCCCACAGATTCTAAGATTCTTAAATATCGTAACCGTTTTATTCGAGTTGTTATTAATTAGGGCGAAGGAAAGAGCCAATCTTTCACTATGATGCGAAAGAATTTCACGTTTTTCTACGTCAGATACATTGCGAAGCACATAATCTGTATTTGGAATATACCCTACTGAAAAAAGTTTCTGCTCCAATTCTTTCAACTTTTGATGGACGTCAACTATCTTCTGGTGAGAAGTATCTTGAGATAAGAAGACATGAGTTTGACCATCAACTTCAACCCAACTGCACCCTGGTTCCTTTTTAATCCCCTGACTCGACATTAACGCCCTAATTCGTGCCACATCATCCCACATCCCATTGGCTGCAAAAATGTTTGATAACATAATATAATTAGAATCAACTTCCGGTTCAATTTCAAAGAGTTTCTCCGCAACCCTTTGACCAAGTTCCACATTTCCATGAACCTTACATGCTCCAAGAACAGTCTCCCAAATCAAATTATTCGGAGGCAGCGTCATTTGATTAATAAAGCTTTCAACTTCATTAAACTTGCCTTCCCTACCAAGAATATCAACCATGCAAGCATAATGCTCAATGGTTGGAGGGATTTTATAAGTATCAGTCATCGACTGAAAATATCTTTTTCCTAAGTCGGTCAAACCCAAATGGCTGCATGCCAAAAGTAAGCCAATGAAGGTAACTCCATCAGGTGAGACATTTTTAGTTAGCATATCCTCAAAAGACTTTATAGCTTTCTCTCCTTGATCATGCTGAGCGTATTGGTTAATTATAGTGTTCCACAACACTGTATCATGTGAGTCAATTGCCTCAAATATCATTTCAGCATCCTTAATGCTTCCACACTTTCCATACATATCTACAAGTGCGCTTGCAACAAACGGATCATCAACATGTCCACCTTTAATTACAAAAGAATGCAGTTGTCTCCCATTATTAAGGGTTGTAATCGCGGAACAACCTCTTAAACAGCCAGCAAGAGTGAACTCATTGGGTTTAACCCCATCTTTCTGCATTTGTTTGAAGTAGAAAATGGATTTCTCACCTTGATCAGCTTGTGCACAACCCGAAATAACCGTTGTCCAAGTGAAAAGGTCGATTTCATTCAACCTATTAATGATTTTTTCTGCATCATGTATACATTTGGACTTGACATACATGTCAATCAAAGCGGTTCCCACATAACAGTCACTATCAAGCTTTTGTTTAATTACTTGTCCATGTACTTGCTTCCCGACTTCACTATTTAAAGAACTGGTACAGGAACGTAGAGTACTGATGTATGTAAACATATTGGGTTTAAAACCATTTTCTAGAATCCTCTGGTAGATTCTTAATCCATCACTACTTTGGTTGTCATGAAATCCTGCTAAAAGAGCATTCCATGAAACTAGATCCCGGTGACTCATTGTATCAAAGATTTTGTAACCATCATCGAAAGATCCATTCTTTATGTACATTGTGATTAACGCATTATTGACTAAAGTTTCACTTGCAAAACCATATTTATGAACACAAGCATGTAGACACCGAGAATAACGTAGGTCACCTAGCTCTTTGGCTGCACTAAGAATGCTTGTAAGGGTAAACTGGTTTGGTCTTAACCCTGATGACATCATCATGGGAAATAGCTCAGCTGCATCTTCTTCCCTTCCTTGCTGCTCTAGGCAACATATCATAGCACTCCATGTTACAACATCAGGAGATTTTAACTTCCAAAACACTTTTAACGCATCATCTGCCCGTCCACATTTAGAGTACATGTCAACAAGGCTGGAACTCAAAAACTCCTCATCTTCACACCCGCTTACAATCAGCATACCATGCACAACCCGTCCCGCTTTTAAATTTCCAGAACTAGCACACCCTTTAAGAACAGTGCACAATGTATACTTGTTAAACTTCATTTCAGATTCCTTCGTCCTGCAAAACAACCGCAAAACCCTTTGATCATCACCCGCCAACGCAAAACCATTAAGCAACGAATTCCACGAAACCGCGTTCTCCTTCGGCAAGCAAACATACACCTTTTCCGCATACTCCATCTCACCACATTTACCATAAAGATCAACAAGCGCCGACCCAACATGCCCATCGGAAAACAACCCCGCTTTAACAATCCTACCATGCAACTGCTTACCAAACTGCACATTCAAACACAAACAACACGCTTTCAAAACAGTAGCTATCGTAAACTCATTCGGACTAACCCCTTCTTCATTCATCTCACAAAACAACCTAACACCTTCCATCCCACACCCTTCACTAACAAATCCGCTAATAAGCGCAGTCCAAGACACAACATCTCTTTCAGGCATTTCATCAAACACTTGGCGGGCGACACTCAAGCACCCACATTTAGCATAAAAATTAATCAAAGACACCCACAAATGCGAATCTAATTCAAACCCACTTTCCATAATCTCCCTATGAATCATTTTACCCTCTTCAACCGACCGGGTTTCAGCACAATCCCGTAATTTTCTTGAAAACCATCTTAACTTATCTCTATCCTTATCCCACCTTCTAGAACCACTTTTTGGTCTAATGGGTGTGTTTAATTTAGCTGCAGATGGGTTAATCTGTAAGGAACTAAAGTATGAAGATATTAATGAGTTGTTTTTATAGAATCGATGAGAGGTGTTAAAGAGGGAGATGAAATGGGTATTAGGGAAACGACGATGCATGTTTAGGTGTTTAAAGTGTGGAAGGTCCATTCAACTGAATATTATTATTAATTTATTATTATTGTAGAAGGTACAACACACACAGTACCTGGTGTTGTGTGTGAATTTTTTGCAGTGGCTGTGGCTAACGTAATCCGAAGTGATGTCGTGCTAAAGTGAGCCCCCGCCAATTGTTAGTGTTTCAATTTCCACTCCATCTTTCTAATAAATATGTTTTATTTTTAACGGAAATGCGTTTAGGTTAGAAAGTTATTACACGAGTTGAGTAAATGAAATATTATAAAGTTAGTAATGGTGATTTAGTAACTATAACACGGTATATTGGGATATAATATGAAGGATGAAGTATTAAAAGCGGGTTATAATATTGGGCTTACAGAATTATGACACGTGACACTATCAGTTACTTATTTAGTTATTTATTAGATATATGTATGTTCTAAATATGATTAATTCGGTTTTGATAAAATTTTAGGACAAACCATTATCTACCACATAGAAAAACAACAAACCAACTTGTTTTATTTGGTTGGATTAGTATTTAGTAGTCAGACCAAATGGTTTTGATGGTTTGGGAGTTTGAAGTTTGTACCAGTTTTTTTTACATAAATCACAAGGTTGTTTATATTCTTCCTAAGCTACTTTCTATTTGTTTTTGTAATAAACCGGTGTAACATGTTTATAAATTTTTTTAACCATTTAAATTTATATTAGTATTGTCGAAACCCGTATTAGTTTTACAGTTTTCAATTAGTGTAAAACAAGTGTCGGTATCCTTGTGGGCATATCACGACTTTGTTTTTAGGTTTTTCCTGCAGCAAAGCGTTGGTGGAACTTATTAGTAGAATGAACTGTGAATGCATTCATGAATAGTGCCAACAAACCGAACAATCCAAATAAACTGCCCAGGCCTCGTTACACCTTACAATCAATCTTGCAGATAGTGTACAACAATCCCAGCTAAACAACACCATATGACATCATGAGCGATACAATTCAGTGTTCTAAACGCTTAATAATTGGGTACTAGTCGACTCTAAGCGTTGAGAATACTGAATGTTCTGTCAACAAAGATATTTAACGATCAAATACAAATGAACGAAATGAATATATAAAAAAAAAAAAACACAGATGAGTTATATTTTTTCTAATTGGATCTCAGAAAAAAACTAATACATAAGAACAAATCAAAATCCGGGGCAGGATGATCCTGGAAGGCCTAACAAGAGAAGTGTGCCTGATCGAGACACGCTATGAGCCAAATGACGGATTTGTGTAAGAGATCACTGGTTAGCCACAAAGACTTCCTTGACGAGCGAAAGGGCAGAATGGTAAAAACAGAAGTTACAGATTCTATCTCTCCATGGACTCCATTGCTGATCACAATATAGAGCAGCCTTTTTGGCCTTTTCCCTTCTTTTTCTTTGACTTGGGCGGTTGCAGGACAACTTTAATGGCAGCGTCGAAGACTCCCTTTATATTCTGACAACATAACCATATATAATAAGAACAATCCGCACACTTTTTTTGGTTCTCTTTCAACTATATATATAACTAATGTCTTGTATATGATTGCAGCAGATACATTATTACAATAATAATCTAATTCTGTTTGACCCAGGAGAAAAATAAAGGGTTAGATGAACAACCTTAAGCCCATAAATTGGTTGAAATTGCCACCTCTACATAAGATTAAACGTACCTCTTGTGTTTTGGCGCTACATTCAATGTATGTGGGAGCACCAATTGTTTTCCTTAGTTCTTCTCCCTATAATAAATCAAAAACGATTAGTGTTCGGATAAAAAGAAATAAAGCCACTATCTGTTTTTAGCAATCTTTGCTACATCCTAAAAAACAACCCCGGGCATCAAAGATGCTTCGCTTTACAAGGGTATGAAGAAAACGTCATTATATGCAGTCTTTACATTGCATTATGCAACTATAGTTACTCAGTATTGTAAAGGGTCTTTCAGTAATTTACTATATTAGCTATGTTACAGCCAAAAAGGACAAGAGTTATAATGTTCACATGATGAAAGAGAGTTATTTTAGTAGTAATAATCTTTACCTGAGCAGTTGTAATGGGGACTGCATTAGGATGGTCAGCGAAGAACTGCTTATCATCCCGAAGATCTAAAGACCACCAATATTCAGATTCAGCCATTCAAAGAAGTTTAGCAAATAAACAATGTACTTTAGAATCTTTAACAAAGTATGAATGCCATTTGTCCATATAAATGAAGAAAAGATGTAGCAGTTTGACAAGATAATCTGAACCATCACATGAATGAAATATATAAGTTATTAACAAAAACAAGCTAACCTATTTTAGTCCCAACAAGGACGATTGGGACTCCGGGAGCATAATGCGTCAGTTCTGGAATCCACTGAGAACATATAGCAGAAAAGATAAGTCGATCATGTTGCAGACTAACTATACGTTAGGTGTGAAACGATTGTGGTGGTGGGGGATAGGGAACGAGTCAAATGGTTATAAATAATTGTCATTTTTAATATGATCACAACATAATCCAATTTAACAAAGAAAATTCGGAGTTTTATGTATTTGAACACATTTAGGGTGACTTGACATGTTTCCTTTTTAGTTAAATCTTTTAACCTTACCCATTTGACCCGTTAGGTAGGAGAAAAAAACGAAAGGTCTACCTTCTTGGATATGTTTTCATAGCTGGCCTTGCTAATGAGAGAAAATGCCAAAATAAAAACATCAGCCCCACGATAACTCAATGGTCTCAGTCTGTTATAATCCTCCTGTCCTGTTCAACAGAATGCCGATTTCACATCCTTAATATAAGTATATCAAAGATCACGAGAACAAAAGTAACTAATAACAGTTGAGAAGGTTACCTGCAGTGTCCCATAAGCCTAAATTCACAGTGGCGCCATTGACAACGACATTTGCACTGAAGTTATCAAATACAGTTGGCACATAATCCTGTTTAGAACAAAATGAAAATAATTTTAAACCATTGATAACAACATCTCAATGTATGAAAACACAAAGTGTTCTGAAACCAATCATGCAGCTCAAAACTAATCAAACAGTTTCTTCCATGATAATAAGCAAACATATTACATGATCAAGACCTCGTTGATGATAAATACAAAAAAGGGCATTATCTCATTCATACAGATTCTTCATCACCTTCCAACGATAAATCAGGCAAAATCGAGCACAAAAAACATGTCAGAAATCAAACGAGAAACTACATGCGCTGGCAATTCCTGACCTATTTATTAAACGACACGATAACGTGTTTGATGAAAAGTACACGATAATAATAATAATAATAATAATAATAATAATAATAATAAATCAATCAATTAATCAATCAATCAATCACCGTAGGGAAGGAATTGCTGGTGTAGGAAATCAACAAACATGTCTTGCCAACAGCTCCATCACCAACAGTGACACACTTTATGAACCTAGAGGCGCTCATATTTGTTTAAAAAAAAAAAACAGAGACCCAGCAGATGTTCTTCTTCTTGTATGGTTAAAAGACCTGACTGAATTAACGTGTCTCGGATTGTTTATGTGATGATTTTGGTCCTGTACCGTTGTTTGGTTCAGAACAGAGAATTATTTTTTTTAGTAAGAAAAATTAAAGAAAAAAAATGGTTGAGAAAAGAGGGAGAAGAGATAGATGATTTGGTGATTAATGAATGGACCGCGAAATAATGCTGTTGAACCGTTACTTTTGTGGTCCACATCAACTGTCTCCATGTTTTTCTATCTTCTGAATTTCTAGTTTTAAAATTAAGTTTTTTTTTAACCAATTGCAATCACTCACGGACTATTGGAGTATTATCGTGCCACCAGTGTTACTACGCAATCATATTCCACCACAAGTCAGGATGAAACTCATAATTTCATAAGGGGTAGGCTAAATGCACTTCCCTTTTTTACTTTTCGCACTCCCTTTCTAAAAATAACATTTTAAAACTTTTCAAATATTTCTATCCATTTAAAAGAAAATTTACACTAAAACATCCCTGTATATCAATGATACTAGTGTTGATATCTAAAAAAATTGTACTTTCACCCATACATCCTGCACCGTACATTTCAACTATGTAGCTTTACGCCGTAATATTCCGCCGGGGGATTGAAATTCCTGTGAAATGGTTGCCATTATTTCTGTTTCCTTTTGAGGTTTTGAGTATTGTTTTTGTGGCCGGACCGGTGGCTGCGTTGCACCACCATGATTATCATTGATTTGCGATGTGGTCATTGAGTTGCACCACCACCAGTCCACCACAACCCATTGTTAAGGGTTATACCATCGCCAATTTTAACCATCACCACCGTAACTGAATTGCACCACCATGGTTCTTAAAGGTTCTACCTTCGTCTGCCGATTATAAGGTTATGGTGGATAGCGTGCCGGAGCACGTTGCCTTTGTTCGTGATCTGCGCTATCTTCTCTATCTCCGTTTGAAGGTATGATCTGCGCTATCTTCTCTATCTCCGATTATAAGGTTATGGTTTTGAATTAATGGTCTGACAAGGTAGAAACCATTATATTCTTATCAATTTGTTTTCAATCGATGGTATGGAAGTTTGAATTCTTAACTGGAAAAAAAGTTTGAAAAGAATTGGATTAACTGGAAAAAAAGTGTATATGGAGCTGTCGTAACGATTATGTTTTTAACCAAACACAGCCGAATTTGCAGAAGATTATGGGGGACATTAAGAATTTGAGTCTATTATGGGTGAAGTCTAGAGCAAAACAACCGAACCTTGATTGGTATAAGTGGAGTAGATTTGATCTTTGTAACATGAGGTGAACTTTGTAAATATTTTGATTGTTGGGTGTATTAGCTAGTTCCCCGCTAGCTTTGGTGATTAATAAAAAATTTTGTTGGCCGTTCAAAAAAAAAAAAAAAAGAAGGAAAGGATGACATTTATCATATTGTTTATGTGTTAATTCTCTTCTGCCAATCCCTATATGCAGAGAATTTATAAAAATTGATGGAACCTATGATTATGTATATTCAAAATTCAAGTTAGGGGAAGTGGATAAATCCCTAAAATAATTAGTGATATTTCATAATGCACTCCTTTAAAAAAGTTAGAAAATATAAGGTTGGATAGTATTTAGTTAAAAACTTTAGGGGGGGAGTGCAACCAGTAAAAATAAAAATAAAGAGGGGTGCATTTAGCAACACCCTATTATGAGAAAAAACCCCTTGTAAGATTCGAACCCAAGACCTTGTAGTCCCTAAGTTTTATCTCATCATCAAGACGCCGCTGGGATTAGCAAGGGCTTTAAAATAAAGTTTTTTTTTTTAACGGCAAATCGCTTTATATATAAATATAAAGAGTCAGCAAGAAGCTAGAAATACACACCAAAACACCAAAATGGCAAATCGCTTTAAAATTAAGTTATAACCCAAGACCTTGTAGTCCCTAGCTTAACCCTTGGGGCTTTGACCCGACGAAGGATTGTAAAAGCTTGTTTTTAAAATGATCGGGAACGCTTGATGCAAGATGAGCATTCGTCGGGTTCAGTTTGTATATTTACAGGTGTAACGACGATATTGACACGTATCTAATTATTTGGCGAAGACTTTATACGTAGATATAATTTTTTGAAGTGTGACAATTTTCTTGGTTTGTCCCCTCACAAAAATTTCAGTCATTTTTATACGTAGAAATAATTTTTTTAAAGAAAAAGCTACAACTTTTGGTTTCTCCACTGCACACATTAGCCATGCCATAAAACAACAGGGGTAGTAAACATAATAAAAATAAAGTTTCTGATCAACAAACAGGATATTCAAAACACATAAATGCATTCAAAAATTAATTGATAAATTGCATTAGTTTATTTAAAATTAAGCCTACATTGTAAGGCAAATAAGAATTAAAAAAAAAAGTTAAACCTTGTGTGTTGTGTTGGTGCACAAACACTCAACACCACATCACAAGTCACAACTACACCAATCAATAATCCCATGGAGAACAAGTCTATCTCCATTCTAAGTCAGCAACACTCCTCCTCCTTATTTCCTCATGCCCTTGGACTCCCAACAGATTGTGTTATATCTTGAAACACCTTCAGCCTCTTCTGAACAACCATCTTCCCTTTCCCACCCAATTTCATCTTCTCCGGTTCCGCACTCGACCCAAGAACCGCCGCCATTATAGCCTCTTCGAAGTCCTCGCTGTCTGGCAAAAGCGCGCTCCAGTCGCTGTTTTTCTCAGGTGAGTTCGACTTCCTTCGCGCCTTGTTTCCTCCTACTTCTACTTCTTTGTCTCCAGCCACAGCTGCAGCATTTATAGACCTTGACCTCTTTAGCCCTTCCCCTACATTTTCACCACTTTTCGCCACATAGAATGGCTTCGCGTCGATATTAAGCGAATTCACAACATTATTAACCATCACCTGATCCTTCCCTTTCGCATTCGCTAAAATGATGGAATTATTCGCTTTCGCTAAAACGTTTGAATTATTCGCATTTGCTAAAATGTTGGAATTATTCGCATTCTCATTAGCGAACCCGTCTTGGGTTTTGCTAGGGTTTGAAGCTGGAGGTGGTAAGGAGGACATATGTTCTTTACACGGCTGCGGCTGCCAAACAGCCGAAGAACCCAAGAACGCGTCGAACAGTTTCCTCTGTTCGACGCGATCTCCATTACTAGTCATCATTGTCTCCGATTTCAAATCGCTTAACATTTGTTGTGCTCGCTCATACGCCTTTAGATGTGAGTCCACCCCTCTTGGCCCGTCTGCCACAGCCGGCTTAACGAGCCTAAGCGTCTCCTTAGCCTCAGCGAGCCGCCCTTGCTTCATCAAACATATTCCTAGGTTGCACATCTTGTTGTTATCAGGCGCGATCACTAACGCCCTTCGGTATGCATCTTCGGCTTCTACATAGTTGTTCTGTTGCATCAATGCCCATCCCAAATTCCCCTAAACAATCAAACAACAAAATATCTTAAAATTAATTCATAAATTCAAAATCCCCAATTCAATTTCTAATCACAAATGCTTATTATTAGTTCTTACCAGCAGCCGAGTCGCCTCTTGCTCGACCGACACTTGAAACTTCTTCCCTTGAGATCTCGCGGTTTTCGTTCGCTTCCCATTGAAAGCCATTCCTTGTTGAATCAAAAACAATTTATGCCTCAACAGTCCAATCTGATCATCCAATCTTCCACATCTCTACAATCACATTTCAAATTTATCTGATTAAGGTTCAGGGTTTAGGGTTTGACAGAAAACAAAAACATAACAAATAATTATTTTTTAAAAAAAGTTTAACTTATTCTAAAAATTTAAACTAACCTTATACAGATCCAAAAGTATATTATCTAGAGACTCTTGAGCCTGATCCGAACACCTTCTTCGCAACGATTTAATCGCTTCAATCGCTTCTTCAGCCCGATTCTGTTGTTTCATAACAATAGCCATATCTTTCAGCGCGCTATCCACTCGATCTCCAGCGTTAATCGCTGCCCAAAACAATGGTATCGCCCTCTCCGGATCCTTCTCAACCAACTACACACCCAACCGAATCGCGCAAAATATCAGTCCCAATTCAATAAAATCTTCAAAAAACCAAAAAAAAAAAAAAAAATTATAATAAATTTATATATCTTACTTGAACATTTTTGGCTCTGACATAAGGGGAATCACCAACAGGGACTTTGTGAGTCACATGGAACGACTCAGACCGAGTCAAGTTCGAGTTGAACGAGTCAGACCGAGTTGAGTTCAAATTGAACGATTCTGACCGAGTTCTCAATACCCCGCCAGTAATCGGCTTCGCGGGAGACGATGGGGCTGATTTTGTGGATCGGAACCCGGGTGGTGCATTCCACATCTCTTGCATAATGTTAAATTGCGCGATTTCGAAAGGGATTTTTTAAATAAATAATATGACAACAACCGATGCAACGGTGGCCGGAGATAGGATGAGAGAGAGTAAAATACGGTGGTGGGTTAGAGAGACAGAGAGAGAAAGAGATGGTTGTGAAGAGCAGAGAGACGGTGGAATATAGTGAGTTTTTGATTGAGGGGATTATATTTTTGAATAATATGACCGTTGTAAAGTTACCGTTAAGTAAACTAGCCGTTGAGTTTTGGGTCCCTAATTTTTTGTCTTAATTTTTTTTTAGCCTTTTTGTTTATTTATTTATTTATTTTTTTTTGGGAATATTCTCTATTTTGCTTTGAATCGGCTCAATTTTGTTCTTGACCTAAAAGGAAAATTAAAATTGAATGGTGTTGAGATAACTTTTATTCTAACTTGTATTTATCGGGACGTGATTGATTTGTTCAGTGGTAAGACGTTTAGAACGAATTTGGTTGTTTTAGAAAGAAAAAAAAAAAAAAGAGATGATTGTATGAAATATTATGAGCTTGAAGGATGCTTAAGATTGACCGAAATCAATATGTTTTTTATGTAAAATGTTTTGTTGAACTGAAAGTGATACGGTGTATTTATGGCATATCAGCTCAACTTTATCTGAATAGTAAGAAAAGGAAAGTTAATTCGAATGGGTTGACGTAAATTTTGTTCTAACGTCTATTTTCCCGTTCGTGATTGACTTGCTCTGTAGGAAAACATTTAGAACAAATCTGGTTATTACAAGAAAGAAAAAAAAAAGAATGACGGTAAGAAATGATATGAACTTGAAGGAAGCTTACACTCGGCATTAATGAATATGTTTTTATGAAAATATATATCGTTTGAACCACTTCTGATGCGATGCATTTATATAATAAATATTTGATTTGAAATATGACCGTTAACGGCTTGTTATAAATTTGAATTTTAACATGTTGTCGATGTTTAAGAAACTGACCCAGTCATTCACTTGTTCACTGGTTGAACCGATTTCAAAATCTTGATTTCGTATGAACTAATTTAAGAAGGGGTAGCGGCGCAACTTGTGGCCCGTTTACCTACGTATCATTTGTAATTGGCTGTCTTTGGTTTAAATATATCCTTTTAATTTAAGAATATAAAGATATAAAAATAAAAATAATTATGATTTTTCTTATACAATAATAACAGTTTAATGTTTATTATCACCCCCATTAAATTTATTTCATTCCCAAAATAAAATCTTTGTAAATGCACCAAATAGTCGAGTACTACCTACCCTATACAAAATATCACGAATCGTAAAACTTATAATGCTCAAAGTGTCACTTTCAAACGAGAAAGAATTGTTTTAAGTTTTGGTTACTATAGTTAATACTATTGTTGATTGAGAAACACTTTCAAATTTGTGTTTACCTAAATTATTCGGGGAAAGGTAGTCAACGATTATTACTTAGCATCGCAAAAATAGTTGATTGAGAATTTCAAATTATTCTACAAGATTCAATTACTTTCCAACTATGGGAATGTGTTTGATTACATGACAAAACAAGAATAGTTATATGTTTAGGTTTTTTATATAATACCACTGTTTGGTTTAATGGCTGGATTTAGTTAAACGAGTAGTGTTTGTGGGTTGACCTGTGGCCTCCGGTCATTTCAGGTTACTTTCTAACATACACAAACTATTTTGTCTTAGTCAAACATTTATACATTAGACTTAATTGGATTAAGTTAAATGGTAATTCAGAGAATTATCAGAACACACGCACGAGTCTTGTACCCCAAACGTTGGTGAAACATTCAGACGTATAATTGTGAAATAACTTGTGTGAATTTATTTGCAATTATAAGTTTTACGTGTCATCGTCACTAGAGGTGTAAACAAGGCCACTACTCGAGAGCTACTCGGGATTGGATCGCTAAAAAGCTCGTACAAGTAGAGCCTTAATGGACCCCAAGCTCAAGCTTGAAATATGACTCGTTTAGTTATCGAGCTTTATATGCAAAGCTCATTTAGGCTCACAAGCCCAAACAATCTAAATAAATGTTATATTTGGTTTTTTAATGCATTTTTCTCATTTTGTGCATGTTCAGTTTTAACTAATAACAATAGCGAGTTGAGCTCGTTTAAGCTATCAAACTGATCTCAAACCGATCTTTTAGCTCGTTTAAAATTATTCTCAAATTACCTTGAACCAAACTCGAGCTCTTGAGTTTCTTATGAGCCAATCTCGAGCCTGCTGGGATTGGGCTCGGCTTGGCTAGTTTAAACCCCCTTCACTATTGTGTTAACAAGCGCTAGAGAGGTAGGTGGGGCAACTTGCAAACCCATTTCATGTTTTCTTTTCTTTATACTAGTGTTTACCCCATGCGTTATGGTGGAGGCGTAAAACAATGCCAAGTAACATCAATGTCACACTGTTGTTAGTGACAAAAACACCGTAAAAGCTCATAACACAAAAAAAAAAAATGAAATGTAGACGTAGAAATGTTGACCATGCACGCCCGTTGCGGCGTGTTAATACGCAAAAATTCAACTGAAACGTAAAAAAACAACACGACCGTTAACGGTTAGACAACTAAAATAGAGGTAAAAAAAATTTGAACCCCATACACACATTGTGGCGTCTTAACTCAAAACGTTTAGACAGAAACGTAAAACTAACAATTTGTTAAAGATAAAAAGCATATGAGACAAAGTTGAAACCTAAAAAAGTATCGGGGTTAAATGTAAAAAATGAAAACCATTAAGGTTAAAAGTAAAAATGGTTAAAGGAAAAAAAAACAAAGTAAAACAGAACTATAAATGATGATGTACAACTCTCTCATGCATAACACATTTGTTAAGCATAAGATACTAACACCATGTAAAAAGATATTATTCTCAAAATCATATTTACCACATGATAATGTGTTTTCAGTTGAAGCTTTGATCGTGCTTCCGAGTAATCTGGACGACACTAATGGAAGAATTATGGTTTGGAATTATTGTTAGCCGTTGCTATAGTTGGTCGCATGTCATTTGTGAATTGTGATCATGAACAAGGAAATGTAATTATTTTTTTTACAGCTTGCCCCTTTATCAACAAAATGTGTAAATGAAAGTAGATGCAGCATTACACACCCTTTGGGCAACCTCTAAAACCTGTATTTAGCACGATCTTAATAGCTTGGTTAGCTTTCTAAACCTGCGTCTAGCACAAAATAAGTTCGGTGGCATAAATCAATCTGGATCTTGCATAAACATTGACAAAGGCCACATACACACTTAAGTATTACACTTTCAAAAATCACAGCACAGTAAAATTGCATAAACATTGACAAAGGCCACATACATGTCTCAAATCACTTTTAACTGAAAATGTCTAAAATGATAATTATTTGGAATTGATGGTGTGACAAATGAAATTATGTTTGTTTAGAGGGTGCTTTCTTTGCAGCCTCTGCAGCAGCTTTTTCAGCTTCAATCTCTGCAACGATTGTGTCGATCTCATCTTCCTCGAGTTGCTTCAGTCCCTCTTTTGTCATTACACCAACTTCGATGTTCTTCCCCCCACTCTCAACAACCTTTCATTATTAAAAAAATTATCACATAACTATGATCTTCATTTGCTCTATCATGTATGATCTCATTCATGATATGATGACAAAAAATGTAAATAACATAGGTAAGTTGAGATTTACATTAGGGGTGTTCAAGAACCGTTGAAATCTATCCAACGGCCCTGACCAAATCAAGTCGGCCAGTTTGAGAATTAACAGTCTGGCTGAGGTTTGGAACTTGGAATCCGTCCTTTAGCCTTTTCTATTAGAACCTTTTCTTTTTGCTTTGTAATATGCGGTTATATATACATTATGCTCATGAAAATTCTTTTGTATTTTAATTATTTTAATACAAATTAACAAATTTGAATACATAAAATCCACTGAAACCCCTAAACGAGGCTAAATGACTGGTTCCAAGTTATGTATATGAATTGATCCTAAACCATTTTTTTATAATTTTTAAACTTTTAATCAAAACAACAGTTAGCGATTTAGCCCATATTTTCGGCCAAACAGGATTGTGTACACCCCCTAGAATAAATGACAAGACAGACTATCAACACTTACTTCCAGCAGAGCACGAATGGCAAGTTTAACGGTTTCATGGCCAGAAGTCTCTTTATAATTCTTTTCAAGAAACTCCCTCATAGAATTAGAGTTTCTACCCGTAGCATTAGCTTTCCACGCAGAAAACGTACCAGACGGATCTGTCTGATACAGTGCCGGAACACCCGTATAAGGATCAAACCCCACGATCAAAGTTGAAAGCCCAAACGGCCTCACACCACCACTCTGTGTGTACTTTTGCTGAAGACCTGCAATGTAACGCGTGATGTACTCTACCGTCACTGGATCCTCAACAGTAAGCCGATGGCTCTGACACTCAATTCGTGCCCGGTTTATGAGAACACGCGCATCTGCTTTAAGTCCAGCACAGGCCAATGCAATGTGATCATCTAGGGTTACAATCTTCCTAACTGATCTGAGAACATATAACAAAAAATTCAAAATAATAACCTATAAATCTTTAATTAATTATCGTTCTACTAAAAACTTATAAGATTCGTCTGCTAAATTTAATTCTAACAGAATATGCAATATTCAGATCCAATTTTCATATGATTAATACAATTACTGTTTGAGGATTACTATCAAGTGGCTATTTTCGTGTCAAGTCAGCTAATATGAATGGAATCCAGAGATCAATAGTAGAAACTAAAAGTAAATCAGCATAATTATACAAAAAAACTAACATAATCGGTATCTGCGTGAACCGTACAACTTAGTTTTAGGTCTAATGACAGTCATAGGATCCATCCACTACAATTGATTCTAACAGAATATGCAATATTTAGATCCAATTCCTATCCAACAGTAATATAATATAATCACTACAATTACTGTTTCAGAGTTACAATCAAGTGACTATTCATGATTAACATAATCAGCAATCCAAATGATTTGCACAAGTTACAACTACAATCAAGTGATGAACTGAAGCTAAAGCCAGTGATCGATGATAGAAAACTGAAAGTAAATCAACATAATTCTACAAAAAAATGGTAGATACAACAATTTACGACTAAGTGATCAAAGAGATGAATCAAAGCTAAAACCAGTGACCGATGATAAAATCTGAAACAAATCAACGTAATTCAACAAAAAACGACAGACAACAAAGATTTACTATTAACATAATCAGTAATCCACATAAACCGTAGAACTAGGTTTTAGATCTAATCACAGTTCAATTGCGTTCAACAGTTTACAATCAAACAATGATCGAGACAAATCGAAGCTGAAACCAGTGATCGATGATAAAAATTAGAAGTAAATCAGCATAATTCAACAAAACGCAACAGACTGTTGGTTTAATCCTAGGTTTGGGTGAAAAGTGAAAGGAGTCAAAAGTTGAAAGGTTGTTATGATAATTCTTAGTGAATTAAATTAGAGATAAATAGATTTAGTTTATGAGATAGATAAGTATTTGAGTTTTAGTATTGGTTTAGGAAAGCTTGTTTAGGATTAGTATAAATTGATAAGTAGGGTTAATGTTTTATGTGTGGTTTTGATTATTTTAATAAACGTGACTTAGTGTCCAACGTTATCTCTCGTTCTTTTCTTGTGTACGAGTTCTTTGTGAACGTGATTGATCCAAGAGGTTCCAACACAGACAACAGTAATTTACGATCTAACATAATCGATAATCCAAATACACAGTCCAGTTACATTCAACAACTTACTAATCAAATGATAAACGAGACGAATTAAACCTAAAACCAGTGATCAATGATAATAATAAAATAAAATAAAAAAAATTGAAACCAACTCAACATAATTCAACAAAAAAAAAACTGACAGACAAAAACAATTTACAATTAACATAATCAGTAACAAACCGAAGCTAAAACCAGTAATCAACGGTCAGAACTGAAGGTAAATGAAACCTAATACAACATAAACAGTAGATAACAAACGAATAACATAAGCGGTAATCAATTGATATAAACCGTAGGAATTAGGTTTTACTTACAGGTCTAATAATAATAATAATAAGTAATTACAGATCAAATATTGCATTTTATATAATGAATGAATAGTGAATAATATATATATATATATATATATATATATATATATAGAATATACCTAGAGTCTTGAAGTTTGACGGTGGATTTTTTTTCAACGCCAAGAACGATAGTGTCGGTGCCGCGAACACCGACGGCGGCGTTACCTTTGCGTACGGCTTCTAGAGCGTATTCGACCTGGAAGAGGTGCCCGTCTGGAGAGAACACGGTTATAGCTCTGTCGTATCTAGCCATTGTTTATTATTATTGGTTGATCGATTATGTTTGTTCTAGGGTGGGTTTGTAGTTAGAATTGGAACGTCTGGTTTTTGAAAATGTACCTGGGTGGGTGTTTGTTGTTAAGGATTCTTCTGCCTTCTTTTGCAAGACAACTTCTACAAAATAAAAAGAAGATTAGAATAATATGTTTTATTAATTTACCGGGTCGGGTATGTGGGTTTTATGTTTGGTATGGGTAATTGGGTATCGTATTTGTATGTTCCAACTTCCTAGGGTAACTCTATTCACACACTCACAGAATCTATTTAGACACGTGCGCCACATCTTATACGCTTCATATTGAGCAAAATAAAGTAGGGGAGTCTCACAAACAACTAGTGTAGAGTTGGGTCTCACAAGTTAAGTCTACCTTCAATGTTTGTCTTTTAACTGTCTCATATACACTCCATATTAATCAATATATAGTATATAGATACGAGAAGAGCCCTATACGGTTCATACTGGTCAATATGGATTGTATAGGGGGTGTCAAAATAAAATTTTGGAGTGTTGAAATGTACGATCGTGTTCGAAAAGCTTTATAGATCCTATTACTTTTTTTTATATTAGATTTGTCTAAATCATGTTATGTTATTTGTTTTGTTGGTTAATTGATGTATAATGATTGCGGAGTTTTAATGATCAATTGGATACTTATTATAATACATCCAATAATATCCTGTTTCAAACAATGTTACATGACAACATCACATTCATTGATTAATAATATACTTTTTGACTGTTTCTTATAGGTTATATACCAAACCCTTAAAATTGTTGGTTTTGGGGGTTCTAAAATGCTAAGCATATAAATAAAACAAGGAATAATGGAAATAAATAATTTCACTATTGGCCAATAACAGTCCCAACTACGAAAATTACCAATAGTGGTCCCAACTTTCGACATATCGGAATATAATGGACCCAAACTAACTGAGGTCTAACTCCGTTAGTGTGGTGCTGACGTGGCATGCCACGTAGGATGCCACATATGATGCCACGTAGGATCATTTTGCCACCTAGGATGATGCCACGTCGGATGTCACGTATGATCATTTTGCCACCTAGGATGCCACGTCAGCATCACACTAACGGAGTTAGACCTCCGTTAGTTTGGGTCCATTATATTCCAATATGTCGAAAGTTGGGACCACTATTGGTAATTTTCGTAGTTTGGACTGTTATTGGCCAATAGTAAATAGTTGGGATTATTTATTTCCATTATTCCATAAAACAACCCGTAATCTACTACTTGTTTCAAGACAAATAATTCTATCTTCAAAGCAAATTAGCCCCCACTGTTAAGCAAATGTTGCCATAAGGTTTAGTGATGGATTGTTTCCAAGAAGCAAAAAATGTAATATCACAATTACGGTAAACAATATTAATAAGTAGGGCAATCACTGAAGCTCCACCAAGTGTTATTGTAAGAGAGTGAGTAACAGGAACTTGTGTCCACTTATTTTTTTGAACGGCCAACTAAACAACGCCGGGTACTTCGTACGCGGCCCCCCAGTGGCAAAGACAGGGGCACAGCCCGGCCCACCCCGGACGCACGAAGCCCCTTGCCCGCCCAACAGCCCGCTTCCAGGGAAAACCCGACCCACATACCCGCCCGAAGGCACGACAGTAGTGAACCGGTAAAACCTGGCGAGATCAGGACTCGAACTCATGACCATAGGCCATGAGTCATCCATCATTTCTCATTATGTCCTTCGTGGGAATCGAACCTGAGACCTCCAAGAGAGATCCCTGATCCATTCACCAACTGAGCTACCCGTGAAGGACAACTTGTGTCCACTTATAAATCCAAATTATTTTTTATCTTACTCCAATGTGGGACGAAGTTCATATCAAAACCTAGAATACTCCCAACAAAAAATCTAACATAATCACATAACTGTTTGTAATATTGGCAATACAGAAATTTGTCAACATACCTTGAAAAAACTGATCTCATTACAATTTCTATTCTCTATTCCGAATCCCTTTCTTCTAGTGTTATAAGAAGGGGTATATAGGAATGTTCTAGAATGAGTTGGTATTAGTATAAATAGCGATGTAATAAGCTAGTGAGGATAGGGATTAGTTTTGGTTAAAGTTGTATGGCTCCTGCTTGGCAGTGAGAGAGGGCTTAGCCCTGGGACCACTTTGTAATCTCCATTTCAGTATTCTGCATAATAATATTTTTCCGCCTTTTTTTCCCTCTTTTGGTTTGAACACTGTTCTATTAGGTGTCTCTCCATACACACACAGATCTGAATTCCAATCATTGGTCCGACCTGCCTCCCTCTGCTCTTTCCTATCTGTTTTAGTTTCTGATTATCAGATCTCATTACAATTTCTATTCTCTATTCCGAATCCCTTTCTTCTAGTGTTTCTATTCTTTCAACTTCCGATTCAATCATGGTGAATCAGTCATCTCGATTGGATATTCATGAACAACAAATCCAACAATTACAAGCTGATGTTACAGCGATTAAGGATTCTCTTAAGGCACTGAATGATGATCGTTCTGCATCTGAAGAATTTCGTAACGTGGTCTTAGCTTGGATGAAATCGCAGGAGAAGAAACATGTTGAGGATTCTTCTGGATCGGGGTTTTCTGGTGCGGTTTTGACCACTCTTGGCCCTAAATCCGCTTCAAGTGATGCTCCTTCTGCTTTACCTTGGGCAGTGAAGAAGGTAAAACTTCCTGAATTTTGTGGTTTCGATCCACAAGGTTGGATTCAAAAGGCTTCTCTCTATTTTGATATCAATCATACTCCTGATGATGTGCGCCTGCGTCTGGCTCAATTGAGCATGGTTGGGGTCGCTCAACATTGGTTCACAATTATCACACAGGTTCGACCGTCTCTCTAGTGGTTCGAGTTTCAATCTGAATTGTTGTAACGGTTTAGTGGCCTTGAGATTCAGAATCCGTATGAGCAATTAGCAACTATTCAACAATCGGATTCAATCTATGATTATATTGATGATTTTGAGTATCTTTTGTCGTTGGTTCCCCGATTGCCAGAATCGCAAGCGTTAGGGTATTTTGTGGCTGGTTTGAAAGCTGATGTCAAGCAGTGGGTGCGTTTACATCGTCCCCAATCTCGCTTGGATGCCATGTATTTGGCCAAGGATGTGGAGTTGATGTTACGCCCTAATTCTGGTACCCTGTCGCTTTCTCGTTTCCGATATCTTAAGCAGTTTGGGTCTCCGATGTCTGGGCTGACTGCTGGGCTTCACACTATGGACCACTCTGAGCTCAAAACTCCATTTCCCATTCCACCATCGGATAAGGGGTCTACTATGCGTTCTGAATCGGTTCAGCCTGGGTCTTATTCCAAATCTGTTATAGATTCTTCTACCGATACTGGGCAGGTGTTTCACCGTGATAGGGGCGTCCGATCTCTGTCTCGTACGGAGTGGGAAGAGCGCCGGAAGAAAGGCCTTTGCTACCGGTGTGGTCAACAATATGGTCCGGCACATAAGTGTCCTGAAGGGAAACTTCGGGTTTTGCTCTTAGGAGAAGATGAGTATGATGCTGTGGAAGGGGCCAATTATCTGCTGAAAACTCAGGTTTCACAAGATGGTCTGCAGACAGGGGGTTTTCATGGTCCAAGCAGTTCCATTACAAGTCTTGAGGTCAAGCCTTAATTGAAGGGGGAAGTAGTGATAAGATTCTATATCAATAGTTATATGTTATAAGAAGGGGTATAATAGGAATGTTCTAGAATGAGTTGGTATTAGTATAAATAGCCATGTAATAAGCTAGTGAGGATAGGGATTAGTTTTGGTTAAAGTTGTATGGCTCCTGCTTGGCAGTGAGAGAGGGCTTAGCCCTGGGACCACTTTGTAATCTCCATTTCAGTATTCTGCATAATAATATTTTTCCCGCCTTTTTTTTCACTCTTTTGGTTTGATTACTGTTCTATTAGGTATCTCTCCATACACACACAGATCTGAATTCCTATCATATTGGCAATATAGAAATTTGTCAACATACCTTGAAAAAACTGATTTAATTCCCTAGAGGATATGCTAGCTTCCAATTGTGAGGTCAAATGATTTATTTTTAACTTCAAATATGATACAGTTAGAAGTAAAATGTTGCTAGGTAAATTCAGTTTAATTATAAACCAAACCAACATAACTTAAGACATAACAAAATTGCATTTTGTAGCATCATGCATATTCATCACTTACAGAAACCTCTCAGTAACTATTATGTTTATGTTAAATTGATAATTATGCTTTTGTAATATGTTATGCAAAATCTACAAACCAAATGAGCTGTTTGACTTATTAGATGTCAAATAATACTTGTTGATTATTTTATGCTTCTTTGTACCCAATGTGAGAGTTAGGTTCTACACTTAGTTAAGGACAAAATGGTGGAAACCATAAGCTTGCAATCTATTGGCTTTGTTAGATATGCATCCATGCCCACTTCTAAGCATTTGGCTTCATCTGATGACATGGCATGTGCTGTTAGCGCAACGATCGGAATATGTGATTCTGATTCCATTTCTGCTCTTCGAATTGCTTTCGTTGCTTCATAACCGTCCATCTTTGGCATCTGGTATGACAAACAGATAATATCAAGTTAGAAGCTTCCACAGTTAGGATTATTTTGCTTAAATTAATGCTAAAGAGACACCCTCCCAAATCCGTACACCAACATGCCTTACATCATACGAGCCATATGATAGGCGAAAAATGGTACGGGTCATATGAGTTTGTTAGTGGTCACATCAGTCATTTATGTGTCAGCCAAACACATAATATGGGTCGTATGATTTGGCAAACACCGTCTCATTCAAGCCCTCATATGACACATATAACCATTTTCCACCTGTCATGCGACTCATATGACAGCAAATGAACCATATATGACATCATAAGGCCCTCTGCTTATCGAATTGCTGTTTTTTTCTGTTGTAAATGAAACACGTACCTGACAATCCATGAGTATTAAGTCAAACGGTCGAGGCTCGCAAGATTTCTCAACATTTTCCACTTCTTTCTGAATATTGAGAGCTTCAACTGCCTGCAAACCATCTCCTACAACCACAACTTTAGCACCCATCTGAACAAGCATCATAGTTGCTACTTTCTGCAGTATTGGTGTGTCTTCTGCCAGCAAAATGTTTAAGCCTGCAAGAGCCTTTTTACCATTCTTCACTTTCTGATTTGAGTAATTAATCTCTTGCTCACAGTTTGAACGATCATTTGTAAAAGACGTCAACCTACCCCGTTCTGACCTGGCTTCAGTTAGCTCAGGGAAGCAGTTGCTAACCACTCCATAAACTGCAAAGTTCTCTTGACTTGTTTCTTCATTCTGTGAGCTTCCGGTTGAAGTAGTTTCTGTTATTTCAGAACCATTTGAACTTTTTGCGTACGTTTGAAGACATTCATGAGCATCAATATACTTTTTCGACTGCCCAAGACTGCTTTCTTTTATAACAGCTTCAATGATTTGAATCATTTTCGTCTTGTATAGTGGCCCATTAACCATTAAGGAATGTCCTCGTCTACGAAGCTCAATCTTGATGGTATTAGAAGTATCATGGTTTAGTATCCAAGCAAACTTTGCTCTTGTGTTGAATGCGTCTAGGAAGTTGAGCTGCTCCTTCCATATGTCTGTGCTTATGTTAAGCATTCCAATATCAATTACTATGACAAAAACTGTCATTTTAACCCCTTCCGTTCTTGGTGATTCAGTTTCTGAACGCTCATACGTCAAACTTTGCGCATAACTTGTGGGTTTAAAGAGCTCCTGAAGTACATGTGTTAGTTGATTCCACTCGTTCGCTTCCCAGATGGTGATTCCACTCGTTCGCTTCCCAGATGGGTACTCCAAGTTTATGTAGCCAACGCGAAAGAATTGATCCGCTCATTCTTCCATTGAGTGCAAGCACTACCTGTATTACAATTCAATGAAAAAATATCTTCTTTAAAGTCCAATAATTCAATTAGTTGTGTTAATTTAGCATTTTGTTCACCTTCAAGTTATGTTCTGCAAATTTAAGTCTGTAGCTTTCTTTTGGTATATCTGCAGGTGTGCTGATTAGAAGATATAGTTGCATTAGAGTCCCTGATCCGTTTTTCTTGACTACTCTTATTTCGCCACCCATCTTGTTAACCTGATATAAAATTATTTATGTTTATAAAAAAAATTATAACCCAAAACAAATAGGTTCCACTATGCGCTAACTGGTTAGAAAATCATATTTCTCACCAGGGTTCTAACAATGCATAGCCCAAGACCGGTTCCACCATGCCTGAAATCATAACGACGGTTCATAAATTTGTATAGCTCGAAATGTAGATCAGATAATTGACCCGTGTTTAGTTGCTTACAGTCTTGTTGTTGACGGGTCTGCTTGTTCAAAGCTTTCAAATACTGATTCCCATTTGCTCGGATCGATTCCTATACGACAATAAAGGTGGATGAGAACAAAAGATATGACATTCTTCATGGTCTTGTGGTTTTGTAAGAATTAAGGTTCATACCACAACCGGTATCTTCAACTTCAAAGAATAGAATCATTATGTTGTCACTCTTGCAAGTTTTTCTTTTGATCTTTTTCTGGTATGCGGACCATAACGCTCTCTGATCGACAAAGAAGTTCTCGTTATTACTGAACGAATTCAGATTCTCGCACCATCCTCTCAGAACAATGTATCCTGCTGTTAGTCGAATGAAAATATTAGTATGAACTGCTTGATATCCATGTGACAGATAAACTCACGGGACCCACCAATACACTGTTAACCTATGGGATAAGGTAAAACGTAACTTGCACTAGACACGTGGCCTTTAAGGGGGACTCAACCAACCATTGAAAGTTATGTGACAATTAACTAGAACAATTTTTAAAACTAAATTTTACACTTACATGTTGTAAACTTGATTGAGTTGCTGATTAAATTTGCAAATATTTGCACAACTCTACCCGAGTCTCCACGAACTACTTTCGGCATATCATCTGGTGACATCAAACAAAAAACAAAACATGTTATTAACCATTGATTGACAAATACTTGATAATACTGTTATATAAGTACCCGAGAGATCTATGATGGCTTCCACGTTGCGGTTCTTGCATTGCACAGAAAACATATCCACAAGTCCTTCAAGTTCTCTCCCCAAATTATATTCAGCTTCTTCTAACACCAGTTTTCCAGATTCAACCTGTATTTACATCATCAACTAAATTGCTAAGATTTCATTATTTAAGTTATTATCTGAAAAAAAAGCAATTTGTTCGGTAACTTACCTTACTAATATCCAAAATATTATTGAGAAGCCTTAGGAGAGCCGTTGAGCATCTACGAATTTGAGAAATTGTTGCGTATTGTTCGTTTGTTAGAGAATCATCAGATAAAAGAATATCAAGCAATCCTATGACAGCAGCCATTGGAGTTCTCAGTTCATGACTGTTTCAAACATAAGCATTCATATATAAATTCATATCATCATCAGTTCATCATGGATTAAATATAACAAACAAAAAGTGAAAGAAAGATTGTAAGTAATATTAACCTCATGTTTGCTAAAAACTGACTTTTGAAATTGCTTGATGCTTCCGCCTTCCTTCGAGCATCTAAATGGCTGATTAGTTGCGCCCGTAGTTTCATTTCTTTTGATACTCCATTTGTTAATATGAAGATACAAATGCAGCCCACAACTAGTATACCTACAGACGCGGATATCAATATGATCAATGTCTTTATTTCCCTTGCATCCACCTTCCCCATTATGTTCTTCCTTGGAATGCATAGAACTCCCACCTGCATAATCTCTTCTTTTAAAAATATATAAAATATTAATACAATCATAATCTAAATTGTAACATCCAGCCTCTCGTATCCACCAATATTGTCCGTTTCACTCAAGAGCAGCTCACGGATTAACCCCACTCAGGCACACTCATCTATGGCCCTCAAAAGGCGTCTGTGGTATTTGAGGCGGGGCATACCTTTTGACCCATTATCTCTTTTGTGAGTGTAACATAATGATGTGGGATTTACATAAGGTGTCACGTAAATAAAAAGATGACATACCATAGGGAGTCTTGTTAAGTTCAAGAAAAATGAATCTATGTAATAGCGCTCGCCACCAAGGGTGGCAGTAGCCGAGTGAACCTCATGGTTTAGTGGCAACTTGTTATGGTTGGTTTTGTTCAACCACTTGGCTGCAGACCGTATGATCCCATCTTGAGAATCTTCAGCCATCGTGAGCGTGTATCCATCGGATGAATTTCTCAACAAGGGTGTACTAGAAGAAGTAGCAAGCAGCCACCCCTTTTGAGAAGTCAAATAAATATGTCCACCATGGAGATCCACCAGTTCTTTCATTAGCTGACCGACGCTATATAACGCAGTAGTAACTCCCACTACCGCCACTATACTTCCCCGATCCTCATCCCAGACGGGTAATGCAGCTGACAGCAATGGTGAGCTTGTAAATTTACTCACAGACACATGCCAAGAGGCTGCACCATCAGGCACCTGAGATATCCCTGCAATATTTATCAACTCATCAGGTGGGATCTCCTTCTGCTTCCCTGTCTTTCGACCCGTGTCAGGATCCAACGGTTCTCGGTACCAGATTGCTGATACATTACCATGTATCATCTGGTCATTCCACCCTTGATGAGTTGAAGATCTGTTCATGCTATAAGGTTCAACCATTGTGTAGTTATATAAATTAGAGTATATATAATATGTATTCTTGTCTCGCAAGTCTCGATGAAATGCCTGAACGAACCCGTTTCGATACTTTATCGACATTGAGTTAAGCGCTTTTCGGCTCGAGAAAAGTGCCCATGTGACATCTCTCATAACTTCATATAGCTGAAACATATAGAATAATGAAAACCTCGTTAGATATTATGTATGAATTATAATGATTTTAATGTGTGAAGCACTAGCGTACCGCTACTAAAGATTAAACTAGAGTAATTATTATTATGCTACAAGTTTTAAATAGCGTTATAATTATTATGATACTTTAAAAATGTAGCGTGACAATAATTAGTTTAGTTCAATATTTAGTAGTTTAATTACACTATATATAAAAATGCCACCGCGTGTTTTTTCTCTTTGCTTCTCACTTAATAACCTATTTATATGTGACCCTAAGTCCTAACACAATTATATCTACTAATCACGGTAAATATTATACAGTTATCTTAAGTTACTTGACGAACTTCTTAGAAAAGTGGTGGAGTCCGCATGAATAATTTGGTTTATGGGTGATGTTTGAAACTATTTTGGTTTATGGGGAATCCTCTTTTCTGACAAACGTACTTTGACTTTTCAAGTTTGAGTCTGCATCTCACACAAGCTGACTTTTGGAAAGTTCCACCATTTCTCCAATCTCCGATCGCCACATAAACCATTTCCTCAAGTCCGCTCGTGGGAGGAGTCGGCTCAAACTTAAAAATCACAGTGTGCCACATAACCCATTACTTGAGACTCAAGAAACATAAGTTTTAGTGATGTTAGATTACAAATTACCTCTACTTGTTGTGCTTGGTTTTCACCTTTGCCATATTTTCTTATGACATACTCAGAAAGTCTAACTTGAGATGTGGTTATCTCAACCGTTGAGTTCAATATCTTCCACATGCGTAATAATGGACGCTGCAAAAGCTCATACCGAAGACCGTATGCCAAAGTATTTAATGATGCTCTTGTGTAAACTTTGGTGAAATGCCACGTCAACAGTGTTAGTAGACCTATAAGTACTGCCAGCATTACCTGCATAAATATATAAAAATAAACAAGCTTTTAGACCATCTATTGCTCGTTTACTTGATTTTTTTTTAAACGTAGGTTGTTATGTAACGAAAATTGTATTCTAGGTCTGTTTGGCAAGGGGTAATGGAATGGATGATGGAATGGAATGGAATGGAGGAGGTAATGGAATGGATTATTACCATTCCATTTCTTGTTTAATTGCCATGTGGGAATGAAACAAAACATTACTTTGTGTTGTTGGATAGGCAGGAAAAAACGAAGGAATAAAATCGGTGGTTAGTGGCAGTGGTGGGGGTGGTGGTCAGTGGCGGTGATGGTGGGTAGTGATATGTGGCGGTAGCGGTAACGGCAACGGTGGTGGCAAAAGTGGAAAGTGGAGGTGGATGGCCGTGATGGTGGGTGGGCGACGATGGTGAGTAGTGGCGGTGGTGGGTGGTGGTGAACTGTGATGGTAGGTGTGTGGCGGTAGCGTGGTGGTATGTGGCGGGTAGCGTGGTGGTGGGTAGCGACGACGGTGGTGGTGGGTGGCAGCAACGATGGCAATGGGTCAAGGTGGATGGCGGTGATGGTGGGTGGGTGACGATGGTGAATAGTGGTGGTGGGTGACCGTGGCGGGTGGGTGGGTAAAGGTAATGGGTGGCGGTGGTTGGTGGCGGCGATGATGGAGGTGGGTGATGACGACGGTGGTGGGTGGTGGCGGCAGCGGTGGTAAGCGACGGTGCTGGGCGGCGATAGTGGGCGACAATAGTGGTGGGTGATGGCGACGACGGTGGTGGTGGTGGGTGCTGACGATGGTGGTGGGGGTGGTGGATTATGATGTTAGTAGTAAAAGGTGAATGAGGGATGAAATGAAAAAAAAAAACATGGGAGGTGGATGGAATGGTTTTGAGGGAATGAGATGCCTTGTGGAATGGGTGATTTCATTCTTTAACTAACTAAACACACTATTTTTCATTACCTCGTAATGGTCCATTCCATTCCCCCTTCCATTATATCATACCAAACGCTACCTAAAGGGCTTTTTATACGTCTAGGCATGGTTGTAAAATTGTTAGGCGTTAGTCAAGTGAAGGTGACCAACTAGCTATTAATCGGGATTAATCGTATACAAAATTTATATGTGATCTTTAAAAGTTATAAATACATACATACACACACGAAACTTTTCAAAAACTGATATATAATTTTTCAAACTCATTAATTCGGATTGGATTAACAAAGCATATTTTTTTTTCAAATACTTCAAGGATTTTGACAAATTTTGACTGTAGTTGACAAATTTTACTGATTTTAGGGGCTAATAAGTTGAAATCACGTCGGCAGCCCATCGATTAGCAGAGTAATCAACAATTAATCGCCATCTAGAACCAATTTTTACAACAACTTTTCTAGCTAGTTCGCCGAGGAGCGAAGCTTGGTTCTTAAATCGGTGGGGGCCGGACTCAATTTTATTCGATCGGTAGTGGCAAATCGGCGGGGCCGGACTCAATTTACCTCCGAAAATCGCACATTTCCACTACTAAGCCAAAAAGAGGGGGGAGGGCAACCCCTGTCCCTTTTAATCCTGCGCCTCTGAGTTCGCCGATGTGGCAGGCAAACTCAGTAAGTTTGCTTGTGTGGCAAGCGTACTTGGAACACCATGAAATTTTGCTGTTGTGAAGAACTCAACTTTGCAAAATTTCGTGTGTCCTTATTTGAATTCGATTACCACACAACAAACTCCATGCAGCATTGCCACACCATCTAACTTGTGTGGTCGATATGCTAAGCGAACTCTATCAAGTTTGTCAGTGTGGAGAACTCAACCTTGCAAAGTTTCATTTCTAATTTCGCTTGCCACACCCGCAAACTTCATAGAGTACGCTTGCAACACTATCAAACTTGCTGAGTTAGCTTGCTAGCATACCGCCAAAAATGAAATAAGTTCCAAAAAAACACCTAGAACTTCCAAAACATATTGATTTCATATTGGACTAGGTTGTTACCATGATTGCAACACGTGCAACAAAAACACTGTAGCATCGAAACTCATCTTGATTGACATCGCTGCGTGATCTTCTTAGGCGCGTTGGTAAATGGTTTCTTCCCGATGAACTTAGACTAGCAGAAATTCGATCCAACATTCGTCTAACAAATGATGCCATTGCAACTGGAGTGATCATGTAGTTGGCTAAATTATCACAAAACAAGACATTTTGATATGGTATTGGATATGATCATTGGTCTCAACACGTTTTATTAATAGATCGAATATTACATGTGTACATGATTAGTGGGGTGATGTGGATATTGTGCACGCCGTACACACACTAACACTTGTATATTTTAAATCATGTGATTGTGTTAATTGGAAGGCACCATCTAATATTATATTCTAAGGGGATAATGGGAGAAAGTGTTCTTTTTAGTCACTTGTTAGTCATATTTCCTTGGTTTGAACATGGCTTTTGCACTTTAGGGGTACGATTTGATGATGATGGGAGATCTAAACAAATAACTATAAAGAAATATCAAGACAAACAAAAAGACAAAATAACAAAGAATATGATACGTTTAATTGGTTCAGTCGACTATATATATATATATGATTTAGGGACTTGGTATCTACCATCGACTAGATGGATTTTATATTTACAAGTAAAGGGTGTTGGATATGTATACAATAATTGGATAAGTATTGTATATGTATACAATAAACAGACTTTGATTTATATCGATTTTGGAACTACCTATTCCACACGGTAAAAAACCATAATATAGCATGCGTTTGGCCATTTATATAGTATTAATTTGTAAGATTTTTGTGCAATATGGGTTGTACCCTATGCTATATGGGTTGTACCCATATGTAGACAAAATTGGTTTTGGTATTTTTTTTTTAATTTTACCATTTGGATTTACAAGCTGGTATGCATTAGATACAAGTTAGTCATGCTTCTTTTGATTATTATCCCATCAAACAGTAGATGCAATTTAAACCACCATCCTCTCTCCCGCTCTTAAAACAATCCTCATGCAACCCAAAAAAACCTAATCGAAGACCCATCATCATCTTCATCATCTCTGATTTGGTTTGCAACATGTGTGGTTGTGGTAGGTGATGGTGGTGAGGGAGGGAACGAAGTATTCGCGAGAAATGGAGCTCTCGCCGTAGCTACTATCGCTGGATTGAAGCTGTAAGTGTAACACCCCGACCGATGGCGGAAACATCGGGATGTCACGTAGTGACGATTGTTCAATAGCTCAAGGTACTAAAGTGTAAATATTGATACATTGATTAAATAGTTAATTACATATTTACATGAAATGAAATACGAGTGATACAAAGGTTTTAGGAACAAAACAAGTCAACTTAGAAATACCAAGATACTAGAAATCCAAAATACTAGTTAGTGCTAATAATCAATATAGATAATCGTCATGAAAGTCAAGTCTTTGTTTTATCAGCGTGTAGAAAGTCAACATATCTAAAGTCGGATGAGGGTACGAATTTGTTAACGAAATTTGCACGACCAACCTAGACTAGACCCAATAATTCATATAAAGCAAACACATGGACTTGGTGTTTATTCCGTGACTAAAAGTGAATCTTTGTTTCATCGAGTACATAAGACTATAAGGAGTGTGTGTGTGGGGGGGGGGGGGGGGGGAATAAATATTATATTGTGTTAAAGTTTAAAAAAAATCGACCAACTTCGAGTAAACGTCTAAAGCTAAAGCTGAGTGGTGTTCGAAGTTTCCTTAGCATGAGTACCCAAAATCGGCTCGCGTCTAAATTGATTAGCCTCATAACTTTTTTTAACGGCTAATGTTACCCCCACTATATTTACAATAAATACACCTTTGCCTAGATTTGAACCTAGGACCTCCTCTCTAAGAGGCATAAGCATTTTCCAAGTGGGCTACCCCACATTAGGTGATTAGCCTCATAACTAGTGGCCATGTTTAGAGGGGGGGGGGGGGGGGGGGGGGGTGTGTGTTAGTGTAATTTTTTGGCAAAACCTCGATCCATCCAAAAAAAAAAAATCTTAAATTCACCACTACTCATAACTAATCACCAATCTAAATTGATATTTTACCAAAGATAATATTTTATATATCTACTCTCAGCCATTTTGTCGGCATAGGAAGATTAAAAAGGTGAATGCAAGCTTTTGTTGTTAGTTGGTAGTCCCTCTCAATAAACATGGCTCAAATCTATAGGAAGGTACCGTTTACCTTTAATCTACAAATCATTTTCACATGATTGTTTTCAAGGTTACAAAGCTTTTCCCTTTATTTCTTTCCCCAACAGTCAAAAAAACCATTGGTGCTTATCATAGTGTTTTAAAGAATAACTTGTTGGTGAAACCTAATTAAAGGATGATGAAGATCATCATCATTCATAAAGTTAAGATCTTGTAGAGTTAGTGATTCCACCACTAAGTATTTTTTTTTATTTGTGGAGTTAATCTCTATCCTAAATCTACTTTATTATAGAATTTTGGAAAACAAGTTGGGATTATTTAACATATGATGGGTATTTGAGACTTGAGTTATAAAACAAATTGTTGTCATTGTAATAGAAATTGTATATTTAATAATTTTATATAGGCATAACAATATACATACTGTAAGCAAGGTCCTCTCCGATAAACGTAAAAATGTTTTAGGTCTACAGCCACTACAAATAAACCAGGCCTGGCCAATCATCAAATATAAAAAAACACAATTTAGGTTGGATTTAAAATTTTAAGTGAATTTGGACCTTATTAGATGGATTAATGTTAAAAAAAATTGATCACAATAGCCCACAATAATAATATATATTAAAAAAAAACTTCAGGCCCTTGTGAATTTTTGGCATGAAGCCATCGCCTGCATCGCCCCTATTAAGGTGTGGCCATGACAGTAAGTTAAAATAAATTAGTCGTCACTGCGATGCAATCCGTTGACGTAAATAAACATCAAGGCATTTGAAGCATGGTTCATCAATGTAAGAGCTCCAACTTTCGGGTTATAGTGTGTTTTCTACGATTCTTGAACACGCATTAGTTATTATTAAAAGAATCATCTATACTATATTATAAAGCATGTAAGAGGGATTCCCAATAAAATTAAGTAATTACAACATTTAAGGCTTATGGTATAATAACCTAATAAAGTTAGTATGAGGGCATAATGGTATTTTCACAATGCTATAAAATTGTTTTAATTCAACCTAAAACTTTATGCATGATTTGTAAACTACCTAATACTCAAGGGAAGAGATATGAAACATTAAATTGAATGCACATCACTTTACTACACAAGAATTCCAAAAGATATCAACAATTAAGTCCCATTAATTTCAACATCAATATTGAAACAATTGCTTTTCATATTCCTAACTCAACTCAACGATTAATCAACCAAGTTTATAAATAGAGATCTAAACTTGACATCTTTTATTCAGCAAAAAAACAATAACATACTCTTCTTCTTCAACTCCAACAAAAGTAACTTTAAAGTTTCTAATCGATAGCTTAAATCTTGTGCAGATAGTGTTTAGTTATTAAGAGGGTTCACACATCACCAAAAGCTTAATGACACTTGGACCATATTATAAGCGTATGACGTTATATTTCCAATCAAAAAACAATTTTATTTGATAGTACTAAATTAGTTTTAACATGTTATAATAGGTACCCGGATGACATGTATGGCCGCATCTGGGATTCAGATCTTGCAAAAAGAAGGAACTTTCTGGTAAGAGTGAGAAGTTTAGAAGTTTTATGCACTTGTTATTGATTTATTATACGATAAGGCCTTAATCGTGTTAGTTACAAGTTTTTTTTATGTGCTCACCGTACCAGGAACATGACAGTTTTATGGGAAGAAAGTAGGTTGTACGACTACTTTGTGAACCCTAAGAAGGTATGAAATCAAAAAACAATTTTATTTGATAGTACTAAATTAGTTTTAACATGTTATAATAGGTACCCGGATGACATGTATGGCCGCATCTGGGATTCGGATCTTGCAAAAAGAAGGAACTTTCTTGTAAGAGTGAGAAGTTTAGAAGTTTTATGCACTTGTAATTGATTTATTGTACGATAAGGCCTTAACCGTGTTAGTTACAAGTTTTTTTATGTGCTCGTTGTACCAGGAACAAGACAGTTTTATGGGAAGAAAATAGGTTGTATGACTACTTTGTGAACCCTAAGAAGGTATGAACTTTAATTATTTTTTGCTCATATATGATTTCGAAAACCTTATGAATTAACTCAAATGAAAATTTATGTTGTTTTTACTTATTACACTTCAATTGTAATACTCTTTGTCCCGAGCTTTTCTAAATACCCCAAATTGGAGGTTTAGTGAAGAAAAAAATATTTAAACTAAGAAAAAAGTATTGTTTTTTAACAATATATATTTGAGTAAGTTGATTTAAGTTGTGGTTTATCCTTAAATGGTCACTTGGTGCCTACCGAAATATTTACCTAAAAAGTATTAAAAATGTTAAATGAGTTGAAAGTCGTCCAAAGTGTATATCTAATACCTATAGCCTCTTAGTTAAAAAAAAACTAAAAGATTATTGTTGTAACAAATACCTATTGTAATCATATTTCATGCTCTACATGTTTATAAAAAAAGGACACGAATGAGTGACCCGAACCGTTTTCAAATCATTCTACAAGCAACCCATTTCAAGTGGTAATCATGTTTACATTGATGTAGCCTAAGGAAAGCGAATAACAAAGGTTGTGGTGCAAGTCAAGGGAGACCATTTCATGATGCCTGTACCAAATGGTTTGAAACCCAGTATTCAAACTCAGTTGTTTACATATCTTTTGGAAGCATGGTGTTAGTAACCCCATTAGAGATGGAGAAAATTGCATGCAATTTACAAAAAGTAGGTTATACTTTTTTCAGGAAGTTAAAGATTCATAGACACAAAATTTTTCAAAAGGGTTTCTTCATTTAACCAGTTAAGAAAAGGGTATTATTATTGTGAGTTGGTGCAACTAGCTATAATGTTGTTAATGATTTAGTGGATCGGGTTCTCTTTGTTGTTTGGATGGATTGGTTTTGTGTAGAACCACTCAAAAGAAAAAGTTCAATTTCATGTATATACTGTTTCATGTAAATGGGTTTGATAACCGGTTTGTCAGTATCAAAGTATATTTTTAATGTACACAACTCCTTGTTTAGATTACCAACATAAATGCAATACAATATACCATGAGAGAGTTGTAAACTAGCACAAAACGAGTATCGGGCACTAAATTATCGTCACTGCTGCATCACGTAGGTTTCCGACATTAAGTGCTCCAATATATGTCACCCCGCCGCAACGCGCGGGCACCCCACTAGTAATGTATGAGGCAAGAGTAGTTTAAGATACCCAAAGGTTAAGAACTTTATTTTCAATAACAACCTTAAAATGGGAGTAAATTAGTCATTCAAACACTTTTACACTTTAGTATCTCATTTTAGTTACTTAATTCCTTCATTTTTAGTTTGTAGTTACACTTTTCTCCACTTCCCTACAATTATAATTCTTTTATTTAATACAATTATAACTTTTAAACTATTATGTTTTAAAAACTCTTGAAAATACCGTGACGGCTGACACATTTTTGTCAACGTTTCGATGTTTGTCTTAGTCAATATCGACTTGTGGATTGAAATGTACAAGAATGAAATGTCTTATGTACAAGTGATTATTGCATTGCTTGTCTTATATTAGTTTATCAATACTCTTGTGATATATTGTATAGTATGCCTATGTGTTTTTATTAGACATCACTGAAAACAATTTATGTCATATTTTTTTGGGTTTATGTTTACGATTTTATATATAAGCTATTTCATTTTCACTTGTATTAAAAGTTGAGCATTTTTATTATATGGATCATCAATACGTAGCATTAAAAAATAAAGTAGGGTAGCTGAACTAATTAGGTCATCCAAATTAATCATATGGGTGAGGCATCAATGGCAAGACAACATGTAATATAGGCAGACGATCGAACGTTGCAAGACATTGTAGGCGTTAGTCTCCCATTTGGTGGTAAGATAATGTTTATGGGAAGAGATTTTAGATAGGTGTTGCTGGATATTAAACGCGGAACTAGAGCACAAATTGTCTACTCCAGCATGAGAATGTCACCTATTTCGTCTTTGACTAAAAAGATGCGATTGGCAATTAACATGAAAGCGCTGAATGATCCCTGGTATTCGGATTTTCTTTTAAGAGTCGGTGATGGAACTAAAGAATCTATAGAAAGAGGCTATATCTGCATACCAGAAGACATGACAATTCCATTCGGTAATTAAAAACACTTTATAACAGAATTGATCATTACAATATTTCCTTCAATTCAAAGCAATGTATATTCTTCTGATTTTATATTCTCTAGAGCAATATCGTCAACTAAAAATGATAGTGTTGACGAGATTAACGATCAAAATGATTGACATGTTTCAAGGGGAGAAAAAGGTTTGCTATAGTTTTGATGAAGTCGAAGATGATCGCCACAACTTATATCGGTTGAGTTCTTATACTCGCTAACTGTTAGTGGTTTGCCACCCCATAAACTCCGTCTAAAAATCAGATGCCCCATAATATTGTTGCGGAATATCGATCCATTGCATTGGTTGTGCAATGACACAAGATTAATATGTAAAGGCTTTGAGCGCAATGTTATTGATACAGAGATAGTTGTTGGGAAACATACTGGAAATAGAGTATTTTTTCCAAGAATCCCTCTATGTCTTTCCGATGACAATATGTCCCCATCCAAGCTGAAAAGAAAACAGTTTCCCATTCGACTTAGCTTTTCCATGACAATCAACAAAGCTCAAGGTCAAACAATTCCAAATGTTGGTGTTTATCTTCTAGATTCCGTATTTTCGCATGGACAACTTTATGTCGCTCTATCAAGAGGGATATCACACGCTAATACAAACGTATTAGTACATCCTGTCAAATACTTCAAACGAGACGTGGTATACACCTCAAATGTTGTCTATCGGGAGGTGTTACGCGATATATAAAATGCTTGTAAGTGAGAATGTAATGATTTTTATGCATTTGATGGTTTACGCAAATACAGTCTAAATATAGTTACATGATGTTATTACTTTATATACTTTTATCACTTTTACTAACTTATTCATTTTTCTCTTAAATTCGTTTATACAACGAAAAGATATTTATACAGACGCCATTTTAAAAGTTAAAAGTCTAATCAAAAGCTTGTCCCAAAATAACTTCTAAGTTTACAAAAGATTTCTAAATAATATCCCCAACCCGGGGAGATTCTAAAGAAATCTCTTGCCAAAAGCCCGCCGTCTTATCCCGACCATCACCATGTCGTTGGTGCCAAGCATCCATATTTTCATTTACCATAAAGATATGTTTGAAAATATCAATATATAAACATATTGGTGAGTTCATAGGTTTTCTCTCAATTAATACGCTATTAATTGAAAAACAAGTGTGTGTAATATTACCATGAAACATGTATGTAAAGTATTAGGGTAGCTAGCCCTATTACCAATGCGCTTCCATGAGTCTATAACTAACCCTTGACAATTTATAAATGACAATTTATTAAACGTTTAAATAACGTTCAAAATACGTATCCAATTAAGGGTCAAGTTATTCTACACAGTGTAATAAAAATTAGAAGGGTGAGAAGGATACAAAAAACACAATAGATCATGAAATATGACACAATGAGCCACAAAATATAACACAATGCTAAAGAAAAAAGACACAATGAATTGAAAAATGACACAATGATGAAAATACGAAAATGACACAATGGTACATAAAAGACACAAATGATATAACACATATTCTAAAAACTACAAGCTAAAACCCCCAAAAACGAAGACCTAAAATCTAACGTCATAGGGTTCGATAAGACGGTTCTAATGTCGCTTGAATGAGTCCAATCGGAGTCCGTTTGATACCCTTCCTACGACTTCCTATTTTTATTTCATTGTGTATTTGATCCTAACCCTCCAATTAAAACCTTGGCACTTCCAGATAATAATGGATCTGATAAATATAAATTCGTTGGACAGTCTTCCTACAGCAATGACTCTTAGGCGTCATCGAAGTCATGTGTCCGTTTTTTCGTAGGTTGGTTGGTTTTTATGAAGTTTACTTTAAAAAAAAATAATAAAATAAAATTGGAGAATTATCCAATCCATATTTACCGGAACTAAATTAATAAAAATAGAGAGGTATCCAAATTACACGCCAAACGTATATAAAGCGACATTAATATCATCATCATCATCATATTCTTTTCATCATATTATTTTCTTCTGCTACTACTGCTACTGCAATCTCTCTCTCTCTCTCTACGCATAATCTATCTCGTTCTTTAGCAATAAAAATAATAATCATCATCTTGTTCTATTCCCATGGCTTACATTCTCTCAGCGATTATTGCATTGTTCAATCTTCGATTTTCTGGTTCTGTTTCGAGGTCTAACGATGATGCTGTAAGTCCATGATTTCTGTTTCCTATTTTTAACATTGATATTAGTTGTGTGTTTAGGGTTTAGCAAAAATTAGGGCTTTTTGTTCTTTTTTGCAATAAGTTCATCGCTTCTACTCAAAAGCCCATAAAACTGCACTCTACCCAAAAGGCGGTAAAACTGCCTAGTCTCATTACCACTAGTATCTTTGTAAAGCTGCCAACTTCTATAACCACTAAAAAGACTGAAAGGTTGCCAGATCTCGCTACCACAAAAAAGACTTTAAAGCTGCCAATTTTCTGTACTACCAAAAAACCTTCAAAACTGCGAAGTCTCTCTACGAGAAAACCAGTTGAACAACCAGTTCCATCTACCAGAAAACCCTCTTCTCAAAAGCCCATAAAACTACCAATTCACTCTACCCAAAAGCCGGTAAAATTGCCAACTCTCACTACCACTAAAAAGACCATGAAGCTGCCAACTCCCGCTACCACCAAAAGGAACGTAAAGCTCCCATTACCCTTACTATAAAAAAATAGGATGGAAGTTTTGATGTTTCATGAGAACCGGAATCAGGCGAGTTTTTCTGAGGTTATTCTATGTTGATTACATAAGATCAGACCCAGGTTCGGTGACAATTTCCACAAATATTACTACTCAAGGCCAAAAATGAAGAAAGATTCATGACAGACACCTGTGAAAGTTACCGACGGCTTGTGTGACGAAAACAGACATGTGATTGTTGTGGAGAACGAGTGAAGACAAAAGGATGGGCTTAGCGAGGAGCTAAGTAGTTAACTCGACCGATATATTAGTTATATATCACCGATGTACCGGTCATCGGACCGGAGGGATTACATCGGTGAAAATCTTTGTACCAATAATATCATAGATATATACCGATATTTCGCCAATATTTTACTTCAATAATATTAATGATGTCACTGATTTTCTTATTTATATTTTTAGCCCATTTTAGTACCTATAGTTAGGAGGGAAGGCTGGAACTTAATGATCGGAAAAATGAAAACCAAAACTGATCCTGCGGTGTTTGGTCAAGTGATGCCGATGGTCACTGATTGGCATTCTAGATCGTATCATCTTTAAATGGTTGTTGCTGCGGTATTGCAATGTTTTGAAATAACAGAGAAAGGGAGAGATAGAGAGAGAGAGAGAGAGAATGTTGGTATATAGGTTGACGGCTGAAAAAAATGAATTGTAGGGTTTAGTTTGTTATACAAGAAAAAGACAAGTTGGGCCTATTGTAGGGTTTGGCATGTAAAGGTTATTTGAATTGGGTCATTGACTTGGGCCTATTGGATTAATACAATTGGTAGTATCTAAAAGTTACACACACATACATATATATAAATTCTGTAATTACCGATAACTCATAATCATCTCACTGTGACAACCGATATCTCAAATATCAGTCCTCGGCAAGATATCTGATATTTTACTGCATTAACTACTTAGCTCTTGTACTGGTGGTTGTATAATGATGTGCTATGTATGGTCTAAAAATATAAACAACCTAGACACCTAGTAATATAAAACAGACTCAACTAAACTAGACCACACGACAGACAAGTGTACCTATCAATGCAGTACAGACTGAGTAAGTCCGAGTATCGAACCCACAGGACACAATTAGAAAACAAAACTAGACTCAACTAAGACTTAACAAAATTGGTTTTAAATATGATTTTTGGTTATTTAATAATTGAATTAAATAAATCAAATAATTAAAAAAAAATAGACAGCAAGGATAATTGAGGAAAATATCAGGATAAGAAGGCAACTACCTAGGCCAAGAATCCTACATGCAAACTCACAACTCTCGGTAATGGAAAACTGAATGGATACCAGATTCTAAAGATAACTTAAGAAACTCTAAGATGTGCTAGATCTCCTCCCAGACTCACCAACACACCCTAAAGAATCCTAAGGAATAAAACACTAGTTATCTAGCTTGGATCACCTCCCGGTCTTACCTAACTAAGAATGTAAAGGTACTCAAATGACTCGATCACCTCCCGGTCTCTCTAATCACAATACACCCGAAGATGTAAAGGAGTAATTTAATTGGGTTAACTATGACTTGAAACTGCAAGAAACTTAAGACAACTAGGATAGGATCACCTCCCGGTCTCACCCAAAACCTAATACCTAAAGCTCTAGACAACCCAACATTCCATCACCTCCCGGTCTCAAGAATGGAAGAATACCTAAGTCCTCTAAACTCTCTAATCAAGTTCCTATGGCTTTTGTGCACAAAACCATAAACTGAGCTACGAGCACAAAACAAGCAACCCTAATAACCATCCAAACATGAAAGACATTCACTAAGACGATTATGGAACTATCAAAGATAATAAATCAAACTTAGATACGCACACACATCATAATAAACACCAACCAAATCGTTACCAAAACATTAACCATTCAAAAATAAATCCAAAACCAAGAACTATAAAATTAACATGTATTCATCAACAACCTAGCTAGGTAGTGGTTTAAGATTTAGCTACTCATAGTCATGGAAAACGATAAAAACATAGGTTCAAAAACATGCAAAGTAATGGTCTCAATATTCATGAACACAAAGTAAATAAATATAAAACTAAAACTTTTAGTGATCAAACCCGTAGCTTCACTCTTGAACCTGTGCCTCCTTCTCCTTCAATTAACCTCTAGGACAATTAGGAGCTGCTGTTGTTACTTTTTTTCTTTCGGCGGCTGTTCGAAATAATAATATGTTGTGGTATCCTTCGAAAAACTAATACTCCCATTTATAATATGTGCCGCTTCTGAATCCCTTCCGATAAATATAGATGGGCCTCTTATTTGTTTTAGTTCTTCTTTTCAAATCAACGAGACCTTTTGGTCTCATTTATTTACTCTTACTTTTTTTTCTTTATTATCATTAGTAGGAGTTCTAACTTGGTGCTTGACCAAAATTCCTTATTTACGCTCCAACATCTATGAAGACCTGCTCGCAAGTGCTCGTGTCTCGATTAAAATTCTTTCGTTTTGAGCTCATTTTCCACGAACACCTATAAAATAATTAAAATAAAAAATATATAATAAAAACGACACGAAACGTATAAAAACCTGACTAAATAATATACAAATACATAGGAAAAGAGATGTGTTTTGCGACACATCATATAACTTGTGTGTGTGTGTTGGTGGCTGCAGTATAACTCCATAGAAGTTTCTAAACGAATTTTAGGGTAAATTTATAGTTTAAAAATGGGCTTTTTTTACATGGGCTATCAATCTGTTTTTAGTTTTAAGAAAACTGGATCATTTATTAAAATCTCTTACAAGTTATAAGACAACCACATGAACATGTGTTTTTTACCCTATTTATTTTTAAAATATTTACATGTAATACCCATTCCATATTGATATTATAACTAGTTTTTTGCCTTGCAGACGCGCATTTAGGAAAGGGAAAAGATATACCGAACGAATACGCCGACGGCCACCTTCGGTGTCACTCTCCGTCTCTGGAGTCAACAGCTAGTACAATAGTCTAATCTAACCAATTCATTCAATAAGATAAATGCATAACAACCAAACATTATGTGGATACTTACCATTTTCGTTATACCGAAAAGCATCATCGTAGGTTTCTAGTAGTTGTAGACACTAAATTGAAAGCTACACGATGAGGTAGTAGATACAGTCAACCGGCCTAGGCATGCCATCATCACTAATCGAGCCCCTGCGCAAAGGTGCAATACAATTCCTCGCAGTGTACCCAAGGCAGCTTCGTAAGCAAGGGAAAAAATAGCATTATATAAGAATAGAATTACTACCTTTCGATGCGACACACAACAAAGTCATAGAGCTCAGACAATATACAATGTACTGTGCAACACACCAACCGGTTGCATCGTCACGATGCCATCACAGTCGGGGGACACAGGGTACACAGGCGCATGAATGCGATGTCATCATCGCTCATGTAAAGCGAGCCGTGTACATCGCCTGTAGTTTGCGTGCAGCCGAAATTTCAAGAGAGTGTTCTAGCTGCACACATGTGACAAATTTATATGAGCAGCATAACTTATGATAGGGCACACCGCATTCACATTGATCATTGTTAATGCAGTTAGTGAAGTATATATAAGCTTTTATGTGTCGTTAAGAAGCAAGAGTCAGCTAGCCAAGCATAGCCCAAACATGGTACTGCATCCTCTTAAGCGTGCGCACTCATAACCTAGCACAAAGACACGCATCCTAATAGACATACCACCTTGCACCCTTATAAAATTTACAAAGATGTAAGCAACTTGCGAAAATCGCCTAAGTGCTCATCACATATAATAATTTAGCAGCGTATGCCCGCCAATTTAGAGTGATAGATGCAAGCGATAATAACACCGAAGAGGTGGGGCTGCCGTTGCCTGTGACAGGCTGAATAGGTTTCAAATGCGTGACACTTACCACCATACACCCACCAACAGCCAAACACCCGACAACTTGGAAAGCCACTGTCACAGCCTCACCTCAACCACCAATACTATAGACTAAAGGGTAAAAAACAAAATTCTATTGAAGAAGAAGAAAGAATCTGTAAACCTGTAAGAAGAAACATGGATCGAGTCCCAGACATAGCGCCGCCACCATAATCGACGTCCAGCACGCCCACAACCAGGTTTCAAAGCTCAAAAACCCTCGAAATACAAAACCCCATCTGTCAGTTGTTCGATTACTAGTTCTATCACTACCACCACCTAGGGTTTCGCAAATTAACCCGGTAACAACGTGCGTCATAACAGGGAGCACCGGTAACGTTAACGAACACACAGATTGTGGTTTGTATACACCTGAGAACAACCGAAAACCTGGAAGAGGAGGCCGGAGGTCATGGTTGTCGTGGAAGAACCGACACAGAGGCTGTAGAGATGAAACCGACCAAGCAGAGATGTCACCGACCAAGGGATAGGATTTATATGAAGAAGAAGGTGCAGCTTTAGGGACTTGCACGGAGCTGTACCCACTTGTATTGAGGGAAACAGTAATGTCTCCTCACAACCAAAGTTCCTTTTTAATTCTATTTATAATAACACCGCAAAGATGCTACTTACAAATATGTCCTTAAAGTGTGCGAGTGTTACCAAAAGTTCTTATAACAAGATTACGAATCGTTTCTAGATTCTTGGATTCAAATGTATCAAACGATTACCATAGCATTAACTACAAAAACTACTTATTGAATATAGGCAAAAAAAAGGAAATCCCATCAATCAGATCAAAAGAGCGTTCAGCTCCTTTGCTAGCTTGATCTTCATCCGGCAACATTAAGTTTTTAGCCTACTCGAAAACCCAAGAAAAACTGTTAGAAATCATGTTACGAATCAAAATTTAGAAAGAAAACAATTTACCTGATCTGACAGTTTTTACTGTACCGCGAAGAACTTAGAAAAGTTCTTCGCTGTACGAGAAGAACCTAGTATTTTCAACAAACTCGTCGCGTACCGTGAGGAGTTACCCACGGTTCACGAAGAGTAGGGCTGTTCAAATCGCTCACCGCTCGTGGATCGCTCGCCGCTCGTTCGGAAAATGCTCGAAAAATGCTTGCTCGATCTTCCGCTCAGTTGTATATGAGCCGATCAGCTCGGTTCGGTTTGTAAATGAGCCAAGCATGAGCAAAGGTACGCTCGGCTCGGTTCGGCTCGAATAAATGTTTATTTATTTAATAATAAATATACACACAATTTACAGATAAATTTATGGCTTTATATATAAGATTCTATTGGATTTGATTCGATATATGCAAACAAAATATAACCAGCCCACTTAACACAATAAAAAAATTAACACTAGATTTACTAGTAAGACAATAAGTCACGAGGTGACAGTCTTTACTTCTTTATGTTAATAGTCGTCCATCGCTAAATGTCGCTTGGTATCACACCTACGTCCACAATGCAACAACTGTTGTCTGACGAATGCTAATCACCTCACCAGCCTCAATCTAAGCCTCATCTTTGGACACTGGGATCTCAATATTAGTGTTATCATTGGACATTTTGACCTTATTGTCACCCGACAATGAAACATCGAAGGAAACATCCCAATTTTATAATCATCCATATTATTCTCCGCTCGATTCTCGCTCGGCGCTCGGTTGGAAAATTTGCGCTCGAAGAATGCTCGTTCCGTTTTCGGCTCGATTGTAAACGAGCCGCTCCGCTCGGTTCAGTTTGTAAACGAGCCAAGCACGAGCAAAGCTCCGTTCGGATCGGCTCAACTCGTGAACAGCCCTAACGAAGAGGCCTTTTTCACCGAAATTTTCTAAACTCTACTGCATTTCACCAGCCTAATACTTAGACGAATTTTTGCAGTTTTTGGCTGGAAATTTACAAGCAATCGAAGCCCAATAGTTCAACATTTCAAGGACTTTTACCGCACCTCATATTGGACCTGAATTACACAATCCGAATTCAATCAAATTACCCTCGGTTCATACTTTTCATTTATGATTTTGACTCCTCCTGGGTCAATCCGACCCGTTAGCATTCAAATGCCAAATTTTTGACTCTTAGCACACATTTCTTTCTGATTCATGACGATAACTATGTTTGGTCACACAAGGGCAACACCTCCATCTCTATGAACCCGTGACCCATTTATACTTTGGTTTTACATGCCCAAATTCTACTAACTGTGACCTTAAGGCGCACGACTATTCCGAATTCTATTCAATACACCTAACAAGACTCTATGGCCCTATGTGATGTTTCTTTTTACATCATCAGTCCGAGGTAAGTTCTTCAGGTCATGCCTACTTTTTAGGAGAGTAGTGACTACCATTCATGAGAGTGGTGGCTATATTTTAGGATAGAATAAAACTGTTACACTAATAAATTAACCATCAAATTCTGGCCATAATCACCAGGTTATTCTGGCTGAGATTTAATATGAGAAATAACCGCCAAATTTAGATGGTCAAGCTCATCTAAAAATCAGTTATTTTGACAAAAAGTGGCGACTTGTAAGGTGTGAACAATTACTATAATGATAAGACTTAGGGACTATAAGGTCCTGGGTTCGGGTTTTTCTTATAATTATGAGTTTCCTCCTGAATTAGTGATTTGGTGGTGGAATATGATCGCGTGTTAACACTGGTGCAATGATACTCGAGTAATACATGAGTGATTCCAATTGGCCGTTCAAAAAAAAAATATGTTACCAATTTAGGTTGTTAATTATCAGATATAATAAAACCAAATAAGTAATTAAGTCAAAATGATTCGTCCAGAACAATAAAAATAAACACTTATCTTGACGTGTTTACACATTGGTGCATTTTGACAGTGATATAAGGAGATGCATAGATGTATGACGTTGACATTGCTGTCAACATGAACTAATTTCATTCATCTAATGACCTAACAATATGTAAAATCAAACTTGTAATATGAAAGTACGAATCTCCATAGGACCCAACTCGACAACTAGAGCCGAGGGCTCAACTGGTCCACCTCTAACTATCGGTGGTTCGCTCCCACTTTCGCCTTCAACCTTCCATGGCATCCTCTTTATTGCGGACTTGTCTTGGTTTGCAGATAAACTTGTTTCTTTTATTGACTTGATCTGTAAATCATAATGATTCGATATGGTTAGTTGTTTACGCTAGCAAGATAATTTTATAGCACGATAATTTGCTTGTTTTGAAACTGTTGGTGTCACGGTGTACCTTTCTTGAAGTGAACATTTTCTTTAGTTCGACTTTGACTAAGGTCGAATAGTCAACGTCCTCACCAGCCTAAATTCATAACATGTAACAAAATGAGTTTAATAACATGCAACAAAATGAGTTTTAAGAAATAAGAACTAGATCAGAAATGCATAATACTTTTGGTTATCTTGTTTAAGTTGCATAATATTTTGTGACTTAATTTTTATTTTATTATTGTTTGTGAAGTAAAACTTGTCTATTTTATAAAATTTATTATATAAATACCATAATATATAAAAATAAAAGAAATAATATCAAACATAATAACACACAACTAAGGTCAAGTTACCTCGTATAGATGTGCTAACCGAAGAAGCACACTTCCATCGTCTAATTCCTACATAAACAAAGGTTAGAGATTGAAGGTGCGTGTGTGAATGACTCAAAATGTTACCTGAAGTGTAATTAGCACGACGTTAGGTGGTAAAATATAGTTCGGGTCCATTGTTGTTGACCTTGTTGAGTGTGAAGCTTTATAATTATCTTGATTCTGTCAAGTAAATGGTTGTTACTTGTTAGATTATGATATCTGAATAAACTCTCACATGAGTATAGGAATGCAGGCCAGGAAGCCTAACTAAAGCGAAGTTAAAGCCCATACACAAGGAGCTCAACCCGAATAGACCATTATCAAGAGGGTCAAAAGGTTTGAACTTACAAATGGACTAATTTACCCGGTTGCTTTGTGAACGTTTGTAGCTAGATAAGCGTAGAGGTGGCAGTTTTGACCTATTATACGTTTGTTTTATAGGGAAAACTAGAAGAATAAAAAAACGTTAACTCGAAAGGACATGGGTCAAATGGTTAAAAGTAATAATGGGTTTATTTTAATACATATTTGACACTGAGTGTTTAAAAAAAATAAAAAATAAATAACTTTTGGGTCAACCTATGCATTTCAATCTGCACAAACCTAACTCAGGCCCATTTTGACCCGCGACCCAACCCGTCCATTTGCAATACATCACAATACACATCTCTTTCAAATGATATGGAAGCATACACATACCTCATGGGTAAAGGCTAAAAGGAGAGGTGAATAAATCTCTTGGCCCGTTGTTCTACGCCACCGTGATCCGCTACCAACGTGGTCAATGCTCATATAATAATTCCCTCGAATCTGAAACCATGTTGCATTATGAGGTTTTACTGTTCTAGTATTCATTTTATATCATTTTTTTTCTCTGTGTGGGTCCCATCTGATGGGACCCAAAATATCGTTAAATGAAATTATCAATGTTTAAGCTACCATACCACAAGTCCTTGACAGGCGGTCTTGTTACACACAATCTCGTCAAGGGCTTCACCCACTCCTCTATGATCATCATACAGCATACGCCTTAGAAAAAAAAATATACATATTTAGTCTTTTCTATACATATAGGAGACTCGGTATCACAGATAACAAGAATGATCACCTGTGAAACATAATCTCCATTTGCCCGTCATTGATGCTAGCTCCACCAGTAGCCCGATCAACAAGCACGGACAACTCAGTTTTGTTATCTGTTGTGTACATCCCAAGATTGAGCTGAAAATAACACACTTTACAAAACACGTACACATTTGAAACTATTGAAACATGTCTTTGTTAAGGCATCCTATCCTAGAGTTACCGGATAATAGTTTCCAGCCACGGGTTGGGTGACTTCAAGAGGCCAGTCTTCTCTGTAATCCCGTATCTGATATAAAAATCAATAATTACTTCCCTAATAAAATATTAGCAAGATTAAGTGTAGAAAATATAGAAAACATGTATCAGGCTTTTACCCTCTTGAGGAAGTCCCTTCCGTTTGAATCGGTGTAGAACACCTTGTTGGTGGCCATATCAGCTGTAATTCTTGTAACTACTTCTTTTGCAATGCCATCATCCATTGGAATAGGACCGATCTAAATCAAATTTCTACTTTTTTAGAGTTTAGTGTTCTAGATTATAGATTTAACCAAGTTTTCTATAAAACCAGAACTGTCAACGGTCACTCTTATATTGAGGTAAAGACTTCCATCCATTTACTTATGAATGGGAAGATTCGGGTTATATTGTATCTCCTAATGGGTCAAACAAGGAGGAAAAGAAATAGCTTGAAAGAAAGCGGGCTGAACATCTAATGTCGCTCAGGATAAAAAGCGTTCTAGAATAAAAAGTGTTTTAGGACAACCCAACTCACTTCGGGACATAAAAGGTGACCCATTTGGAGATACCGTGTACCATAAAACAGATGGGGTATACTTACAGTGAACTCAAATTCAGCATGCTCTTTGTCTTTGTAAAGTCTAGTCACCTGAAAACAAATAATCACAAGAAAATTAAACAAACAATGCCATTTGTTTAAAAAAAAAAAACTCTGCTCTTTACTTCTGCAGGCAGAATCAAGATCCTGACCTGATAGATCCACGGGTTGAATTGTTGGTGAACCTCTTCGACAAGTGGTCCACGAATGACTTTAACAGGTACCTAAAAGTGAACCATAGTATCACATGATGAAGACATGGCCCGACCCATTGCTTTCTTAACAGAAAAGCGGGCCAAAAGGATAACTATTTTTCAAATTTTAATACGTACTGATCTTGAAACAATAACTGGTGGTGATCCGTTCGGGTGAAAAATGTATGCTCCGGAAGGCTATGGGAAAATACACAATGTTTAGGAATAGTAAGATACTATGAATAGTGAGGTAAGGTAAGATGTTTTAAGTTTCATTATGTGGGGCCCATCTCCATCGAGGAAGTGGGACCCACAAATGAAACGGACCAGTATATTACTGTACCTGGTTACCAGCTCCGCTACCGTACCAAAGATAGCTTTGTTGTATTGGTAAATCAATCTGAAAAATCCAACAAAATTAGTTAAAAAACCAGAAAACCGTCATTTTATAATTTTTTTCTGATTAAAAACAGAATTAATTTACCCCGGTTCTAGAATTAATAATTCTTTTTAGTTGTCCAGACTGCAACGAAAACAACATCTTCAAACTTCCTGGTCCGATTTCAATAGTGTCATTTTGTGGCGTATCTACCACAGAAACGTATCGTCCTGAATGTTCAACATAATTACAAATTAACAGAATGATCGTAATCATCGTAGACACGATAAACAGGCATCACATTACCTTTTTCAGGTGTTTGGGTAACAAAGTAAGTGTTCCAACCCAAAGGTGGCACAGATGCTTGAAACAAAAGCCAATATTTTGGGTCATCTTTGGGTGAAATTCCTAAATAAGCCTCTGTGTAAAAACTTCTAAGGTTGCTTGTTATATTATCAAATTCTATGAATTGTGCTTCAATCGTATTGCCCTCGTTGTCTTGGACAACGAAGTTAGCATCTTTGACCTGTTAAAACATGTAACGGATCAAAACGGGGCCCAAGAACGCTTTTTTATCCATTCTTTAAAATAGTTACTTTAATTATAATGGTACAAAAAAGTATTACAAATGTTAAAGACTATTTGATCATAATACAGACGTACAGGTATCCTGATAACGTCTGTGCGATTCCATCCAAGGGCATTATACGCAACAATAACCTGAATAAGAAGAAGATTTCTTTAATCAAATTATCATAATGAATAACTGATCTTTATACTTTGGAAGCTGGATTATTACCAAACTCTTTCCAGAAGGGATGTTTTCCGCTGGTGGGCAAAAACTTATATTTAGCAGCGGACACTGTCACAGAGAAAATAACTGTCATATGAACGTTACAAATATTAAGATATAAAAACTTAAATATTGAGTTTAAATCATCATCATCACCTGGCTAAATGTGGATGTGGGTATGGTGCAGTTAAATGTAGAGCTAGTTAAGCATGATAAAGCTGAATTGACAACAGCCTCAGCCTATGGAAAATTAAACAAGATGAATATGCATAACACTCATAATTCTGTTAAATAAAATTACAATATTACCTCGAGAGCTCCAATTGCTAATCGTTTTTGGTAGTCGTTTGTTGTATGTTGTTTAGCAGTACCAGTAACAGCATCATGGTGTTGTGCAATTCCTAAAGCATCTCCAAGACTGAAAGTGTTTGGACCGTTAACTCGCCTTCCAACCAAAAACTCAAGCTGCCTTGATGCCTGATTAATTTCTCACCAAAAATGTTTTAGATTTTTTCGGATTAAGTTTTCTACAAATACAAATGGGAAGTTAGTAAAACATCACAATTCATAGTTTTACCAAATAATATCCGCTCAGTGAGCGTATGTATCCTTTGAGGGCAGGGCGACTTGTAAAATAACCCGTCCAGTAAGAATCTCCATTATTTGCATATCTTCAAACATAAAACACCAACTTTAATGAAACATGGTGAATATGATTAGATTGAACTTTTAAGAATTAGGTTTTAAAAAGAAACTAACGGGAAATAATCATGCGTTTTGAGTGGCCAAGATATATTTGAAGCAAGTTTTGCATCTGTATATATGGATGGAGTGGAATATAACGCATTTACTCGACCATCCTGGAATTATAAACATATTTAAATCCAATATCTTAAGTTATGGTTATAATCATTATAACATGATATTCTTATACCATGTTAACATAGTGAATTAGTTTGTCCATCTGCTTAAACCAAGATTCTGCATATTGGTATTTAAAGTCCTCTCCCATTGTCCACATAATATGATTTGTCCTTGTTACATTTGCCTGTTTGTTGTTGTATTTACAAAAATAGTTAAATCAATTTAAAAATAAAATAATAGAAAATAAAGAAGCTTACTTGAGTGAGTGAAGCATTAATGAAATCATTAACTCGTTTCTCAACATTCATGTTAAAGAGAAGAGGTTCGTCCTGTGATTTCATCATCATAAGCAACAAAATATTTTCAGAACAACAATACGAGATCTTTCAAGGGCTAGCGCCACTAGCTGCAGGCGATTGGTGAGTTTTCCCTAACGGACTCATGGTCGAATAAAAACACAACACTGAATTTGTAGCAGAAAAAACATATATATATATTCTCATTTGAACGTTAGCAGGCAGCCGAACCTGAACGGGCTCAAAATCTCCACTAACTTCAAAATTAAATCCATCCGGGGGACTGTAGTGTCGAGGAAACACATTGGTAAAGATCTGAGATGATGAACCGAATGTTTTTGAGCCACGCCATACAACTTCAAGACTTTTATCACCCTTCCGTTTTGCTCTATCTTGATAATCAATTCGTGCAAAATGTAGTGAATCAAACCCGAGCTGAATAACAGCCAAACCATTCATTCATTCACCATTTTACCCAAAAAATAAAATACTTCAAATTCATTTGATTTGATAATAAACCAAGAATTTAGTACTAACTACCTCTGCTCCTAAAAGATAAGCTTGAACTGCAGAATGTCCGAACGGGTCAATCTGCCAACCAGCACGAGGAGTTACATTAAAGTTAGACTTTATTAAATCATGACCCAAAGTTGTTTGATCAATCATGTCTATGTAGTGTGTAGCTGCTTCATCATGCATGCACCAGCCTCCGTTTCTAGTCCAGTAATTATTCGAAAGTAACATTAGCTTACAACAACTAAAACTCAGGAAACAACCATATAAAGATTATATGTTAACAAACGCATGTTGATAGCGTACACGAATTCTAATTGGCCCGCGGAAACAAGCTTTTTAACTTGTTCTTTGATCCCCTCACTTTGAATTAGCCACCATCTTCTGAAAAACGCCTGTCGTAGATTAATATCTTGTAAGTAGGTATATTGATCTGCTTAATATGACTTTTGAGACTTAATAAACGCGTACCCAAACACCCGATCATGTGGCATAAGTAGACAATTATATCTCTTCAACACAATTAGATTTAACTTAATCAAATGCAAAAAACAGATTAACTGAACTTAACACAATACCATTTCAGCAAATATAAACTTCCTGTTTGGATCCCGAAGCAGCGCCACAACAACCGAATCGAGCACATTTTCAACACAAGCAACCTAAACAAATTCAAATTCAAGTGGGATCATACATATGCAAGCATAAAACCATCAACTTCAAATAAAAATATATGAACCTGTATACTGTTATTTGATCCAATAAAGTACTGATCAACTGTCTTCAACCAACCCACATCATCATGTGAATGTGGAACCAAATGAACATTTAACTTCCCCTCAACTATGCCACCACCAGTGTCATACCCACAAGTCAACTCACAACAAAAAAGAACACAAACCACAAATAGCCAATAAAAACTGGAAAGTTTTAACAAATCATGCATCTTTTCCACAAATTCAAAAGACCCTTATTTACAGCCACATGTATAATGCAATACACAAAGAATAAGGCCAAAGTATAATGTCTTTTAGTCATTAGTTTGGTAGGATACAAACAAAATAAACACATCATTGCCCCTTAGCCGGCAGATTTAGTATAAGATAGGGTAAAGAGATAATAATACTAGAGTGTTTGTGGGTAGTTGTATTCTTTGACCTTTGTCCAAAAACATATGATCTTTTCAAGATTTTATGGTTAGGAGTTATATCTTTAATCCAAGTTATTATTATATATAAACAATTTGCGTAGCCTCTTAACAATAGTGAAACATTGCTAAAATACACTTGTACACATGTGATCCTCAACAAATTTTAGGCTAAGTTTTACTTTTTGAGTTTCTTGATGCGCCGTTGACTTTCATTGAGCATTTATCTTTTTTTTGGGCGTTTCAACTCTTTTTTGGGCGGCTGTTTTTTTTTGGCTAATTATTCTTGGTTTTTGCAAGTATATTGTTTTAGCAAAAAAAATTTATATGTCAATGCAAGGTAAGCAACAAGGTTGGCTTGAGTTGTCTCTGTGATTTATGCGTGATTTATGCATGGTAAACAACCAACTAAAAAAATGGCGAAAGTTAACTAAAAATTGTCTTACGTTTTGCTCTTAACAATAGTGAAACATTGCTAAAATACACTTGTACACATGTGATCCTCAACAAATTTTAGGCTAAGTTTTACTTTTTGAGTTTCTTGATGCGCCGTTGACTTTCATTGAGCATTTATCTTTTTTTTGGGCGTTTCAACTCTTTTTTGGGCGGCTGTTTTTTTTTGGCTAATTATTCTTGGTTTTTGCAAGTATATTGTTTTAGCAAAAAAAATTTATATGTCAATGCAAGGTAAGCAACAAGGTTGGCTTGAGTTGTCTCTGTGATTTATGCGTGATTTATGCATGGTAAACAACCAACTAAAAAAATGGCGAAAGTTAACTAAAAATTGTCTTACGTTTTGCTCTTAACAATAGTGAAACATTGCTAAAATACACTTGTACACATGTGATCCTCAACAAATTTTAGGCTAAGTTTTACTTTTTGAGTTTCTTGATGCGCCGTTGACTTTCATTGAGCATTTATCTTTTTTTTGGGCGTTTCAACTCTTTTTTGGGCGGCTGTTTTTTTTTGGCTAATTATTCTTGGTTTTTGCAAGTATATTGTTTTAGCAAAAAAAATTTATATGTCAATGCAAGGTAAGCAACAAGGTTGGCTTGAGTTGTCTCTGTGATTTATGCGTGATTTATGCATGGTAAACAACCAACTAAAAAAATGGCGAAAGTTAACTAAAAATTGTCTTACGTTTTGCTCTTAACAATAGTGAAACATTGCTAAAATACACTTGTACACATGTGATCCTCAACAAATTTTAGGCTAAGTTTTACTTTTTGAGTTTCTTGATGCGCCGTTGACTTTCATTGAGCATTTATCTTTTTTTTGGGCGTTTCAACTCTTTTTTGGGCGGCTGTTTTTTTTTGGCTAATTATTCTTGGTTTTTGCAAGTATATTGTTTTAGCAAAAAAAATTTATATGTCAATGCAAGGTAAGCAACAAGGTTGGCTTGAGTTGTCTCTGTGATTTATGCGTGATTTATGCATGGTAAACAACCAACTAAAAAAATGGCGAAAGTTAACTAAAAATTGTCTTACGTTTTGCTCTTAACAATAGTGAAACATTGCTAAAATACACTTGTACACATGTGATCCTCAACAAATTTTAGGCTAAGTTTTACTTTTTGAGTTTCTTGATGCGCCGTTGACTTTCATTGAGCATTTATCTTTTTTTTGGGCGTTTCAACTCTTTTTTGGGCGGCTGTTTTTTTTTGGCTAATTATTCTTGGTTTTTGCAAGTATATTGTTTTAGCAAAAAAAATTTATATGTCAATGCAAGGTAAGCAACAAGGTTGGCTTGAGTTGTCTCTGTGATTTATGCGTGATTTATGCATGGTAAACAACCAACTAAAAAAATGGCGAAAGTTAACTAAAAATTGTCTTACGTTTTGCTCTTAACAATAGTGAAACATTGCTAAAATACACTTGTACACATGTGATCCTCAACAAATTTTAGGCTAAGTTTTACTTTTTGAGTTTCTTGATGCGCCGTTGACTTTCATTGAGCATTTATCTTTTTTTTGGGCGTTTCAACTCTTTTTTGGGCGGCTGTTTTTTTTTGGCTAATTATTCTTGGTTTTTGCAAGTATATTGTTTTAGCAAAAAAAATTTATATGTCAATGCAAGGTAAGCAACAAGGTTGGCTTGAGTTGTCTCTGTGATTTATGCGTGATTTATGCATGGTAAACAACCAACTAAAAAAATGGCGAAAGTTAACTAAAAATTGTCTTACGTTTTGTTGTAAACTTATTTTTTTAAATGAGCCGGTCGAATATAATATGTTATTATTAGACGGCATAAATTTTAGTTGTGCCCCGCAACGCGGGGCGGGTAAAAACTAGTTTATAACATATACCGAGCGGGATTTCATGATCTTGGACTAAAAAGACATATATAACATATACCGAGCGGGACTTTCACGCCCAACGTATGTTGATATTGTTGGGTGTGAAGTCCTTGGGCTAATTATTGCTATTGGGCTTGTTTTATTGGATGTTTAGAAAGCCCATTAAGGTTTTCTTGTTCACCAAGCCTAAACCCTAGATTAGTCTCTATATATATCATGTCTATGTAATTGTAATAGTTGTCAGAGCTTAATAATAAATCCCTAGTTGCAGCCCGTGGACGTAGGTTCCCCACTGGAACTGAACCACGTAAAATTCTCGTGTTCGTGTGTCGTGCTTTATATTTTCTCGGTTGTTATTGCGTGTTCGTTGTGAATCGGTTATTCCGCTGCGCCACTTAATCCTAACAAGTGGTATCAGAGCTTAGGCTCGTTAGATTCGCGTAACGTTTCGCAAGAGTTCCAGTTTACAAGAAGAGGTAGCTTGTGTTCGATCGACTTGGAGAATATTTTTTTCTATGTATGTGTCGCATGTTATAAAAGAACTAGTATTTTACCGGCGCCGCGCGTTGCGGCGGCGCAGGACGAATATGCTGGGCGTTTTTTACCCGACGTCGCGGTTTGCGGGAGCGTCACAATGTGTCGAACAGGTAGCAAATAATCAACCGATTGTGGCGGTGGTCGGGTAGCGTGCGTCTGGCGAGGTGATTAAGCGGTGATGACAATGTGTTTTTGAAAGTTTAGGATGGTTCGTTGCAATTAACTGAAACATGAGTGAGTGGCAGTGGAAAGTAGGGGTTTAGCGCCAGCACATTGCAAACATCGAACGGATTAGTCAAAGCGTTGACTTGCGAGCAATGTGCAACGGGTCCATTGTATACATCGAATGAATTAGTCCAAGCGTTGTGTTATGCACTAACCTTATAAAAACGCATGTGTCGACGTATTCAATTCAAGTCAATGAAATATATATTAGCGTGGCGGTTAAAAAAAGAACGGAATAAAAATGTATTATATATAAGGACAATAAGTTTGAGACAAAATAAAATAAAATGTATCATATCTACAATATCTTGTTTCCTAAAAAAAAATTCGTAACGTAGATCAGCTTGAATTTATAACGTTTAAAAACAAAGTACTTTTATAAGATGATTATACGAAACTATTGCTTATTGTTAGTACTACCATTTATTTTTTGTCTTCTATTTTCTTGTTTTTTGCTATTATCATTCTTGATTTTATTGCCCAAACCAAAGTAATTGGCATTTTTAAAATCCAGAAGCCACCAAAGAAAGTCATTACTCACGCCGTCTCTTTACCATGAACACCTTGTCCTTTACCGTCACTGGCAACATTCCCGTTTCTCAACATACCCATTCTATTCTATAAGCCACACACACGTATGGAGAGAGATAGAGAATCGGTGAAAGGAGGAGAGATCGGAACTGCGGCGGAACGCCACCGCCTACGGTGGCGCGTCCCCTTTTTCCGGTGCGTGAACTGAAGATCTGAAGGCGAAGAGTTTAATGGTGGTGACGGTTTAAATATCAGAGTAGAGGCAACAGATCCAAAAGAAAATTAAGGGTGAATGTTAACGACAGGGACGATGGTTGTTCCGACGGTGTTAGAGACAACGTAGACGGGTTGTAGGGTTTAGTAGGGTGCCAGCTGCTTGGAAAAAGGCTGTTCTGGTGGTTCTTGGTGGTGACTACGGGTCTGGGGTCGATGTCAGATCCGGTGATGGTTGAACCTCTGTTTTTGGGTCGTTTTTGTTGTTGATCCGGTGATGGTTGAAGTTCAGTTGGGGTATCATCTTGCAATTCACAGAAGGAAGAATACAAATGGCAGTATCGTAATTTTAAAAGGATGGCAAAGTTGTAATTTGGTGGTGCACTATTGCGCCGACACTTCATAATAGGATATAGATAATAGGATTTCCTTGAAGGGTGCAGCTGGTAAAACTTAATTCCATAATTCCTTTTATTTTGTCGATGACTATAATGAAGATTGATTTCTATTTGGTAAATCATGTGCTTTCGAGTTTTTTGTGAAATAAAAGATCTTGTATGCAACTGTGAGTCTCACGAAAAATAAAAAGGAGTGTGTCAAAAATTTTCCTTGGGTTCGATATTTAAGGTTTTGGGTTTTTGAAAACTTTTTTAAGCGCCTCACTCTTGTTGTTAGTAGCCTGCTAAAATAGTACCGGGTTAGACCAATTGAATCGACGCCGTTAATTGTGACGTTGCTGCGGACGTGCCGTTTACAACCGTTTTTAGCCACAATCGGGAGAGACAGATTCACTCGTTCTTGTTTTCTGCTAAAATACAACCAGCTGATGCGCCGATTCGACTCATGCAAAGTTGAACACATCCGGCGCAGCGAAAATAAGCCCGCCGATGCGCTAAGTAAAATGGCATCAACGGTCTTTGAACATATGGCCAAAGAAGTCCGCGTCGAGGTCCTGGACAAACCATCTGTTCCGCTGCGACAAGTCAACATAATCCAAACAGGAAGCGCATCCTGGATGGCTCCGATCAAGGCCTACCTATCATCCGGCACCCTGCCTGACGAAAAGTCAGAGGCCCGGAAGATCAAGAATAAGGCCCTACAATACCAACTGATCGACGGTATCCTATATCGCCGCTCTTACCTGGGACCGCTATTGCGCTGCGTAGACTCCGCAGATGCCTCCTTTCTCCTACGAGACATACACGAAGGGACATGCGGACTACACGCGGGCCCAAGAATGGTAGTGGCGAAGTTAATGAACGCGGGGTACTACTGGCCGGGGATGCACGTGGACGCGGTTAACGAGTTGCGCAAATGCGACAGTTGCCAACGCCACGCCCCGAATACCTTGCGACCCAAGAACAACCTGGTGCCAGTCACGGCGGCCTGGCCGTTCCAAAAATGGGCTATTGATTTGGTAGGCCCATTCCCAACGGCTCCAGGAAATGTAAAGTACCTAATCGTCGCCATCGACTACTTCACAAAGTGGGTCGAGGCGAAACCGCTAGCAAAAATTGACGGCGCGCACGTCAAAAAATTCATCTGGGAATTCATCATTTGCCGATTTGGCCTACCGCTGCAATTGGTAAGCGACAACGGCACACAATTTGAAGACCAATCCTTACAAGAATGGCTATCTCAAATGGGTGTCCAACAAATCTTCACATCTGTCGCGCATCCTCAAGGCAACGGTCAAGTCGAGCGGGCCAATCGTACAATTGTTGAAGGTATCAAGGCACGGCTGGGTACCAAAAGAACAGGGTGGGTAGACGAAATACCCCATGTCCTATGGGCATACCGCACCCTCACGAAAACCAGCAACGGGGAAACGCCATTCAGCTTAACATACGGGACGGAAGCGGTCATTCCCGCTGAAATCGGTTGCCCTTCCGCAAGGGTACTCATGGCTAATAAGAAAGACAATGACAAAGAGCTCCGCCTAAACCTCGATCTCCTAGATGAACGACGTGAACTCGCCGCAATCAAAGAAGCGAAATACAAAACGCAGCTGGAGCGCTATTACAACAAGCGCGTCAAAGCCTGCACATTCAAGATCGGCGACTACGTTTTCCGAAACAACGAGGCTTCCAACGCCGAAAAGCCTGGAAAACTAGCCCCTACCTGGGAAGGCCCATACAAGATACAAGAAATACTTGGCAAAGGCGCTTACGCGCTAGAAAGGCTTGATGGAACACCTATCCCCAGATCTTGGAACGCAGCACAATTGCGCCGCTGCTACTTGTAAAACACTTGTAATTACGGCTACACATGCCGCGTCTATCAATGAAAACTATTCCCTATATCTGTTATTCTACTTGTTTTTCCGCGCCAAAGTCTTCAAGACTTGAGCAAAACTATCGTCGGACCACAAACAAGGCGGTGTTAACATGGTAAAGTCTTCTAGACATGCTTCGCGCACGTCGGACTTATAAAAATCATACACCAACGCCACATAAGATGGTCTTCAAGACAAGTTTACTTGCCGGACTTAAAGACGCGCGCCGCTAGAACAAACTTAAAGCCTTGTCTTCTAAACTTGTAACACAAGTTGGACAAAGAGCGAACTAGTTCAGCGCGCAGTCGTGGGTCTTCTAGGCAAGGCGCACACGCGCTTAACTCGGACTTATGGCACAAGTCGCGCCCCGCTATAGTCTTCAAGGCAAATACTTAACACGCCGGACTATCTAGCAGGACGCGCGCCTAATTTTAACTTGTCAAATCGGGTGACGACTTGGTTAGATAAGTTAAGTTAGGACGAGAAACACAAGATATAAGGAACAACCAAAATTTTCATTCATTATGAGGGACTTAAAAACCCTTGGTAATTACAAGTTATTTACAAAGACAAAAAGAAAAAGAGAAGACAAGCGCCTATTAAACTTAAACATTTGAAGTTCCCTCGCCACTGGCTCGCTGGCGCTCTTCTTCAAGGCGCTTGCGCTCCTCCTCCTTGGCCAGCTCATCAGATTTGTCAATATAATACTTGAGGGCAGACAAAGGATCAGCATTTTTGTTGCAATCTGCAACCACTTGAAGAATGGGGAAGTCCACCTTCTCAAATTTGAGTAGCTCCGCCTCATACTCATCCTTCAGTGGCTTCCCATAATGCTCTGCATCCTCGATCCGCCCACCATTTTGAGCTGCCAGAAAACCATCTTCATAGCCTTCACCATACCCATAAGCATGGGCGGTGGCGGCTATGGCAGCGACTTGGTCGCCCAGCTGAGGCTCTTGCCAGAACCTCTTGAAGACCTGCAAAAGAGTTAACAAGTTAGCATAAAAACTTCAAAAGTTTGTAAGAAAAGCGCTAAAAGAGATATACACTTACCCCAGTGATCCCATCAGTCATCATCCACCTGATGGCATCCTGTGTCTGCGTCTGGGCGGCCATCGCCTCATCCAAAAGGCGCTGGGCTGTCTCACATTCCTTGACAGCCGCAGCGCGAGCTTCCTCAGCAGAGCCAAGGTCTTGCTCCAGATCCTCCTTCGAATGAAGGATCTGGACCCTCTCCTGCTCTAAGAAGGAGACGCGCTCAGTAGCTTTCACAAGATCTGCATCTTTAGACTCAAGCTCCAAGCGCTTCTCCACGACTTGCGCAGTCCGTTCAGAGAGGGCCTTGCTCTTCTCTTCTACTTGCCGGGTCAGCGCCCGGCTTTCCTCTTGCGCCTCGGCCAGAGTCTGCCTTAACTTCATAGTTTCAGCATTTGTCTTCTTGCAAGACTCTGTCCATCGGCGCTTATCCGCCGCCGCGTCCCCTTCCAACTTGGTGATTTTGGCCTCTGCATCATGGGCGCGACGACGGTACTTGGAGATTTCAGCCTTGAAGGCAGCCTCTTTCTCAGCGAGGTCTGCCTTCTCCGCCTCCAAGCGTTTAATATCTCGCCACACCGCCGCATCTCGGCGGCGTAGCGAGTCAATCATTGATAGCTGAGTCGCCTGGTTGACGCACAAGGCAGCCATAAGGTCTGCGCGACTCAGCATATCTTGGTGTGCGCGCTCGTAAGGAGGCACCACCTCCTTCACAAACTCCTCGGCGGCCAAGGAGTTAGAAAATAAAGTATTCTCCCTGACCGCCCACCTAGGGCGCCAAATGGCATCACCCCCTGACCAACTGGAGCCATCATATCCGCCTGATGGCTCCCTATCATCAACCCTGGAGAACTCGCGCCGCGACTGACGCGAGCCCTCCGCGCTACCACCAATGCCCGACGACAAAAGGGCCCTCTCAAAACCGTCCATCTCCTGGGACCCCTCGGCGTTGGCATTGGCGCGCTCCTCTTGCTCCTTTAACCGGCGAGCCTTCTCCTCCAAGAACTGTTGCTCTTGGAGACGAAGACGTTCCGCCTCAGCTTTCTTGGCCGCCTCAGCCTTTCGCCTAGCTTCATCGGCGGCAGCCTTCCTCTCAGCCTCAGCTCTGCGTAGCGCTTCATCGGCCGCTGCTTTCTTCTCGGCCTCCGCCCTCCGAAGGGCTTCATCGGCCTCAGCCTTCAAGCGGGCTTCCTCCCGCTGCGCTGCCTCCTGCTCTTGAAAGAGCACATCCACCTCTGTCCTACCCGCCTCCGAAGATGGAGACGTGGGAGGAGGAGTTGGCACAATTTTGGGCGCAACTGCAGAAGCAACAAAATGTTAAGAACAACCAAAGAAAAAAATTTCAGAAAAGGCAAAAAGAAACTAACTTACCAGGGGCTTTCTTCTTCAACAGCTTCTGGAACAGAGGCTGACGTGTAGGCGCCGCACCTATACCCACACTAAAGGTGGGGGCAGTAACCCCTCCAGCGCTGGAGCTCTTCTCTAGCACCACCCCTCGCGCCGGCGACAAGGGGGAGGCAGGGGTCTCTGCAGCAGGGGTTTCAACCCCACCACCCTCCCCGCCGGTGGTAGCAGCAGCCTTCCCCAAGTTAGCAGCTGCGCTGCTAGAAGTGGCACCGGTGGTGCGCCTCTTCTTCTTCCTCTCCAACTTGGAGGGTTCTTCCTCCTCTTCATCCTCAGAGGCAGGCCCGTCCTTCCTCCGGCGCCGCCCCTTCACCACTTCACCTACTGAAACGGAAGAACCCGAATCAGAACTTGTTAAAGGGCGTTGGCGACGTTTACGTCTCCGCGGAGCGTGTTTCCAACGGCCACGCCCCGCGGGTGCCTTCTGAACCTCCACAATCTCCACTGAGGAGTCAGAGGCATCATCGCCAAAAAGGCTAGAAAACAAAAGTTGGTTTGACTCACCTGTGGTGTAATAAGGCTTGGGCGCGATGGTCAGGTCAGGATAATAAAACCTGTCCACAAACGCCTCAAGGCAAGACACCTCTCCCTCCGCCAAGCGCCTCCACTTTATGCCCTTCTCTTGACGAGCAGCATAAAATTGGAACTTGCTCACACCTGCGCAAGAAACAGTTAGAACAATATGACATACAACGCAAAGAAGTGAACTTAGAAACTGTGCTTACCCTCCTCAGCGATGTAAGGTTCCTTTCCTGGGCTCTGAGTTAGGCAGCTCATCCCCAGAAGGCAAAAGATGCCATCTGTGAGATTTTTAAACTCAAGCCTGGTGGCGTTGGCGGTGAGGGTGGTAAACCAAGCCTGCTTCTTGAAATCTTTCATCACCGGTATGTCAGCCACCCGCTGACCGTCTGCAATAACCTTCCAAGGCAGACTAATGGGGATGACTCCCCTCTTCACAAAGAAGAATTTTTCTTTAGCCCAATGAAGGGACTTGGGGGTATGAGTGGCCATGGGGGGCACCTTGGGGCGCGGCTTGAATGAGAACCACATCTCGTCGCGCGCAAGGAAATAGAAGACATTGAGCATCTCCACAGTCGGCTCAATGTCCAAGGCGCGGCAGGACGCCTCAAAGTGTACCAGCCTCAGCATCCCAAAGGCGGTAAGTTGGGTTGGCCCAACACCATAAGCAACCAGAGTATCAATCTGGAAGCGTGTGCAAGGTAGCCGAAAGCCACACTTGGTGAAATGGGCTTCATAAAGGGCAAGTTGCCCAGGCCCAGCAGAGAGGACATTCTCCGTCGGAGAGGGCAGAGTTGGCTCCCACTCCGGTAATATACCATAACCCCTGCAAAAGTTGTCGAAAGCCTCTTCACTCCAAACACAAAAAGTGTTTGTCATGAGCTTTCGCTCCTTAATCTTCCCATGCTCCACCTGCACCTCCTCCTCCACATCATCCATCACCGGTTCCTTACCGGTAACATCGCCGGAGGGAGAACCGATGTTGGAAGCTTCTGACATTTTTACAAAGAGATTAAAGAAAAGAAAAGAAAATTTGGATAACTAACTGGAAATGGTTGAAGACTCGCCGGGAAACTCAAAAGGTTCACCGGAAAACTCAACAGATTCAACGGAAACTTTGAAGATCGGTCGGAATCTTCAAAGAAGAACAAAGAAATGGAAACAAATTAAGAACAAACAAAGAAGGCAATGGAGATCAACAAGAAGTTTCACAATAAATCTTTGAAGATTGATTAAACAATCTTTGAAGATTCAAAGAAAACTTCAAATGATCGGAAGTGTTTTTGAAAATGAGAGAGTGCAAGTAAGAAGAAGGGATGAACAAATGAACAAGTAACCGTCTAACATGCATCCCAACTCCTATATATACCCACTGCATTAATGGCAGTAGGGCCCGAGGAGAAACAACCGTCGTCACACTTTTTCAAAATTGGGAGAAGCAGATGATGACACGTGTCATCATGCGCGAGTGAACGGCTAAGATCAAGCAGGGATAAACAATCCAACCGTCACGCGACGGATGACTGACACGTGTCACCAGATCTCACCAACGTAAACTGACCAGGCGCGTGAAGCATCACGCGTCTGACGAACTTCACGTGCCACTCAACACGTGGCACAAGCACAACCACACAAGCAACAAGTGGGGCGCGTGCCAACACACGCGCCTGACACAGACGAAATGTTGGTAACTGCACCATAATGAGGGGACAGCCAACAGTCAGCACAACAGCCAAGGCTGACTCGTCAGCAACCCTCAATCTTCCATCAGAAGCAACTGATCATTCGAATTCCAGGCGCCTTAACTCCCATTTATGAGAGACAAATTAAATGCCAATGATTCAAGATTTATTACAACTGCGGAAGAACTACAACATGGCGCAAATTTGACGTAAAACCAAAAAAGACGTTCTCCGCCCAGCGCCTTAACAGGTCATGGCGGCAAACTTCTTTCATGGCGCAAATTTGACGTAAAACCAAAAAAGACGTTCTCCGCCCAGCGCCTTAACAGGTCATGGCGGCAAACTTCTTTCATGGCGCAAGTTTGACGTAAAACCAAAAAAGACGTTCTCCGCCCAGCGCCTTAACAGGTCATGGCGGCAAACTTCTTTCATGGCGCAAATTTGACGTAAAAACAAAAAAGACGTTCTCCGCCAAAATTTGCAGAGGAACGAATTTCAAGGTACACCAGCAGATGAGCTCTCATCCGCGCCCTCATACTTTGAGTCTAGCGCTCCACCTACTCTTCACAAAGAATAGGAGAAACCCTAGACTAGGGGGACTTGAAGGGATAGGGAGCCTAATCCAGGCGGAAGAGGCATCCCTATCCCCATAACTCAGCTTCCCCGCGCCAATCAGTGGCGCGAGGAACCAACGGCGCGCAACGAGCAGCACATGTAGGGAGGCGCGCAAGAACAACAACTGATAAGCAATAGCATCACCTGATAAGCGCGTACCATCACACGCGGAATCTTCCCTTGACAATCATCGTACAGAGTACAGAAGACAACAAAAGGAAGATTCACAAAGATCACTGACAGGGTACGCGCCAATAGGAAAGCTACAGGTGGCAAAGTGGTCCAACAACTACAAGACAAGGACAGCAGCATGGCCGCAGCCATGCTTCCACCATACCAGTGTCTACAGTAACAGCAGACATACCTTACCACTGTCAGGAGCATGGTCAACGACTGACAGGGGCGCCGTCTGCCAATCACAGAGCGCCACGTGTCTGCCTCGAGCAACAACCATGCTGCCTGAATGACGTCATGAACAGTACACCTGTTCTCCCGCCAATTCCAGGAGAAACATTGGACTTGGGCCCAGACCAAGCCCAATAAAGAATGGCTACTCGTGGGCCTTTCGGTCAAGCCCACGAGTTCTCCTATAAATACAAGGATACCTCTCCTTGCCAAAGGATCCGGAAATAGTTATTGCTAGCCTAGTATACTCACTTGTAATCTTTGTATTCGATCATCAATAATACTATCGGCTATTCACAGTGGACGTAGGTCAATACTTGACCGAACCACTTACATCTTGTGTTCTCACTTACTTTCACCACACACACACTTGCATCGTTATCAAACGGGTTTAACCTTGTGGTTTGGGTAAAGGATTAACCCTGACGGACTTGGGTATTAACCCCACGTAGATTATACGTAATCTCCGTGATACCTATTGTTTCTTCACTTATGAAGCTAAAGGAACGACCAATTGACCATTTTCCAACCGTCTTATGTAAAAATCCAAGAGAATTTAAAATCACTTTTTTTTCGGCATACTTAACTCAGAGGGTGTGACCAATCCAAGTCGCTATCCCAGTGGCCAGGCACCATAAGCTTCAGCATTTTGTTTTCATCTCAGCATACTTAACTCAGAGGGTGTGGCCAATCCAAGTCGCTATCCCAGTGACCAGGCACCTTAAGCTTCAGCATTTTTGCTTTGATTTCTAATTTTTTTTTTCAAGTGATTAGAAATTCTAACGGTTTTCTACTTATAACGGTGCTTCTTATACTATTTTTGGTGGTTTCGGTCTCCCCGTTTCTCCAAGATGAGAACCCACAAAATAGCTTAACATAATAAATTTATTACTTTTCAAAGGAAACCTATCTACCGGCAGAGCCTACCCACATATCCCAAGTCAGACACGTTTTCAATCAATTTTAATCTTTTATTATACATACTATTTGAAAACCGGACACCTAACTTTACCTATCATCTTCCATATTTTATATAACGCAAACTTCAAAATCAGGGACATTTTCTCAATTTTTTTTAGACTCAAAACGACTCTATATACAGAATAAACGACAGTTTCCCATCCTCACACTTAAATTCTACATTGCCCTCAATGTAGGAAGCGAAAACGACTTAAAACAAAAAAAAAACATTCTGAATACAAAAATAAAAAGAACGAGGGCAAATTGAAAAGGACTTAGCTGGTTAATTTTTTTCGTAAGCTCCAACACTCTAGTCCAATCCAGCTCGATCGTATAGCATTTCATTCGCGACCGGCTCTGACACAATGGTAAAATCTGGGCTTGCCTTGATAAATGTTAACAGCTCCGGAATCACCCGAATGGAGATTGAGTACGGGCGGTGCAATCCAAACCTGCAGAAACAAAGCAAAACAAAACCCGAGCATAATACCGACTCACAAAAAATAAATGACTCAACACAAAAATAAAAATCGGCGACAAAGAAAAAAAACTCATAAATAAATAAATAAATATTTACAAACTCTACAAAGCCTCCCCACACTTAAACTTAATCAGGGGGCTTCTCTTTTATCTGGACCCGATCCAACCCGTTTAATTCCACCCGGTCCTTACTAATTAACAAAAATATACTAGTGGAATTGAAAAATATTTTATCGAATTTAAACGGGTCAGGCCACCAATATTTAAATTTACCTGGACCAAACCTGATTCTTGGCATGTAATGTGAGGACTTGTTGTCTCTGCAACTCTTGACCCTCAACCTGTGTTGGTTTGGGTGCCTCTTCACCTTCTCCCGTGATTTTGGTTGATCCAGTGACACTCTATCCTCTAATTTCTTCACGGGCCAACAGTGGTGCGCTTCCTCTTCCACCACTTTTTCTTTGACTTCCTTTGGTGACTCTTTTATTTCCACAGTCGGGTACCCTTCCAATAATGCCTCTAAGATGTCGAGGTCACCCACTGGGTCAAAATCTCTGTCTACTTCTGGAATCGGCAAATCACCCAACTCGTCACCAAACTCTACCTCCCATGATGGTTCATTACTTACCTCATCTTCAACCATCACTACTTCCTCATCTGTTTCCTCTTCATCAGAGTCACTCCCGAAATCATATTTAGTAACCTGTGGCACCAGAGGTGGGACTAAGATGTCCATTATGGTCTCTGGCTCTAACCGTGATTCAGGGGGAGCTCTACAAACTGGGTGCGGGTAAACTGTTTCCATCTCCACTGGAGGCGGCTTTGTTCCTGGGGGAAGTGGGATTAACGGGCCGGAGCCAACATGATGACCAACTAAGTTCCCATTTTTATCAAAGCAAGGAACCTTTATAGCTATGGGATTTGGTCTATTTAGATGCTCGATTATGGCCTTACGTTCCCTATCTCGCTCTTCCCTGTATGATCTAAGCCATTCATCAAATTCCTCTTTCGTGTTCAGTTCTGTCCAATGATACTGAAGGAAATATGGCCTGGTATACGTATTCTCACGGTAACCTGGGGGATACCTCGATGCGTTTGGGCATTATACAGTAAAATGGGGTCCTCCACAGATCTCACACATGATTAAATACAAAAAAAAAATAAAAAAAAATACAATTATATAATAAAAATAAAAGACAGACTCAAAACAAACAACAAGTAGCACGGATATAGCAGATAAGTGTAATCGAAGCTAATAAACGCAATCGCCTAAGAGTCCCCGGCAACGGCGCCAAAAACTTGATGTGCTCAAAGTGGTTTAATAAAAACTAACTAAATTAACCTAAACTAGACACTTTAAGTTTTAAATTTATAACCTAAGACTCTCTAAACTAAACCACACAACCGGCAAGTGTACCGGTCAGTGCAGTACAGCTAAAGTAAGTCCGAGTATCGAACCCACGAGACTCTACTGGAAAACGAAAACTAGACTCGATTACTTATCCTAAATATTGACTTAATAATATTTTGTTGTTAAAGGGGGGGGGGGTCTCCTAACAAACTAATTGCAAATAAATAAATAAATAAAACTTAAATAATTGAGGACACAAGCTGGAACTGGAACTGGGATCAGATGATTGGAAGGCACTACCTAGGCTAGAATCCTACACATGAATGATAATCTTCTAACGGCTATGGAACTGGTGTGGAACCGGGATCTTAAAATACTAAACATCAAGAATAAACTAGACACCCTCGACCCTTCTCAAGGGGAAACCCTAGAATACTGTTGTGCTGTTAAACCACCGGTTGAGAGGTTACCCTCACAGGCTTACCTACTCGAATCTTAAAGTACCCGCTAGACAGTCTACCTCACAGCGCGAAAGTCTCAATACACCCGAAAGTGCAAGGGGTAACTACAATATTTCTGATAAGACTTGGCCTACAAGGAATGCTAGGGAAACTAGGAAGATCTTCTCACAAAGCCTCTAGATCTAGCAATTTAACACCCTAGACAGACCAACAATCTCGCACCTTACAGCTATTGAGAATTGGTAGAACACTTAGAACTATCTAACTAACAATTACAACTCCTATGGATAACCTGCAGAATTAACCATAAACTAGTTGCTAACACCCAGTCCGCAACCTAACCCGCATTCATACATGAAAGACATTCACAAAAACGCAAGTGGAGTTTATAAAAAATAATTTAACAAAACTAAATACGCATACACATCAAACCAGAAAATAAATTGTTCTTTACTTTAAAATTCACCCACAACCAAAAGTTCCAAAACCAAAAGAAAATAAATATCAAACAAGTGCAATCATCTTCACCTAGGTAGCAAAAAGGTCTAGCCTCTAAAAGTCATGATAAAATCAACAATAAAAGCAAGACAAATTCATGGTGTTCACAACGGGTTTCAATAGAATAAATAAATAAAGTAATTAAATTAGAACCGACCCGTGCTCGCACCAGTGCTTCAACCCTTGACCACCACTCTCAAATATCCTGCTGCTGTCGCTGCCTTCGATAATATAATTGTCCTCGAAATAACTTCTGCCGTCGTCCCTTCGATGTTTCACCTAATATTCTATGCGGCACTCCCCACCATGATTCTAATATTGCTGCTTTTGACTTATTCACCCTAGTTGGGCCTTGGGCTCGTGACAAAGTATTGTCACGTTTTGTTTTATTATTATTATTATTATTATTATTATTATTATTATTATTATTATTATTATTATTACTACTTCGTGCTCTCGACTCAGGTGTTCTTAACTTTGACCAAAATTGCTCGTTTATGCTCCAACATCCATGAACACCTACAAAATATTAAATAAAATAGATAAATACTAAAAAAGACGCAAAACTAATAAAAAACTATAAAAACCTATACTAAATAAAATAGACAAGTTCAAGCCTAAAACTATTAAAAGTACTATCTAAATGACTCGAAAATTGTACAAACTATACACTGGAAATAGATGTATTTTACAATACATCAATTTACCATGTCTCTAATAAAATGATATTTTAACTCAATGTGCTTAGCTTTGCTATGTTGACCTGGATTTTTGGACAAATTAATAGTTGATTGTCACACCAAATTGTAGCAACATACTCTTGCTTCATACCCATATCTTCCAACATTCTACTTAGCCAAATGCATTGACAAGCAGCATTGGTAGCTGATATATATTCGGCTTCAGTGCTTGACAAAGCAACCGTAGCCTGTTTCTTATAGCACCAAGAGACTGCTGCATTCCCAATAGTAAACATGTAGCCACTCACACTTTTCCTATCATCAACACATGCAGCCCAATCACTATCTGTGTATCCCATCAACTCCAGCTTGTTTCCTCTTTTGTACCAAATACCAAAGTGACTTGTGGCTGCAATATACCTCAAAACTTTCTTGGCTGCACCAGCATGAGCCTTTGATGGAGATTGCATATACCTGGACAAAACACCTACTGCATAGGCCAAGTCAGGCCTTGTATGGGTCAAATAAATAAGACCACCTACCAAGCTTCTGTATCTGGTTTCCTCAACTTTATCTTCACCGTAAGCTGCTTGAAATTTCTCATAGGGACTCATAGGTATATCTTCTAGCTTACACCCTGTCATGCCCAACTTAGAGATTAAATTGAGGGCATATTTTTCTTGAGGAATAAAAACACCCTCATGTGTTTGTTTAACCTCCAAGCCTAGAAAATATTGCAGCTGCCCCAAATCTGTCATCTCAAATACCTTCTTTATTCCAATCTTGAATTCACTAATGGAGCTTGACACGTGAACTAGTGCAAATGATATCATCTACATAAAGACACACATAGATAATACCATCCACATTAGACTTAACATAAAGTGTAGGCTCATTAGCACTTCTGATGTATCCATTGCAGCTGAAATACCCATCTATCTTAGAATACCATGACCTGGGAGCTTGCTTCAGTCCATATAAAGCTTTGTGAAGCTTATTGACTTTGTTCTCTTTACCTTTAACAACAAAACCCTCAGTCTGTTCTACATAGATTTCTTCTTCTAAATCACCATTAAGAAAGGCAGACTTCACATCTAATTGATGCAAAATCCACCCTAAGGGCTGCAATAGCTATGGGGCAAATGTCTCTTCATAGTCTATGCCATACTTCTGGGAGTAACCTTTTGCTACCAGCCTGGCCTTGTGCTTTATTATCTCTCCATCAGCTCCTATCTTGGTCTTGAACAACCATTTCAGTCCCACAACATTCTTACCATTAGGAAGATTCACAAGTTTCCATGTATTGTTCTTGTTTATGGCCTCAAGTTCACTCCTCATTGCATCTAACCATTCCTTCTTTGTAATTGCATCAGTAAAACATAAAGGATCTGCAACATTAAGAGCAAACTGACAAGTTAAGTAGTTAGATGGAACTATAGTCATCTCTTGTGTGTCAGCATATAACTCAGCAACTGTTCTAACTCTTAATTGCACAGAAGAGTTTGAACTTGAGCTTGACTCTCCCACAGACTGCTCATGACTGACTTCATGTTGAGGAGTCACAATTTGTGGAGAAGCTGGATTGTCTTCACTTTGCATGGTTTCTTCATTGTTGTTGACAGTGGCACATCTACATTCTCCTCAACTGGAAAAGGGTCTGCATATAACCTACCCTAGACCTGTTTGTTATCTTTATACATCACTTCCAATTCCATGAAGCTTCTTTTACAATGGTGGTATCACCAAACCTTCTTATTTCAAACTTTTTGGTTACTGGATTGAACAATCTGAACCCAGTCCCATTGGTTGAATAACTAATGAAAATCATCTTGTTGGATCTGTCATCAAGCTTTCTTCTTCCATGTACAAAGACATGACCATATGCAGTACATCCAAAGATATTTAAGTTAGTGATATCAGGTTTTGAATTAAACCATACCTGATAAGGAGTTTTGTCTTGAACTGCAATGGTAGGGGATCTATTGATAATGTAGACTGAGGTGGCCACTGCCTAGCCCATAGACAGTTTGGTAACCTTCTTTCTTTCAACATACTTCTAGCCATCCCCATTACAGTTCTGTTCTTTCTTTCCACCACTCCATTGTGCTGAGGAGTGTGTGGTTCAGTAAGCTCTCTTTGGATCCCATTATCTTCACAAAATGAGTTGAACTCATTTGAACAAAACTCTCCACCTTTGTCTGTCCTTAACACTTTAATAGAACATTCACATTGTTTCTCAACCAAGCCTTTAAAGACTTTAAATTTAGAAAACGCATCAGACTTCTTTGCTAAAAAATAGACCCAACACATCCTAGATACATCATCTATCAGCAGAAAATAGTATAGGCTATGACCCAAACTAGGTACCTGCATAGTGTTTTAGTCAAAAATTACTTGATAAAAATAACTTTGTTTTCCAAATTTGAAAATGTGAGGTACAGTGCTAAAACCGTGTAATATGTTAAAAGCCTAGTTACATCTTCAAGATGGCACATTAGAATATCAAAGAGATAATATTTGACAACTATGTTTATGATGGCAAAGAAAACTGGTTAGGATGGACAGTTATATCCTGAGGATGTAACTGTCTGACAGAATGATCAAATAAACAAAGATGGACAATTGTAAAGGTAATGCAATAAGAGAACAAAACTTGATGTACGAGAAAAGCCCTTGATCAAATGATGATCGCCGGCACAAAACCTCAGGAGGAATCTAAGCCCCTGCCTTGTTTGTTAATATTAATATGGTAAAAAGATTACAACTTTGGAAGAGTGATGAACGAAGTCTAAGGTTAGAATGTTGTGTTGTGTGTGTGAGTATCAGGTGTTCTATCACAAGAAAGCTTATATCAAGTGAGTAAAAAGTAGCTAAGTGTCCTATTTCGTTCATTAATCCCCTATTTATAATTTACAAATGAAATAAATAAGAGATCCCATGATATCCGCTGCTCAATTATGTTCCTTGACTGTTTCAGGTGAACGTTGAAGCAGATTTAACCAACATAGACGTTGGTATAACAGTTTTCATAATTTTCGCCCTTCATTTATGCTGGACGGTTACATGTTTGACCTCTTCTTTAGTGATGAACTTCTTCCACACGTATAGGTCTTCTATGTTAAGTTCTTTTGCTTTGACTGAGACAATATAGCCGTTAGGGAAGAATTACAAGCCTTAATTCTGATTAAGTGTACCTGCAATAATATCATAATAAGATAATTCGTTAGTCTATCCTTAGGATGCACATAAGGTAAAACAGTGTTACATCCTGAACCCTGCTTAGTCCTTCAGTATCCTGAGGATGTCACATAGAATATATGAGATAAAATCATCTTGAGGATTTCACCACCAACACATAGGACCACATAAGTCAGCATGGACAAGTTCTAACCTCTTAGTAGCTCTCCAAGAGGTAGACTTGAAAGGTTATCTGATCTGTTTGCCCAAAATACACCCTTCACACACACCTGTACCTCTAATCCTGGGCATACCAATTACCATCTCCTTGTCTCCTAAAGCCTTTAAATTTTCCCAATTGATGTGTCCATATCTTTTATGCCATAATTGAACAAGATTGTTGTTGGGAGTGCTGGATTCAGTCTTAGAAGCATCTAAAACAAACATGTTGTTAGTAGCAATGCTAATTTTCATTAGTTGAGTACCTTGGTTCTTTATAGTGCAACTTCCATTTTCAAAATATAGAGCATACCCCTTCCTCATAAGCTGTCCCACACTGAGTAAGTTGTACTTCAGTGTGGGTGCATAGTAGACATCAGTTAGGAGTTTGTGACTGTTTGGACCTATGTTGATCCTAACAGTCCCCTTTCCTTCAACAGATAAAGTGATCTTGTTACCCAACTAAACACCCAACTTGAAAGTTTCATCAAGTTCTACAAAACTTGATTTGGACCCAGTCATGTGGTTAGAACAACCTGAGTCAAGGAACCATAGATTCATTAACTCATGAGAAGAGGTAGTTCTAGCCATCAAAGAGAAGAGGGTCTCATGATGATCTGTAAGGCCATAAAGAGATGTTGCTCTTCATTGCTTGTCTCTCCTCCTTGATCAATTGATTCAGCAGCAATGTTCACCTGTGCATCATCATTATACCAATAATCTTTAGATAAATGGCCATATTTCTTACAAGTATAGCACTGTGGAACTTTGCTTCTATCAAGTGATGATATTCCTCTTCCACGACCCCTAAATGCTCCACGTCTTCTGCCACGTGTGCTTCCTGGTCGATTGTTTTCTTGGATCACCTGCAAAGCATGTTCTTCCAATTTTTCACCTTTTTCATTTGACCTGCTATTAAGTCTTTCTTCCTGTGACTGCAAGGAGCCCATTAGTCTAACTGGTGTAAGTTTAGTCAGATCAAAAGATACCTCAATAGAGGGTACAATATAATCAAACTTTGGTGACAAACTACGAAGGATCTTCTCCACAATTGTTTGATCAGTCACAACTTCACCATAGGCCCTCTTTTTACTGACTATACTCGTCACCCTAGAAAAGTATTCTCCTATAGTCTCTCCTTCCTTCATGGAAAGGTTTTCAAAGTCTCTACGAAGACCTTTTAGCTTAATAGCTTGAACTTGGATATCTCCTTGATCTTTCATCTTGAGCATCTCCCAACTCTCTTTTGCAGATTCAGCAGCAGCAATCCTAGAAAAGAGTTGATCATGCACAGCTTGTTGGATGATAGCCATGGCATGAGCATCCCTTTTCTTAAGATTCTTCAGTTTGTTGACATCAGTTTCAGCATGGTTCACTCCTTGCTCAACCAATTCCCAGAGATCTCGTGATTTCAAGATAGTTTTCATATGAATGCTCCAATGCTCATAGCCTTCCCCTTTGAAGACAGGGATTGACGTAGGAGCAGTGGGAGCAACACTCAGGCTCTGATACCACTGTTGATATCAGAATATTTAATAAACTCACAAAGAACAAACAAATGAATCAATCTCACTGGCTTTGTATTATTGCTGATGTGAATGAAAAGCATGAACAATGAGCTGCTACTTATAGGCAGCTTTACAACGGAATAAGACAGAAAGAGCAACAAACTAGGAATTATTCAAACTTGAAAAATAAACGTTAACAACTAAACTGTTAGCGAAAATATTAGGAGACTGATTCAATTCATCACATGCATGTGCATGGGTGATGTTTGAATCACTTTTCAATTATATATACATCTACGTATAATTTGAACGCCATATACAAATTAACTAAGTTTATATAGTAAGCAATAAAACAATTATATCTATAAAAATACGCATGTATTGTACGAGTTGAATAAACCTGTGTAATCGACTAATCTGTTAACAACAAGATATGTCTTTAAGGAATAAACATTATAAATAACTTAACAAAAAACGAAAAAAAATACATTATTATATATAACATTTAACGTTGATCTTGTCAGCCGCCGAGGGTACTTTCGTAATTTCACCACCTACATTTGTGTCATATTATATACGGCACCTTCTTATCTGACGCATGTCCTTTCTTTTACATCTTACCCACCAATAACCCTAGCTTCGACAATACTGTGAATCAATCCGAATCAAGCACTACCTACGAGGCTGACCTAACACATTTGAGCTATACAGCCCTGGCTCACATGCTCATAGCCATTCGAAGCCCCAACTAAAGGCCTAAGCTAAAACCACTACTTTGTTGGGCTGACGACGTTGATTGGGGTCTCTTCGATCGGAAAAAACCGCCGATATCGGGTAGCCGGAAGTTCGACGGCAGCCTAGATTTCCGGAGATGCTGTCGTGTTGGTGGTCTCTTACCGTCGGATAAAGTGGTTTGTTCGATGCTGACGTCATTGTTAGGTGGCGGCGAAGGACAGTTACAGCTTCCTCTGCTTGAAACATGATTACAACCGCAGGCGACCAGTGATGAGAACTGGGTTAATGGGTGAAATGAGAGTTGAAGTTTTCAAAGAAAAAGTGCTGGAATATGATGACGACGGACGGTACGGTGGACTTTCTAGATGGTCAAGTGCAGCAACGTGTTGGTTGTTTACCAACTAAATATGGTTTCAACATGAGTTGTACACCATTCATTTTTAATTGTACCTAACTTATTTGAGAGTTGTCTAGACATGTACTTCGTATGAATTTTGTGGATATGTGTGTTGGTCTGAATATTAAATAATGAGTCTCAAAATGGTTGTGTTATATGTATGAAAGTGTAGAGGATTGACGTACAAAAAGAGTCAAAGTAACGATTAAAGGAGAGAACTGACTTACCATTCGGGTTGGTGGCCCAACGGGAATATTTAAATTTGAGAGGTTGTCGATTCATGTCTGATAAGAGTGAAGAAAGTTGTCACACGTTGTGTCTTACGCTTCGTGTGTTACTACACGGTTCAACCCGTCGTGCGCCGCCGCAACGCGCGGCGGGCAAAATTGCCAGTTTTACAATAAACATTCACTTATGAACAAACTACACGTTGGCATGTAGGCTTTAGCTTTAGGGGACACAAAGTGCACATTTACGTGGGTCCACCTTTCGCATCTACAAGATTGTTCAAAGGTTTTTGTATGTTAATGTAAAAGTTGTTTCCAAACAAACAAAGATTAGGTCCGTATTAAGATTGGTGGGTGGAGATGGCTCATTTTTTCACTTATTACAGGGACACATAAGTTGTGACACATTTTAGTTAGATGGATGGAGACGATGTGTCTATGCCCTATCACGAAGGCAAAGTTGGTTGAGCGGGCTGTGCGCCCTCCTGGGACACATTGTACACTTGATCGAAAGAGAGGGATGGATCGAGTAGGCGTAGCTGAGTGTTGGGTTTCTGGTTTCTTGGTGACACATGATACATTTTTCTATAGTTGTATGTTGTTGGGCTTCTGGTTTCTTGCTAGTTGCCTTGTGAATAAATGGTTCATTCAAAAAAAAAGAGAGAGTAGACGTAACCTAGTCGCTTTCGGTGTACCGGTTCACTCTACATAACACCTGGAGTGTTTTTATTCGAAGAGAGGGACATAATTAGCCCACCAGGTGGGGTCGGTGTAAACGTGCACGTTTTGGCTAATTGATGAACTCCCAACTTCTAATGAATATTTATATGATGATGAAATCGAATTGATTAATTTAGTGATGTTTGGTTGGTTTAAAAACTTAGGATTTTCAATTAGTGAAATCTCCTTACCGTCACATTGATTAAAATTCTCATATTTTCTCCACAAATTAAGGATCTAGTAGTCCTTTTTATATGAAATAAATGAAAGACTTCAAAGAAATTAAGCAAATCCACTCAAAACTAAACTCAAATGTGGCTTGTGAAAATTATCCACAAGACGCAACTGAAATTTAAAAAAAAAAGATATTAAGTAATTGGAATTTCAAAAATTAGCCAAATTCAGCTGAAATTTGACAATAAACAATATTAAGTAATAAATCGTGTGAAAATTTATGAAAGGATATCGAATGTGGGGGTAAATATGCATGATTTTTATGTACAAATGATTTTAAGTAAGATGATATCTCACATGATTTTTATGTACAATTGATGTTAAGTAAGATGATATCCCACATGGTTTAATTATTCAACAACCTGTGTCTTGACTATTGCACCATAGACTAGGGGAAATGGAATTTAATAATCCCAACTTTGGGGGGTTGGAAGGCAGCAGTCCCAACTTGAAAATTGTAACACAGCAGTCCCAACTTGTCAACATTTTTATTCTAATGGTCCCAGACTAACTGGGGTTAAGTTTTTCTGTTAAGTGATGACGTGGACTGCCACGTGGCGTCTGACGTGGCCAAATCTGTCCCACTTGGTAAAAAAATGTAGGTCCCACTTGTTTTTTCAATTAAAAAAAACATATTATATCTATCTTTATATATATATCATGCTTCAACACAGAGAGAGAGAGAGAGAGGACAGCCTGTAACCAGCGACCACCACCATCTCCGATGACCACCACCATCTCCGGCGACCCACCCCCTTCTTCATCGTCCTGTCACCACCGACCACCACCATCTCCGACGACCACCACCATCTCCGACGACCACCACCCCACAACCGCCTGTAACCAGCGTCCTCCACCACCCTCCCTCCTCCTCTTCCTCTGTTTTCCCTTCGTGATTATTACCGAATCCGAGAAACCCTGATAACCGTCTGAGGAATCTCATTGTTTTGGATTGGATTGGATTGTTACAGATGGAGATTAGGGCTTGTGACACATGTAATTATTATTATTATTATTGTGGGTTTTGATGAAGATGGAGGGATATAGGAAATTGGGGGTGCAAATTCGTTGTTGTTGTTATTAGGGTTTGGGTTGGGGGAGGTTGATGGTGACGAAGGGGTTATTAGTCAGGTCGTTGTTGTTGTTGTTATTAGGGTTTGGGTTGGGGGAGGTTGATGGTGGTTTGCGGCGGCGGCGGTAGTCAGGTGGTTGTTGTTGTTATTAGGGTTTGCGGCGGCGGCGGTAGTCAGGTGGTTGTTGTTGTTGTTATTAGGGTTTCAGGTGGTTGATGGCGGTGGAGGTGGTTGCAGAATGGTGGGTTCAGGCGGTGGAGGTGGTTGCAGATGGCGGCGGCGGCGGTTGATGGTGGTGGCAGGTGGTTGTGATTGTGGTGAAGATGATGAATGATGAAGAGATGATGATGATGAAATTTGTGGGCCCCTCTTTTTTTTTTTAAAAAACATTAAAACATTAAAACATTATGACATGGACATGGCCCCACCCTTTTTTTTGACTGACCAACCATTTTTGACACGTAGGCTTGCCACGTGGGATGCCCACGTGGCACTTAACAGACTTTTTTAACTGAGTTAACTCTGGGACCATTAGAATAAAAATGTTGACAAGTTGGGACTGCTGTGTTACAATTTTCAAGTTGGGACTGTTGCCTTCCAACCCCCCAAAGTTGGGATTATTAAATTCCATTTCCCCCATAGACTATTGCACCATATATGTCTCTACTACTTGGCTGACATCTTGACCAAAGGGTTGTCATCAGTCATCCACTTGTTTTGACACTCTTAAATCCAAGCTTCACACTAATGCAACCGTCTCGCTTAAGGGGCCTGTTGGAAAGACTATTATCTATTATGCGTATATATGTATGAAGGAGGTAATTTAAAGACGTAGTTTGGTAAAGTATGTATATACCATCTTTATATCCATTTTTTTACATAGCCTCTATATAGGCGATACAAATATACACTTTGTGTCTTTCTACCCTTGATGCTACGTCTCATCTAATTTCTATAAATTAATATTTATAGGAATAATATATATATATATATATATATATTTGAAAAGGATAGAAAATAATTTTAATTATTTGGTCAAAATCTCAAAATAAATAAGCAAATTGCTTAATTTTGCTAATATTTCCTCTTGCAACAAACAATGACAACTTTAAATTATTAAGGCATCTCTTATTTGCACCTCCTTCAAACTTATTTGCACCTGTCTACAGCTTGTAGAGGCCTCTACGAGCTGTAGAGATGTGGTCCATGATTGCTAATCATTGGTAATCATTTAATGACACCTCTACTGCTTGTAGAGACGAGCAGTAGAGTTTCACTTGAATTGTTTTCCCTTCGTTTTGGATGACATGATGAACAAATATTACAAAAATAATTTTTATTATTATTAATTTAAATTATTACTATTATTTAAAAAAAATAACAATGTGTGTTCTTCTACAACTCGTTGCACATTTAGTTTTTAATTTTTTATGTGTAAGCGGTTTTTTATTTCAGTTGTCGTCTCGATAAACGTGTAAGCGTATAACAAACATTTATATAAATAAACAGACACATATAAGCAAGCATTTCCAAACATAATATACGAAAATATAATAATAACATAATGTAAATAAGTGTACTAGCATACATCATATCAAAATAACACTACTGAGGGGGCGTCTGCTGCGTGGTGTCAACAGGCGGCGGCGGCGGCTGCAGCGAAGACGATCCAGGCTCCTGGGAGGACGACCCAGGCTGCTGGGAGGACGTCCCTGCACCAGGCAGTGATAAAGGTCCCAAACCGTCACGCGCACGCCTCTCCTGCTCGCTCGCAAACAGCACACTGAGAGCCTTATCCATTCCCTGCCGCCACTGACGCGCTGCCGCAGCCTCATCCGCCATCTGCTGCCGCCACTGACGCGCCTCATCTGCCATCTGCTGCCGCCACAGCCTCATCCGCCATCACCCGTAGCTGCTCTACCACTCGTAGAGGCCTCTACCAGTAGTAGAGTTTTGTGGTTTCCAATGCTCTGACACCTCTACTGCTCGTAGAGGCCTCTACGAGCAGTAGAGATGTCTAAAACCCTAAAAACACCTCCGGTGTAAATAACATCACCCATTATTAAAGTTTCTCATCATTATCAACTCCTATGATGACCACAAATTAAGGATCAGGTAGTAAGCTACTCTTTTTGCATTGAAGAAAAAAATGCAAAACATTGAAGAAATCACATCTCCACTCAGTAAGCAAAAAAATTCCCTCAAAACCAAACCAAACCAATCTCTTTTATTTTATAAAACTTCTAATAACATCTCTCCACAATAATTTTATAAATGTGCAGTTCAGCTCGATGGGTCAACCTCTCACGAACCAGAGGACATTACAAACTCACCGATAGAGCAAGTTGCACTAACAGTACCAGTAACCGATGACCCGAATTTACCGGTTGTCACATTCAGAACATGGGTACTAGGAACAGTAGCTTGTGTGTTGCTGTCTTTCCTTAACCAGTTCTTCTGGTACCGTCGTGAGCCATTGTCCATAACATCTATCTCTGCCCAGATTGCTGTCGTGCCACTTGGCCACCTTATGGCAGCGGTGATCACTGACAGGGTGTTTTTCCAAGGGAAGTGGTGTGAGTTTAGACTTAATCCAGGTCCGTTTAATGTGAAGGAACATGTGTTGATTACTATATTTGCCAACTCTGGTGCTGGGAATCCCTATGCGATTCATATAGTGAGTGCTGTCAAGATATTTTATGGGAAGACGTTGACTTTTTGGGTGGCGTTGACTGTGGTGGTGACTACTCAAGTGTTGGGCTTTGGGTGGGCTGGGATTTTTAGAAGGTATTTGGTGGAGCCTGCTGCTATGTGGTGGCCGCAGAATCTTGTTCAGGTTTCTCTTTTCAGGTACTTCCAAAATGGTACATAAATTGTATATGATATTGATTGTGATAAGTTTATTAAATTAAGGTAGGTAACATGGGTCGGGCGGGTTGGGTGACGGGTCAAATTGGGTTATGTGTATAAAGGGTTTAGGTTAAAACTAAGGGCTTAAAAGAGTTAAGTAGTTCATGAGGTTTTTAGGGTCGATTTGTTAAAGCTTGAATCGAGATGAAGTTAAACGACCTTGAGTCTTTAGTTAACGGGTCTAAGCTAAGCTTCACTTATCGAGTTTGAGTAGCCTTGCGACACATACTCCCATAGTTTATATCTTTTTATTAATGTATTAAGAATAGTTATAGATATGCATAATGACAATATTTTTATATAATATTATGAGCCCACCATTAACAATAAATATAAATGTATATAGATGCATTAATAAATAATAAACGAGCTGACATAGAGCTTGAAAAACTACTAACAAGCCGACCTCTCGATTTTCAGAATCAAACTTGAAACTAGCCAAACTCTCGCTCTCGTAAGTTAAGTGAGCCAAAATCGAGCTTAAATTAGCTTGGGTTGGGCTTGGTTCGTTAACACCCCTAATCAAAACGGCTTATGCCCAAAGTATACTTTGGTTGAAATAAGTTGTTTAAGAAAAAGTTTACGTCGGTAGTGGCCGCAGTGTTGGATAATATAGATTTTGGAATCACAAGTGTGAATTTAAAAGTTTGATATTCTTGTTGGTCATTTACAGGGCATTACACGAGAAAGAGACAAGGCCGAAGGGTGGACTAACTCGTAATGGGTTCTTTCTCATCGCTTTCGTTTGCAGTTTCGCATACTATCTTCTCCCAGGGTACCTTTTCCCAATGCTTACATCGCTTTCATGGTTATGTTGGATCTTTCCCAAATCTCTACTAGCCCAACAAATCGGGTCGGGCCTTCATGGTCTTGGTGTTGGTGTCATTGGGCTAGATTGGTCAAGCATATCTTCTTATCTTGGTAGCCCCCTAGCCAGCCCATGGTTCGCTACAGCGAACATTGCAGTTGGCTATGGTCTAGTTACTTATGTTATAACCCCTTTAGCATATTGGTTCAATGTTTATGAAGCCAAAAATTTTCCAATATTCTCAGATGATCTCTTCAGTGCCACAGGACAATCATACAACACCTCAGCCATTATTGACTCGAATTTCCACTTCGACGCGGATGCTTATGATCAAGAAGGTCAAATTTACCTCAGCATCTTTCTTGTCATAAGTTATGCAGCTAGTTTCGCGTGTCTCGCTGCTACTGTGGTTCATGTACTCATCTTCCATGGAAGGTTTGCATCTTTTTTTCTCGTCCCTTTTAATCTTTTCTAACCCAGGCAAAACAAATGGGTCAAAGTGCTTGCAAATTTTATTAAGTACAAATATCTTTTTTTTTGTAAAAACGGGTTATCTGTTATGATTTTGTATTAGTTAAGTTCTATTTTTGTCTTTTCTTATACAAATGTTTTGTATATTTGTCTTTTAATTACTTTCTTTTGCATTTACTGTTGTCTTTTATTTATGTTTCTAAGATCATGTGTAGTGAAGCGTGAAATTGGGCGTTTTCCCCTTCCACCACGCACACCGCCCCGGGGGCGTGATGTATCAAAAATGGGCATGAGCGTTCGTTTTTTCACGCTGGATTTTGGCGTTGATTTTCCTTTTATTCTTGCAACCAATCAAAAGTCCCAAAAGTGGAGAATGGGGGTTGTGATACATGACCACTACATGTGGTCTAAGAAATATAAAATGTTTTATATCACATGTAATTATTTTGCATGATTGGAGGTATACGCTAGTGGACGTACAAGTACATGTACATGTACATTTACGCCTGTCACACATGACAACAACTCATTTGTTGGTTTGGTCGCGTAAGTACATGTACTTTTGCGCCACTTGGTGGAGGTCAAAACGAGTTCCAACAAAAATGAATTTGTTTAGAAATGACTCATTTAAAAAAAGTATCAAATGGGTATAGTTCGACAGTATGTACTTTTCAAGTGTATGTCACGCATTTTACGCAAAGTTACAATGTTGTTTCAGAGAATTACGGGAGCTAAGCAAGTCGGCCTTTAAACAAAAGAACATAGATGTGCATACCAAGCTTATGAGACGATACAACCAAGTTCCCGAGTGGTGGTTCACTTGCATTCTGTTAACAAACATTGTAGCAACGTTGTTTGTGATCGAATACTACAAAAGCCAGCTTCAAATACCATGGTGGGCGTTCTTGTTAGCCTGCGGCCTGGCATTCTTTTTCACACTTCCGCTTGCTGTCATCACCGCAACAACAAACCAGGTATCTTCAATTCAATATTTAAATAGCTAGATTACTTATGTTTGGACAGAATTCTAACATGGTATTCGTTGCGAAAAGACACCGGGCCTAAATGTGATAACCGAATACATCATAGGATATTTGTATCCAGGATACCCCATGGCCAACATGTGCTTTAAGGTTTATGGATACATAAGTGTAAAACAAAGTATTTTGTTTTTACAAGACTTCAAACTTGGACATTACATGAAGATTCCACCAAGATCAATGTTTATGGCTCAGGTTAGTTTCTTTAGTTAAAGATCATTCTGAATTTTTTGCATTTATAGGTGAATTTGAAGAAATAAGAGCTCTTTTAAGTGTTTCATGCAAAAAAAAATTGTGTTTATGGGTAGTTCGCTGATTCAATCAGCAATCTTCAACAAAGGTAACCGAAGATTGTTGATTGAATCAACGAACTTCAACAAATTTAAGCGAATTATGTTGAAGATGGTGCAATTGATAAGCGAATTATGTTGAAGATTGCTGATTGAATCAACGAACTTCAACCAATTCTGTTGGAGTTCGCTGATTCAATCAGCGAGCTAACTATTTCCACAATTTTATCCATGAAACACTCAAAAGCACTCTTCAATTTTCAAAATCACCTGTATGTTTTTATTGGTCACAGATTTCATTTATTATTTATAGTACTATAAGTATGTACTCACTATTTAATATAATGTTAGGTATGCGGTACACTTATATCAGCATTGGTACACTTAGGAACCTCGTGGTGGCTAATGGACACAGTCCCAAACATATGTGACCGAGCCTTGCTTCCCCCGGGCAGTCCATGGACCTGCCCAAGTGACCATGTTTTCTACGATGCCTCAGTCATATACGGTCTAATCGGTCCCCGCTTGATCTTAGGTGATATGGGCTACTACAACTCCATAAACTGGTCCTTTCTAGTGGGTGCATTGGCTCCTATTATGGTTTGGCTCTTGCACAAAGCTTTTCCGAGCCAAAAATGGATTACATTGATTACTACACCGGTTCTTTTGGGTGCAACAATATACATGCCTCCAGCCACTTCTGTAAACTACAATAGTTGGATAGTTGTTGCATTTTTATCGGGGTTTGTGGCTTATAGGTACCATCACGATTGGTGGGGCCGCCATAACTATGTGTTGTCTGGGGCATTAGATGCAGGGTTGGCATTTATGGCAGTGTTGTTGTATGTTAGTTTGGATATGGAGGGTGTTGGTTTGGAATGGTGGGGAAGTACACCCGACGCTTGTCCGTTGGCTTCGTGTCCGGCTGCTGAAGGCATTTTGGTTGATGGATGCCTAGTTATTTCATAGCAGTGGTGGGTCAATGAGGAGTGAAATCAAGAAGGGCTTTGGGCCTCCATTTCGCTAGTGCCCCAAATTCTAAAATACAAGATATATGTAGGTAATTTGGTTTGTGAGATTATTGTTAGTGAGATTGTTGTCTATAATTATGTGGGCAAACCAAAATCATAGGATAAAAATTAAAAAAAAAAAACATTTTTTTACGAAAATGCCTCAGTTTTGTTACATGTGGGCTCAAAAACTTAGAGCTGGTCCTGAACATTAGCAATGGAGGTTTTAAAATTAGAGTTTGTTACTGTAAGTGAAAATGAATTAGTTACAAAATATCAGAATTGGTCACTACTATGAAAAAACAACATAAAATTTAAATGGTTAATTAAACAACTCAACAAAGAAACGAGTACTCGAGTAGGATTAGATGGATTACATGATACCAGTCCAAGAAATTATCAAATGTAACCGCCGTCTGGCCCATTTCAAAGCGCCTAGAAAGCTATATCAAAGGTGAAGAAACGAAGAACTCATCACTAAAGTTCTTCTCAACGTATTGACCTGCATAAGAAAGGGAGAATCGTTACTCAAGCGAAAAATCTGGATGACCTGTTTACAAAATCCTTACCTAGTACTCCCTCCGTCCCACTTTAAATGTCCCACTTTCAAAAACACACATTTTAAGAAATTTTTTGTTTGTATGTGGTAAAATGACAATAATATCCTCAAAAGTGGTGATTGTGTTTTGTCTTTTATGGGCAAAACTGGAAATTACATTTCCATTTTTGGAAAGGGACATTTAATTTGGGACAAACAAAAAAGGAAATGAGGACATTTAAAGTGGGACGGAGGGAGTAGTAGTTTTAAACATCTTCCTAGAAGATTGGAATAAGCATAATAAAAAATATAAGTTAAATTGAGGAGTATTATACACTTTTATACTATTCGCCAATGAAGTTGTAGCCTAGTGGTTGCAATGGAGGTGGGAAGGTTTACCCACTTTGTGGGGTTCCTGCCCTGGGAGGTCTCAGGTTCGAATCCCACTCATAGTAGGGTTATTCTGAAATGAGGGGCTGGACCTTAGGGGGGGCCCGGGGACCGGACCTGAAGGGTGCGGGGCTTCGTTATGGGTGTGTACCGTTGGCCGTTCAAAAAAAAAAAAAAAAAAAAACCAAGTTTTGTTTCAATGAGTTTTCTTGTTAAGGTTTTTGAAGAAACACTGGATTAACAAGTACTTAGACGAGCATATTTTATTGACAGTGGCTGGGATGATTACAAATCCTCGAATGTAAATATTACAATGTTTCGACTATAAATCTTTCTCAACTATTTTAAAATTCTCTAAGTATTTTGTGTGTCAAAACAAAATGAATCCTCTCACTTGGGGGAGAGAGCTATTTATAGGCTCAACAGCTGCTCTGTAATTGGTCAATTCGGGAATGACAGTTGTCTTGCGCGGGTCCCACATAGTTGACAACTGTTGGAGCATGGGCTCTGTCTTCCTGTGATTAGTCCATGTATTGTGCAATCGTCCTTTCTGTTCTTTTTCTGTACCCCGTACCTGCCAGGGAATAACGGCCTTTGATTGGTTGCACGTCCTTTTCCTTGTCGACCCACAACTGGCATGCGCTAGGCGACGTGCACAGGCTTCTAGAAGCTTTGCTTGACGTTTCCTCTGACATGTGTGAATGTGTGGGGTCGTGCGCACGCGCGAGTATATATCTCTTCAGTTTTAATAGGAAATTTTAACTGCATCTAAAAATTGCGTAAAGAATGATAGTCATATTGTTATGTCACATTTACCAGATTAAATTTGTGGCTTACAGGTACCATCACGGTTGGAGGGGCCAAGGCGTTAGATGCAGGGTTGGCATTAACGGCAGTGTTGTTGTATGTTAGTTTGGACATGGAGGGTGTTGGTTTGGAATGGTGGGGAAGTACACCCGACGCTTGTCCGTTGCCTTCGTGTCCAGCTGCTAAAGGTATCATGGTTGATGGATGCCCGGTTATCTGATTTGCAAGATTATTGACGAATGAACAACATGAAAAACATTCACAATCAAGGTTTCATTAGTCAGTACACACTACACATAACAGTTCTGCATTCCACTTTGTCACTTGACATAAGTCATGCACACAACATATGCTTCGGCTGTAAACGAACCAAACGTTCCGTGAACAGTTCAGCGAGAAGTTTGTTTGTGTTCGTCCGTTTAATAAATGAACGAACACAAGCAAGAAATTATGTTCGTGAATGTTCATTTATGTTTGTTTGTGTTCGATAGTTTATTAGGGTTTTTTAAAAAAAAATTCTAATTTAAGTACTTTAAAATTCCCTAGTGATAGATTATATTTAATATATATTAGTGTATTACATGTTAATATTTTAATATTACTTAACCTATTTTAATTAACTATTATTTTGGTTGGATTAAACGAGGATTTCAAGTTTAATATGATAATTTTCTATTTTTATGAAACATTGTGTTATGGTAATTATGTGATCAAGATTATGTCAAATATGTTTGGATAATTGTATTTGTATATTTTGTGCGAATAAAGTTTGTGATGAAAAATGTTGATTTTATTCGAACTTAAATGTGTTAATTTGTGCTCGGTTTTGTTTATGTACGCTTGTATGTGTTCGTTTGTGTTCGCTTTTGTTCATGAATGCTTGTATGTGTTCATTTGCCTTCATTTGTGTTTGTTTGCATTCGTTTTTGTCTGACACCTAAATTTAACAAACAAACATGAACACGTTCATGAACAAATGAACACAGACATAAAATCTCTTTCGGTAAGTGTTTATGAACCGTTTATGAACAAGTTATTTTCTTACAAACGAACATGAATAAGACCTTATTCGTGTTCATTTACAACCCTATGTTTCACACACAGTGGGAACTATCTAGACATTCAGTCCTTTGTTCCTATCTCAAGCCTCGGGTCACATACTCGACCCAAAACATCATAAGCATTATGTTTTTTTTTAACATTCAACTTCATAAACGGACCTCAAAGCAAATGCCGAATCAAACCAAATACATCATGTACATCATAAGCATTATGCTATGCGATATTCTTTTATATTTTCTTAATTTTTCTTCTCTTTCATTACACAAAACTTAAGGTTTAATAGATGAGGAATTAATAGTACGTGTCCCTAAATTTCTTCTCTTATTTAGGGATTTAGATGAAGTAAAGATAGATATAAGTTAAAGCCTAAATTTTTCGTTTTTTTAACAAGTATTACTTATACTCTAATTTATACAATTTATCCTAATAGGTTGAAGCTAAGGGTGCAAATGAGCCGAGCAGCTCGTGAGCTACTCGAGATCGGCTTGATAAAAAGCTCGAAACGAGCCAAGCCTTATCGAGCCCGAGCTGAACTTGAGCCTAAAACAAAGTTTGTTTACTTATCGAGCCGAGCTCGAGCCTACATATGAAGCTCATTAGGCTCGTCGAGCCTCAATATAATATTAGCTTTATTAATATTTTATACTCTCTTACTCACATTTAAAGTTGTTTAATAAACGAGCCGAGCCGAGCTTTTGACTTATCGAGCTATCGAGCCTAAACGAGCCTATTATTTATATTATTTTTATTTAATACATTAACTAATAAACAGTAAACGAGCTAAGCTCGAGTTTGAAAAACTACAAATGAATCAAGCTTGAGCTTTAAAAACAAAGCTCAAACCGAGCCGAGCTCAAGTTTGGTCAAGCTCGGCATCCTAGGTTGAACCTAAGGTGTCCTGAAGAATTTAATTAGGATGTGCTTTTTGGAGCTGTAAAATGATTGTTTTTTTTTTCCGAATTTTGTTTAGGGCCTGTTTGTTAAAACGAAAACGACAAAAACGCCTTGAAATCTACGTTACCAATTTAACACTGTTACAAACATTTAACATCTTTGAAACCAAACCAAACCGTACCAAATCCCTGTTAATTAACACTCCGTTAAGGTATCCGGTCGCAAAACAGACCTCATACAATCACAATCACAATTCATTACGTCATCCCCAAAATATATATTAAAAAAAAAAGTCACCACCAATCCAATCGTCCTCTCCTCCACAAACCCGTCAACAATAACTCCATATCTTAAAAAAAAAACATGACCCACTTGAATCCTCATCCTATTGTGATTGTCACCCAAAAGATTCCATTCCAGTCAACATATTCACTGCTCAATTAAACCACATATTCACAAACTAACTGCTATGAAACAGTTACAACAAGACCACGATGAAATCACATCTCCTCTTCGTAAGCACTATCAATCAACACTTATTCATGTCTCTACTCTTCATACTAATTTATTCATTTTATTCATATAATATGCAGTTTTCAACCATACCCATACCCATGGATCCACCTCCAGTTCACCGGAGGAGGAGAATTCACCGATCGAGCAGGTTGCACTAACAGTACCGGTAACCGACGACCCAAGTTTACCGGTCGTTACGTTCAGGATGTGGGTACTAGGAACAGTAGCATGTGTGTTGCTGTCTTTCCTTAACCAGTTCTTCTGGTACCGTCGTGAGCCATTGTCCATAACATCTATCTCTGCCCAGATTGCTGTTGTGCCACTTGGCCACCTTATGGCGACGGTGATCACTGACAGGGTGTTTTTCCAAGGGAAGTGGTGTGAGTTTAGACTTAATCCAGGTCCGTTTAATGTGAAGGAACATGTGTTGATTACTATATTTGCCAACTCTGGTGCTGGGAATCCCTATGCGATTCATATAGTCAGTGCTGTCAAGATATTTTATGGGAAGACGTTGACTTTTTGGGTGGCGTTGACTGTGGTGGTGACTACTCAAGTGTTGGGGTTTGGGTGGGCTGGGATTTTTAGAAGGTATTTGGTGGAACCGGCTGCGATGTGGTGGCCGCAGAATCTTGTTCAGGTTTCGCTCTTTAGGTACGGGTTTTGGGTTATTCGGGTTTTTGATGTTTAAACTTTAAAGGTCTAGCTGAAACCGGATGTCGATAAGAATTGGTTTTCGGATAATGGGTTTGTTTGGGTTCGGTTAATTGGGTACGAGAGAAATCGGATCAGTTTGGGTCGGGTTAATTTGGTATGGTTTTAATTTATGAGCCTAGTGCAAATATGGGTTATAGAACCTAGTATACACCAGGTTATCTGTCACCTGATACGGGCCATATAATAGGACGCAAAAAGGTCATATGGGTCGTATGATTTGACTGTCATACGACCATGTGACTATATTTCATCACATCATATAGCTAGTTACTATCATACTGTCAATGCAGCGTATATGACATATCGGTGGTGTCTAGAATCTGGAAAGTGCAGTGGCGGATCTAGAAATGAATTTCAGTAGTAACGTTTTTCATTTTTTTCATTTTAGTAGCAACGTTTTCCAAATTTCATAAAAAAAAAAACAAATTTTCCACTAATTTTCCACTACGCGCGCGAAGTTGAGCAACAACGGACGCAGCACCTGGGATAGTGAGTTTAGTCGTTTGTACAGGGGCAAACGTTATATATCTAGAATAATTATTTTGAACAATTCTCTTCTTAGATGCTTAATTAGAATCTTGAAATTCATTATTTGCAGGGCGTTACATGAGAAAGAGCCAAGGCCAAAAGGCGGGCTGACGCGCAATGAGTTTTTTCTCATTGTGTTTATTTGTAGTTTTGCTTATTATGTTCTCCCGGGATACCTTTTCCCTATGCTTACTTCGCTCTCATGGATATGTTGGATCTTTCCTAGATCTGTATTAGCCCAACAGATTGGGTCGGGCCTTCATGGTCTTGGTGTTGGTGCCATCGGGTTTGACTGGTCTAGTATATCGTCTTATCTTGGGAGTCCTCTGGCTAGCCCATGGTTCGCGACAGCCAACATTGCTGTTGGCTATTTTCTAGTTACTTATGTTATAACCCCTTTAGCATACTGGTTCAATGTTTATGAAGCTAAAAGGTTCCCAATTTTTTCGGATGATCTGTTCACCTTCGCAGGGCAATCGTATAACACCTCAGCTATTGTAGACTCTAATTTTCACTTTGACTCAGATGCGTACGATCAAGAAGGTCAAATTTACCTCAGCATCTTTTTCGCCATGAATTATGCAGTTAGTTTTGCGTGCCTCACTGCGACTGTGGTTCATGTATTCGTCTTTCATGGAAGGTTTGAATCTTGTCTTGTTTTCTTTGACAATCTTTTTTGAGGTTTTAAGTTGAAGTTTCAATGTTGTTTTAGGGACTTGTGGCAGCTGAGTAAGTCGGCTTTTCAAGAAAAGAAAATGGATGTGCATAGTAAGCTTATGAGACGATACAAACAAGTTCCCGAGTGGTGGTTCTTTTGCATTTTGTTGACCAACATTGTAGCAACATTGTTCGTGATTGAATACTTTAAAAGTCAACTGCAGTTGCCGTGGTGGGCGTTCTTGTTGGCCTGTGGTCTTGCATTCTTTTTCACACTTCCTATCGGTGTCATCACGGCCACAACAAACCAGGTAACTTCACATATCTGCTTGAATGCACTAACGATGTCATGAACTAGATTAGATTTTGTACATAGGTATATTCGAGTTTATACCAGAATAGATTGATGATGTTCTCAAATCTCAAATCTAACATGGTATGTTTATACAAACAGACGCCGGGCTTGAATGTGATCACAGAGTACATCATAGGATACTTGTATCCAGGTTACCCTGTGGCCAACATGTGTTTTAAGGTTTACGGGTACATTAGTGTGAAACAAGGTATCGTCTTTTTACAAGACTTTAAGCTCGGCCATTACATGAAAATCCCTCCAAGATCAATGTTCATGGCTCAGGTAAGTTTCGTGCCTTCATTCCACTCACCGGTCAACTTAAGTAAAAAATTCCTAAGACCATTTCCTTATAATCTTGTGATCAGGTATGTGGTACCCTGATATCAGCATTCGCGCACTTAGGTACCGCGTGGTGGTTAATGGACACAGTCCCCAACATATGTGACCGAGCCTTGCTTCCCCCTGGCAGTCCCTGGACCTGCCCAGGTGACCATGTTTTTTACGACGCCTCAGTCATATGGGGTCTCATCGGTCCCCGCCGGATCTTTGGTGATCTGGGCTACTACAACTCGATAAACTGGTTCTTTTTAGCAGGCGCATTGGCTCCTATTATCGTCTGGCTCTTGCACAAAGCTTTCCCGAGCCAAACCTGGATTACATTAATCACAACACCGGTTCTGTTAGGCGCGACAATTAATATGCCGCCTGCCACTTCTGTAAACTACAACAGTTGGATAATTATTGGGTTTCTGTCGGGTTTTGTGGCGTATAGGTACCATCATAACTGGTGGGGCCGCCATAATTATGTGATGTCAGGGGCGTTAGATGCAGGATTGGCGTTTATGGGGGTGTTGCTGTATGTTAGTTTGGATATGGAGGGCGTTAGTTTAGATTGGTGGGGAAGTAAGCCCGACGGTTGTTCATTGGCTTCTTGTCCGGCTGCTGCAGGTATAGTGGTCGACGGATGCCCGGTTATTTGATCTGTAAGATTGTTGTTGCAGTAGGTGTATAGATGTGTTTTTGTTGCTTCTTATTCTTGAACTGTATGTTCTATTGTTTCAATATGTAAGCTTCAAAGTTATTTATCATGTAAAACAAAGTATTCAAGAACAAAATGGTCTCATACGAATTAAGATGGTGAATATAAAGTCAGAGATTTGAGGATGTTTTGATTTTGGACGGTCGATGGCATGAAGTCGACCGTAATCACCATCATTCGAACCAAGCTATCTTGAGCCGACTTTAATGAGAAATGGGTCTGAGTAATAGTGATTTTGTTAAACTGAAGTATAAACTCACACTAATTCTTAGATGCAGGATACTGGATGTAAATAAATGTAATTGTGAATCTTATATTACATTTATATTGGTCAAGTCTGGAAAATTTGGTTGAATGACCATAAAGTATAAAACTGTAAGAAGTATGTAATTATAGGTTGCAACTATACTTGTGTGAACTTGTATGGACACAGATTCCATGGGAGATTTGGCTAGAATAGTGTTTTTGGAAGCAACTTTGGCTAAAGTGGGTGTTGTATCATCATTATACTCAGTTAATCCCACCAATAGCAAAGCTAAGGTAGGGTCTGCGGAAGGCAAGATGTAGATAGTCTTACATCTATCCCGTAGGAATAGAGAGACTGCTTCCAATGAGACCCCCTCGACTCGATAGTAGTTTGCATCAAGCCTTGGACATAAGGCACATAACACTAAACAATTGTGACAAGCCCGATTGGTGCATGTATCCCCTTGTCTTTTAGCTATCAACGTCACTACATGATGCATGATTAACCGTCCGTTATTTTTAAAGTTATTTTCACCAAGTGTACATTAAATATGCAACTTTTCTAAAAGACCACTTAAACATGCTAATATCATTATAAGCATACCGGATATTTATGGTATAATTTATGCCACTAATTAAATAAAGCCTAATCGGTGACATTGAAATACTAGTCCCTTTGATTTATGTAGCTAAAGTTAAATATTTGCAAATGTTTAAATGCTTTAGCAATAAGTGATAATGTTGAGGTAAAAGGAGATAACATAAGTTACCTAATGTGTGTAAGCACAGTCAAAACGTAACTGTTCTAGGCACTCTACATAGACTATTAAATCATCGATGAATAAGGGGAAGAAGAGAAGGGACCTTACAGAGCGACTAATAGGCTGTCTGTTATGGTCATGTGGACGTGAGAAGGGGATTGCTACAATGGCGCCATGAGCGGGTGTGGAGGAGCAGGGTGTCAAATAGACAATGGGCGTTACGGCTGCACTTTGCTTCAGTTATATTTTCTAACTACAAGCCAATTATATGCTTCCACCTTGGAAGTTCATGTTTTTTTGAGTGAGCGATGGAACAACTCCTGCTTACGTACTTGCCGTAACGGACAAGGGGATTACTTACTTTTTTTAACATTCACTAACTCATATCGGATGGCCTTACATGGTGAGCGTATGTTCAAATTACAAAACTTGCCATGTAATGTTGTGATAACATAAGTTGTACAACTCCAACAACTAACCATGGTGAGGATACTCTTAGTAATCTAGGAATATTAGTACCCAAGGAGTGAAAAATACAAATAGGAATCTCTTAACTAACAAAGACAAGCTCAATGACCTAAAATCAAAGATTGGTGAGGCACTGCCAACACTGATGTGGAGATTTGGTAATAAGAAGATGTGTGTATAGGAAGAAACAAGAAATGACCCAAATGAAGTATGATTTCACATTCCAAGCTAAAGGTATTAATACCCAAGGGTTCTAAATGAACCAGAAGCATCAATGGTAACTAATCATCACCCACCTATCAGTTTCTTTTAAAGAGATAAGCAGGGTCATGAACTTAAGTAGTGACCCCTTGTGATTTTGGTGAATTTGTTGATCAGTTTACATGTCAATTTTATAAAAAAAAAGCTGAATCATACCATAATCCGAAGCCTTACAGATATGGATTCACAATAAAAACAAATATAGGCGATATTCTATGTTAATCAAGATACTCATTATCGGACAATGATGATCAATAAGAGTAGATCACACGCTGATATTCAATAGATCTTCGACCAAATAGTTGCACAAAACCTTGGGCATTCCTAACTAGAACTAACCTGGGTTGGCACTTGGCAGTCTATCAAATGTTAAAGATGAACATGCTACATTATCTTAACACTCCAAATGCCAACACCCCATCCATGTAATTAAGATTGAACATAATCCCTAGCGAAGATATCACGAAACCAAACAAAACAAATAAGGCACATAACATGAAATCGGCCAAGATATGCACTTGAATCATTCAACAATGTAAACTCAGAAACTAGCATAGCTTCTCAAGAATCAGCTACTACAAAATCGAAAATGCAACATCATGGTCCCAATTCAATCACATAAACCACACCAAATCAGCACCGATGGTTGAACATTACCTCAAACCCATACGTAAAAACCAATGAACATAAGCGGTAAGCCAGAAACATAGTAAGAAACCATGAGAATTTCGCATATGTTAAAATTGGTTTGATTACAAAACAAAACAAGACAAAACTAAACCAAATAGGTTGGATAATAACCTTAATATTTCAAGAACAAAACTGAGACTCACATCCAGCCCCTAAATATATTTTTTAAAGGATTGTTTGTAACACAACCCCAACACACCATTAGACCGTTCTTCCAATAAACTATAAAATAAAAAACTAAAAACTAATTAACCAAATATACCGAAAAGGATCATCTTCATAGCAGCAGCAGCAGCAGTTGTTTTAGAAAACCGCTTTCGTTAGTTCATTAATCACGAAGCATCCGGACATTCCCGAGCAAAGTGCCCTGCTTCCCCACAGTTATAGCAGCCTCCACCACCACCACCAGACTTCGAGAAACCACGACCACCACCGCTTCCCGCAGTACATTCTCTCGCCAAATGCCCAACCTCACCACAATTAAAACACCCTCCACCTCCTCCACCACCACCACCAGATCTCGAAAAACCACGCCCACCGCCATTACCACCCCCGGTACACTCTCTAGCCAAATGCCCAACCTCCCCACACTTAAAACACCCCCCACCACCACCACCAGCAGACCGAGAATACCCGCGCCCACCGCCTTCACCCGCACCGCCTCCAACCGTACATTCCCTAGCCAAATGCCCAACCTCACCACAATTAAAACACCCACCATCCCCACCACCACCACCACCACCTCTAACACAATCCCTAGCTAAATGCCCAAACCCACCACAATTATAACAACCACCACCTGCACCAACACTGCTACTACAATCCCTAGATATATGCCCAACACCACCACAATTATAACACTCTCTCCCACTACCAACACCACGACCAAACCCTCTACGAATAACACGTGTCCTATCACCGTTAGATTTATTATCCAACGGAATAACATTAACAGCTTGTTGTTTGTTATTCTTTTCAACGACTGTAAACTTAACTTTCTGACCTTCGTGGAGGCTACGGTAGCCGTCCGATTGGATCTCTGATTGATGGACGAACAGATCTTCGCCGTCGTCGTCTGGCTTGATGAAGCCGTAGCCCTTGCTGTCGTGAAAGCGTATAACCACTCCTGTTGCCTCTGATTCCGCCATTGCTGCTACTACTGCCGCAAGCAAAAACCCTACTAGTCTTAGTCTTAGGGTTTGTGTGTGAATGGGATTTTGTAGTGATATAGGATAGTGGGGGCGGGTGAAACCCTAATTCTTTTTTGCTCCTTTTTATTAATTTTAATAAAAATTAAGAATACAAATAAAATTGATTGTTAATACGCTCGATATTCTGCTCGGTTGTAAATGAGCTGATCGGCTCGGTTCGGTTTGTAAACAAGTCAAGCATGAGAAAAGGCCCACTCAGCTCGGTTTGGCTCGGATAAATTTTTATTTATTTATTATAAATATACACACAATTTACAGATATATTTATAGCTTTATATATAACATTTTATTGGATTGGGCACAATATATGTAAACAAAATATAACTAGCTCAATTAACCCGATAAAATATTTAACACTAAGTTTAATAGCAAAACCATAAGTCGTGATATAATAGTCTTAACTTCTTTATATTATTAGTCGTCCATCGGTAATCGTTGCTTGATATCACACTACGTCACAATACAACAACTGTTATCTGCAGTATGCTCATCGCCTCACCAGCCTCATCCACGGACACTCGGATCTCAATATTAGTGTTATCAATGGACAGTTCGACCTTAGTTGTCACCCGACAATGAAAACATTGAAGGAAACATCCCAATTTTATAATTGTCCAAATTACTCTCCCATCAATTCTATCGGCGCCCACTCGGAAAAATTTGCACTTGAAGAATGCTTGCTCGGTTTTTTGCTAGATTGTAAACGAGCCGCTCGACTCGGTTTGGTTTGTAAATAAGCCAAGCACAAGCAAAGCTCCTCTCAGCTGGTGAACAACCCTATTTGGGACTCCACATGCTATGCTTGTCGAGAATTTGACTGGTTTTGATTTGGTTTGTTACGATGTCTGTAGATTTTATAGTAAATTAACAACATAAAGGAAAAAAACTAAACATAAAGTGGTGATTAGAGATGAACATGGTATTCGACCGGTATCCAAAATCTATAAAAATGGGTAGCGTTACTGGTACTGAAAACAAGTATGGTACGGTACCGGTATTCAAATGTAAAAATCGGTACAACACCGGTACCAGAAAACAGGAAAAGTGGGTATCAAACCGGTAAAAAAAATGATTTGGTACCGAGAAATCGGTACCAGCACCTGGTACCATTTGCTCATCCCTATTGGTTATAAACCCCAAAAGATATCAACATGTGTTTTACGTTGATCAAAAACCATAAAAATGAATATTGGTATCTGTTCGGATAACCAGGATACTAGTACTAATATTGTTTTGTTGGAATCGGTTTGATTCGTCACGATAGCTGTACGGTATTGACACTTGTACAACTTACAGTACCAAAAAATTAGCTACTTAAATACAGCTCCATTTAATAAAAAAATGTTTATACAAAAATGTTAAGGAAAAAACATAATTAACCCAACCGCGTATTAATTTTTTCTTTGTAAGCTAAGGAAACCATAAACATAGATATCGCTACCGGTTCAATAACTATGATGCCGGTATTGATGTTGTTTGGTCGGAACCGGTTTGGTTTGTCACGACTTCAATACGATACCGAAACATAAGCTACTTGAATAAAACTCTGTTTTTTAAAAGCAAACTTATCTAACAAAGCCGCATATTTAGTTTTTTAAAAAACCTACAAGCACATGTTAACAAAGGAAACCAAATTAGTAAAAAAGCTACTGTAATTAGGTTAAAAACGTATGGTGTATAAAGTATAGGGGTAAAAATGAAAAAAAATAAAAATGTTATGATAAAAAAAATGATCATTTTGTTGGTAATAGTTATAATAGAAGGCTCATTGTTGTGGGTTGACGATCATGTACACCTTAGTGCGGAAGGTTATTAAACACGATTATGGGGGCGCCAAGGTCACAATACGTATATGTGGTTAAAATATACTTTAAACAGTTACCTGTTGACTCGTGTTTAAAACCAATATCTTCGACTTTTTCATCAAAGTACAAAGTCTAGCTCCTTGATGCATATTTACGATGTTGTTGCATGATAACATATGTCTGGTTGACTAGTATATTGATTGTTTAGGAATCTAGCTTTGCAACATATGTAATGAACTAATAATGTCACCAGCCTTGTTAACTAGGCATATGTTCATGCAACATCTTAAAAAAATATTAATGTCGCTTAGTGCATAGGACGTGACTTGCAAGCATTTTGAACATGAAGGACGATTCTCGTCAATCTTAAAGTTAAAAGGCATCAGCTGAAAATTGTTGTAAATATAAAAGTATGAAATATGTAATTTTTCCTTTCTTATATTTGGCTTGATTCTCATTTAGACCCTACCACAAAATTAAAGTTTTGCTTGTATACACCCAAACAAGAATTGACTTAGATCTATAGTATGAACTATTGTTCATTGAAGACTCGGTTCACTAGTCGTTTCAATACATTATCCATCATAACTATCGAAACCGAATGCATACTAATGTCATAAAATGCCTCATACAAGAACCCACACAAAAGCTCAATAGATGAAAGCAAAATCCATGACTTATTACATTCGTCTAGTTGGTGAAGCGTTCTCACACAGCCTCGTTATACATTCCACATTCCTTTAAGTGTGCGCGCGTAACATGTCCTTTTATCCTTTTGTCATTTGGGATAAAGCAAATGGAGACATTAGGTCATACAAATATGCAATGGCACAAGAAGAATCTTGTTTTCATAATAGTAATATACTTTCATATTCCATTCCCTCAAAAAATAAAAAATATATAACTAAAATTTGAGAAAAATCATAATAATAGAGTTGGTTTATGAAGGTTACCTATCTACATAGAGAAGGCTGCATTTGTACAAGAAGAAACAAAGCCATTTAGTAAACCTCCACATTCCATTGTCCTTCTCTCTTCAACTGCTTCTTGTATGTCACCCAATCAATGCCTACCAAAAACAAAACAACAAAAATGCATATCAAGAAACAAAATAATGGAAGCCGACGAGGGCATATTTGTAATTTCACGCCCTAAAAAACAGACGTGCAATTAAATTTGTAAGCTTTTTCAAAATTTCTTACCATCTTCAGCAGCCAATGTGCCCATAATGTCATCTATACCCTTCTCCATACCCTTAAGCCCACACATATACACAAAGGTGTTGTCTTTCTTGAGTAACTCCCACAATTCTCTGTCATATTGAGCCATTCTGGTTTGAATGTACATCTTTTCACCCTTCTCGTTGGTTTGTTCTCGGCTCACAGCAAAGTCGACTCTTAGGTTGTCTGGTTTCATCTCCTTCATTTTCTCAAACTCCTGAATTTTTTTGAAAAAAGTCAATGTTACATATAGAGTGATCTTCAATTATTTTCGATTTACTACGATGAGAGGTGATAAGTTCTTTTACCTCTTTATATAACAAGGAACTACTTGTGGGAACACCCAAAAAGAGCCATGCCAACCCATTGAACTGCAATTAGGATATAAATTAAGAACACTATTTTGACCAATTGACTAATAGTCAACATGAATTATACAAGTAAAGGGTACCTGATAGTCTTCATGCTTCTCAAAGAACATTTTCCACATAAATGAGCGGAATGGAGCAATCCCAGTTCCTGTTGCAAGCTGAAATGTAACCGCATTGTGGGTCACAAATTATTCTCCTTTTGCTCAATGTAAACCGCAAAATAAAAAGTAAAAATATAAAGTATGAACTATTATCAAGAGTGTTACTTACCATTATAATAGTAGCATTAGGATCCTTTGGCATGAGCATTTCTTTTCCTACTGGACCGGTTATTTGCACCTCAGCTCCAGGCTTCAAGTCACCTGAGTTATAACCCATGTTAGAAATTAACAATATACATCTAGAAAAAGCGAAATAAGTAAAAAATAAGTAATCGAAGAGTTTCAGAAAAAAATCATACACAAGAAGTTAGAGCAAACTCCTTTAACTTCTTCGCCTTTGTCATTTGTGTACACAAGTCTTTTGACACATAAAGACACCTACACAAGACGCCAATTTCAAACGCTGCAAATTTCTTTTTCATATTTTCAAAAACACAACGGTATTCTGTTAAAATGCTTACAGTTTTGGAGTCTCCAAAATCACCAAGAGCGCTGCTAGCAATGGAATACAATCTCAGTTTGTGCGGTTTCCCATTCTTGGGGTCAATTCCATCTGGAATTACACCGATCGATTGCCCTTCTTTATATGGGATCTCACCTAATCAAAGTCCAAACACTTTATGAACCCATTTTGGCAATCTAATTACAAAAATAACAACTAATACGACTTATAGGAAGCGTGTGATATTAACTGAAGTTGATGAATTTGCAACATACCTTCTGTGCTAAAAACCATGTGCCAAGTTTCACCAGGAGCGTCATCACCTGTGATCTTGGTGTTTAGAAGACACCTACCGATATATGGTTCCTTTGGGCGGTATTTGTTTGTAACCACACCTTCTTCTTGTTTCTTTGAAACTTTCTCTACTTTAGCAGGCGCTTCAGCTTCAGCCTCTGTTGTGACTTGGGCTCTAATTGATAGTGGTTTGCTATTTGTTGACAGATTTTTGTAATATGGTACCTAAATAACAACAACCCCACATTTCTTTATTTGTTCTAGACCTTGAAAAACCATTTTATGATTAATATGCTCAAAATCACAAATTAAGCAAAACCCATTTCAATAAACACAAATTGAGCAAAACTCATTTCAATGATCACAAATTAAGCAAAACCCATTTCAACGATGACAAATTAAGCAAAACCTTTTTTAGTAATCATAAATTGAGCAGTACCATGGCGTGTTAACCGATGTTGCACACCCATCCCTAATTATGTCAAGGGACGTTAAAAAGGTTATTTGTTTACATGTTAAACCTTATGTTAAGAGATTGAATTAATTTCTCCTTTAAACAAAAAATCAGTATCAAAATATAAGTAGGCTAGCAAATCCTGTTTTAGTGGGTATAACAGGTCAAACGAACAAAAAAAGTTCTAAACATGAATACGACTCGTTTAACTACTTTATAGCGCATGTTTATGACACAGTTATATGTTTTATGTACCCAAAAAATGATGGATCATAGCATATTGCATAGTGTAATTTTTAGTAAACAGATCCAGTTGTGTTTTATACAAGTTACCTATTGACAGCGCTCAGGAGAATTAATGGGATTAAACTATTTCGTTGATGTGAGATGAAGTAAAACGAGGAAAAGTGAGTGATATATGATATGGCAGCTAGGTGAAATTCAAAAGAATTAAAAGTACACCTAAAGTCCTAACATCTATTCAAAAAGGACAAGTAGCCCAACATGCAGGTTTCTATTTCCATATATTACTTTGCAATTAAAAACTTAATGGAGATTCAAAGGTATTTTAAACAAAACAAAAAATCACAAATTAAGCAAAATCCATTAAGCAAAATTAAGCAAAACCTATTTCAATAAGCAAAGATTAAGCATAACCCATGTTGGGAATTCTGAACAATGAAACCGACCTCGTGTGCAAGTCTCAGTGAGGGTTTGAAGGAGTGAATACTTGTAGATTATTAAATGTGATTATGATTTAAATAATAATTAATTTTAATTATCATGTCCTAAAATATTAATTAATTGGTGGATTATTGTGTAGTATACGCGTTATGTTAGGACGTATAACAAGAAATCAATAATCCTAGCTATAGTCTAAAGAAATAGAGTAATGTCTATAAATCATTTTTTTTAGTTGATGGATCATTTCATTCCATAAAAACGAAAATTATATTAAAATAGCAGGTAGACAGGCAACAAGTTGTGCAACCATCTTTCTGTGTGTGGCGAACCCAAATTGAAGTATAAAAACTAGTTGGGTGTTAGCCTTAATTTTACGTTCGTTTGAGATCGACTAGGACTAGAACGCCCGTTTCCAGACTTACGAATTAAAGCAAAAGCCACAACAAATGTAGAAGAAAATAAAGATACCTTGGTGAAAGAGAGACGATCTTGAGAGACAAGTGATGTTCTAGTTGAAATAACAGTGGATTTGGAAGAAGGGAGGGACGTCACAGCGACACTTACAGCAGCAGCCATGGTGATGGAATAATATGAAGAAGAAGAAGAGGTAAAAGATATAGAAATATGATGATCATGAATGGTGTACAATTGGATGGAGGAAATTGGTGGCAGATTTTTGGATAAGAAATTTGTGTTGTCTTTTTACGCTTTTAGATTTTTTTATTTTTAAATAACAATAATAAATAATAGTGATTTTCATTTCTACAATATTCTTAGCAATTAATCCAACGCGGGTTCGATTCATCCAAGGAACATTTCATGTTCCCTTCTATTTTTTTTTTTTGTTTTATACATTTTTTTACTTTGGTTTTCTTTTTATTTAACTAACAATTTTTAAATGCTAAATTTCTATGATATGCAAATAGCCTCCATTATCATCCTCCTCAATTCAAGGGTAATTTAAAAAAATAAAATAAAAATTCAGTTTCATTCATCTTCTATGTGGTTTCTCTCCGGCATGTCATCGATTTAATTTCTCTCTGACTGCGATTGAAAGGCCTTCGTTTTTTATTGTGCGGAGGTTGGGTCCTAGTTGGTTAATCTCCGGTTCGCCATTTGTTCATCATTTAAACAATCTTGGTAACTAAAACTTGACTTTTGGTAAAGCCATGGGTCTAAGAAGCACAAACAATTCTAGGCATTATAGTCTTCTTGTGATAATGACATGGAGAAGTTTAAGAAGCTCCTCTAGAGATTGGATGAATCTATGGATGTGGGTACAAGAATAGCAAGGTTTAACCTTAAATTTATTAAATGTGTCACTCAGTAGTACACAAATGTGTTACGTGACATTTTAATTTATTTTTTCAAATTTTCCATTGATCATTGTTATTATAGTCATAAATACAACCCCTATAAGACTAAACGGTGTGCCTGCGGGGAGGAGGGCCGGGGAGCAGACGTGGCGTCCGGGGAACCGGGGAACACCGCCCCCCGTAAACTTTCCGGGGAGAAAGTGGAAAAACCACCGAGGACACCGGCCAATCTGATTGGTTGTTTTTTTTTTGTTTTTTTTTTAAATCAAACTTTAATAATATATCACCAGTGCTGTTGATGAAGATGGTGGCTGACGATGGTGTGGTGGTGGCTGTGTGATGGTGCTGTTGATGAAGATGGAGGCCGACGATGGTGTGGTGGGTGTGTGTGATGAAGATGGAGGCGGTTGCAGATCTGAAACAAGGTATGGTGGCTGTGATTGATGGTGGAGGTGGCTGTGGTGGTAGAGGTGGCTGTGATGGATGGTGGAGGTGAGGAAGATGAAATATGAAAGAAGATGAATTTGGATTTCTTTTGATAAAATGGTGCTTCATCTGTGTGAGTTTTTGTCTTATATATATATATTTTTAATTTTAATGTATTTTTTAAAAGTATATAATATTAATAATATTAAATAAAATAATAAAAAAAAGAAGGGGGAATGGGGGAATTGGGGGAAAGCATTTCCAAACTTTGGGGGAGAAAATGGGGGAAATGATGTGGCGCTGATGTGGCATTGGGGGAGTTGGGGGAGAAGGGGGGCACACCATATAGTCTAACAAGTGACACCCAAATCTCTAGCATGTGTCACTTTCACCGCTCTAATTCCTCTGCCATGTGTCTTCACCAATCTTCATGAATCCCAAAAAGAGCGTGCCCACACATACATTGTTGGTCAAGGATGAATCCAACTAAGAAAGCAATTGCCTTTGGCACACCAATTTCCATGAAACTTAAGAGTACACACTAAAAGGGTGAAACAACACATCCAACCATTCCCTTCACGCCTCTAGCTTCCCGACACCGCCTCTATACGCATTGTACGACCACCATAACCTTATGCCGGAAACCAACCCACCTTTAGACAACAATATAGCCGAAGTGCCAAACTTTAAAAGGTGATACATCAAACAAACAAAATTTGAAAACCACTAAGTCAAGCACACAAACATATCAGAACACATAATAAGCGCCTACATGCCATCGGGTTTGGATCAATAATCAACCAGTACGCCCATTACCTCAGTCCTCAGGTAATCTATTGTAGAATTTTAGGGTTTCTCAACACAAACGAATCATCAAACATAAACAATAAAGAATCAACCACAAGAACACAAGATGTAGCGACAGAAAACGGTGACAAAATCTTATTTATCCAACCCAAATAGTGCCCCCCAAATACCCAAATAGTCTCAGTAAATCACTGAGACTAAAAGATCAATAAGATCATACAAAGTCTTCTGCTGATGATTATATCAGCAGATAATAAGAACGATACAAACACTTACAAAGTAAGCAGACGAATACAAGAACCAGAGAGAAACCCTAATACAAAAGAAAGACGAAATAACGTATGAATAAAAAATAATCAGAAACAAGCTTTTATAGCGGGTTCCAGAAGCTCTGAGAAAATATCTCATCCAACGATCAGTATCATCTCTCGTAATAATAATCCAACGATCAGAATTGCACACGAGCTCTTTTCCTTTCTTGGATCATTGACCAACTTAAAGCCCATCAGAAACATTAATAATAATCCATCTGAAATAGCCCAATACACCTTAACAAAGAAATAAGCCCAATGTGATAATATAAGCCCAATAGTTTAACATTGAATTATAAGTCAGGTATATTTTCAACACCCCCCCCCAATAATTCAAATGTTAAACATGTCTTTCATGCCCAACTTAGAGCACAAAATGTTTATGCTGAACAACATTCAGCCCTTTAGTAAATATATCAGCAAGCTGCTGATCAGACGTAACTTTGACAGTTCGAATAACACCGTCTGAAATTTTTTCTCTTATAAAGTGAAGATCTATCTCAAAGTGCTTAGTCCTGTCGTGAAAGACAGGATTAGCAGCAATAGATATAGCTGCTTTACTGTCACTAAAAAGATCTACTGGCATATTACAATTTACTTGTAATTCGCCAAGTAAATTTTTTAGCCAAACTATCTCACAAGTGGCAGAGCACATTGCTCGATATTCTGCCTCAGCTGATGATCGGGCAATGGTATTTTGTTTCTTACTTTTCCAGGGGACCAAACAATCTCCCAAGAAAATACCAAAACCAGTAACTGATTTTCTAGTTACTGAACATTTAGCCCAGTCAGCATCTAAAAAACCTCTAAGTTCAAAGTTATTTGACCTTTTAAACACAATGCCCTTTCCAGGAGATAACTTTAAGTACCTTAAAAGTCTTAAAGCTATTTGCTGGTGACATTTAGTAGGCTTGTGCATGAATTGACTCAAAAATTGAACACTATAACTGATATCAGGTCGAGTAAGAGACAAGTAGATAAGTTTCCCTATCAACTTTTGATATCCAGTTATATTGTCAAGTAAAGGACTCTGTTTAGAATCTTTTGCAGAGACAATGTAGCTCTGCTCTATAGGAGTATTAATGGGTTTACACCCTAAATATCCAAACTCATTTAACAATTCTAAACAGTATTTCCTTTGAGTCAAACAAACTTCATTTTTATCATATAAAACTTCAATACCAAGAAAGTATTTAAGTTTTCCCAAATCTTTTATCTTAAAACTTGTTTTAAGTAGATTTTTACAGTTATTAATTTCTTTTTCACTATTCCCTGTAATAACTATATCATCTACATAAACAAGTAATGCAACAAATATGTTTCCAACAGATTTAACAAATAGAGAATAATCACAAATACTCTGTTTGAAACCCATATCTACCAAGACTTTAGTTAACCTTTCATTCCATTTCCTAGGAGCCTGTTTAAGGCCATACAAGGATTTTACAAGTTTACACACCTTAGTTTCATTATCTGAGTAGTAACCCTCAGGTAATGTCATATAAACATCTTCATCTATTGACCCATAAAGAAATGCATTATTGATATCAAGTTGATACAAAGGCCAAGAATTCTGAACAGCTAAACTAATCATACATCTCACAGTAACCATCTTGACTACTGGTGAGAAGGTCTCCCCAAAATCAAGACCTTCTCTCTGGTTATAGCCTTTGGCAACAAGCCTGGCTTTAAACCTCTCAACCTCACCATTTGATTTATATTTCACCTTGTAGACCCATTTGCAACCAATGGGTTTTCTGTCTTTTGGAAGATCAGTCAAAACCTAAGTTTGGTTACTATGCAGGGCCTCCATTTCATCATTCATAGCCTCTATCCATCTAGGATCTTTAGAGGCTTCTGAATAACTACTAGGCTCAACAGCTTTATTAAGACTAGACACAAAACAATAATTCTCAGAAGATAAAACAGAATAGTTAACAACTTTCTCTACACCATATTTAACCTTTCCCTCTACAACAAAATCATTAAACCTTTTTGGTAAAACAGAATTCCTATCAGACCTTCTAGGTTGAATCCTATGTCCCTCAGGAGTACAGTTCTCATCATTTGAACCCTCAACCCTATTAGAGGAATCAGTCCCTCTTGAACTTGAACCACTAGGTGGCTGATCAGAATGATCTACCTCACTTGTGGCTCTAAAAGAGTCATCTAATCCCTCCTCAGGGGAGTGTTCATGAGCAACACTGGTTCCCCATTCATCATTGGGAACATTTTTATTATTATTATTATTATTAGAATTTTCAATGCTTGTGTCATCAAAAAGATCAAAAAAGTTTAAATGATTTAGAGTTTTATATTCAAGTTTTCCAGTTTCTGTTTTGAAAGGAAATATATTTTCATAAAATTTTACATCTCTGGAAAACTCAAACTGTTTTGTTTCTAAATTCCAAAGTTTATAACCTTTTTTGAAAACTGAATATCCCACTAAAACACATTTGTCAGCTTTGCTTAACAATTTATCTTTTTCATTTAAAACTGTTTTAAAACACAAGCACCCAAAATTCCTAAGATGACTAATAATTGGGGGGAACCCATATATTTTCTCATAAGGACTCACACCATGCAGAACAGAAGAGGGAAGCCTGTTAATCAAATAGGCAGCAGTTAAAACACATTCAGACCAAAAATTTAATGGCACACTACTTTGAAACAACAAAGCTCTAGCTATGTTCAATAGGTGTCTATGCTTTCTTTCCACAACTCCATTTTGTTGAGGAGTATGCACACAAGAAGTTTGGTGCATAATCCCTTTTGAATTACAAAAACTTGACATTTGTTTGTTTACAAATTCTGTACCATTGTCACTTCTAAATATCCTAACATTCTTTTTAAACTGTGTTTTAACCAGTTCATAAAATATGGCAATATTTTCAAAAACTTCATTTTTTCCTTTAAGTAGATAAACCCAGACTGACCTAGAGTAGTCATCTACAATAGTTAAAAAATATTTAAAACCTTCCTTACTGGTTACCCTGTAAGGACCCCATACATCTAGATGAACTAACTCTCCTACTTCTTTGGTTTTATGTTCACTTAAAGGAAAAGGCACCCTAACTTGTTTAGCTTTATGACATGTTTCACAAGGACTAGACTGAGTTGCTTCAACATTTAGACTTCCTTTTAACACAGCTAGAACTTGGTCAGAGGGATGTCCTAACCTACTGTGCCATAGGTTAATACCAACAGAACTATTAAAACACACAAAACTATTACTCACATTGGAACCTATAAAGTATAAACCATCATGCTCTTTACCAGTCTCCAGGATTCTCTTGGACTTGGAATCCTGGACATAACAAGCATGATCATCAAATAAGACACTTAACTTGCTATCTTTGGCTAACTTATTGACAGATACAAGATTCACACAATAGTCAGGAATATAGAACACATCAGTTAGAATAATGTTATTTCCTAACTTGATGTCTCCTATCTTCATAACCTTAGCACTTGATCCATTTGGATGCTTCACAGTTACATCATACTGTGACATATCCACCCAGTTAATCATGTACTCATCTGTACCAACCATATGTTGGTTAGCACCTGAGTCCATGATCCACTTTAGAAGAAGTGCAGTTTTAAGAAGGTTGGAAGAATTAGAAAAATTTTCAAACACACTGCTCAATTTGTTTAAAACAGAATGTGACACCTCACCCAGATAAGGATGAACAGTACACAATTGATACCAAGACTTAAAGGGGAAACTTTTATTTTATTAACTTAAACTACAAACGTTGGAGGCTTAAAAGATACAACATTTCTTCAAACTAGTCATAGTCTGGTTTACAAAACTTTACTAGTCACTACGGGACTAGTATTCAACAGTTCCCTTGGCCACGCAGGCTCGGAATCTATGGTAACTAGCCCTCAAGCCTCGTTACCTGTGACACATGCTTAAAAAGGACGTCAGCATATACTGGTGAGTTCATGAATATACACAGTTTTCCAAATCACATATTAAAACAATCATGACTTGCACCCGCCCATGTTATTATAACCCAGTATCACCACAGGCGCCCTATCCAAGAGCCGGTGATTTACATCCCATTATAGTCAAACCCAACTACACCACAGGCGCTCTTAACATGAGCCAGTGTAGTTACCGATAAGCCCGTTCATGACGGCACGTATAAGGGTACCCAATATACATGTATACGTATGCCTAGGTTATACACATGCGTTACACAGTCATGAGATTTCAAGACACAATCGTAAATAATTACAAGTTAGGACAAGCATGCTCACATAGTAAAAGTATTCATAAAACTCACCTTAGCTTTAGGCGATACAACAATTAATTGATTAGATCTTTGACCCTGAACAGGTACCAAAACAATCTTAGGTGATAATCTAATAATGCGGTACTAGCTAGCCGTCACCATGATCGGCTAGGGCCAACCCACCTAGTTTAGGCACGGTACACAGTCCATGCCTAGACTAGAGTCAAGTCACCTAACCCTTACTCGACCTATGACCTTAACTCTATTTCTAATATTATATTATATTATAATATATTATATTATATAAAATAATAAACCGTAATAAGATACGTACCTTTTGTTACATACTGAGAAGGTTGGAATGTGAGGTTTACAAACAACCTTTCCTTCTATTTATAGACCATATTTGGTCGACGCATATAGCCGACTTTAGGTCGGTTTGTTTGGAGAATACGTTATAACATATTAATTTTCTATACATGCACACACATCTAGCAACTCACGTGCACAGATCCATTTTACTACTATATATTCTTTTATTACATTTTATTTATTATTATATTTTGTTGTTATATTAATAATTATTATTATAGACTTTAACGATTTTGATCGTCTTTAACGCTCGAGCAAATGCTTTATATTTCTGGTACCTATTGTACTGGTAACATACTCGTCTAACAAGATGAAATAGAAATATGAGTTACATATCATTTATTTTTGTTCACGAAACGGGGTGTTACACAGAAGCACTAGAAAAACCATGTACAACATTTTGATTACCTCCTACATTATTAGACTGAGCAGTATCATTTCCAACCTTGTCACCAATAAGACTCATCAGTTTGCTTATCTGTTCAGAAGTAAATGGAACAGATGCACTAGAAGACACATTAGTAGAACTACTACTAGATTGATTAGACCTCCCTCCAGTTCCTCCAGGGTTATTAGGTCTATTAGGCTGACCTGGAACACCCCTTCTGAAACCAGGAGGATATCCAACCAATTCAAAACACCTATCAGCAGTGTGACCAATTTTATTACAATGGTTACACTTCAAATTAGGATTAGGACCTCTGTTAGTCCTTTTCCTAGGGTCAAAGGACTGAGAAGTTTTGGCAACAAAAGATACATTAGTATTTTTGGTACCAGAACTAGAGGTCCTGTGAGACTCTTCTCTAGATACAATAGAGAAGGCAGTCTTCACAGTAGGTAGTGGGTCTTGCATCAGAAGATTAATCCTAACAGGTTGATATATTTCATCTAAACCCATAAGAAATTGCATTAATTTTATCAAGCTATTGAAATCATTACATTTGTTTGAAGCAGCACATGAACATGAAGGCAATTGAATTATAGAGTCCAATTGCTTCCACATAGTATTAAGTCTGTGATAATATTCAGAAACACTACTTCCATTTTGAGTTATAGAATTAATCTTCTGATACAAGTTAAAGACCACTGAACCATCAACCTTATCATAGGTTTCCTTAAGATCTAACCAGACATCTCTAGCTAGTTTAGAAAACACCTGTCCTAAAAACAATTCTTCACTGACAGAATTAAGCAACCAAGTTAACACAATAGAATTACACCTATCCCACTGTTTTCCTAGGACATCATCATTAACAGATCTAACAGTGGAACCATCAATGAAGCCATATTTGTTTTTGGCTTCAAGAGCAAGTTTCATGGAACTTGCCCAAACAGAGTAGTTCTCTGTACCTTTCAACTTGATAGTGATAATAGACAGGGTACTAGTATCACTAGGATGAATGTACAGAGGATCACCAATATCTAACTTGCTTATTAGAGTATTGGTAGGTCCTGGTGGGTCACCACCACCTCCAGTGTTGATGACAGTCCCACCACCACCATTAGGGTTCACATTGTCACCCATGGTAAATCACAGAACAAACAACAAAAGCAAACAACAACTAGAAAAGAGAACAGATAACAAGAACAACAGAATATAATCCTAGAGAGCGAAGCTGTGTCAATGTTCAGATCATGGGTTCATCACTCATAGGTGCCCACGCAGATCTTAACACAGGAGCTCTTTAATAACTATATTATATATATATATCAATAACAGACAAGTATCACACAATACAAGAATCAGACAATAACAATCAATCAAGACACCAAATAGTTGGCACAATTCCGGTCCTCCTAACCCGGGCCTTGGCCCTAGACACAAGATAAGACAGGAACAATCTCACCAGAAACTCGTAGTCTGTAACCTTCACTTAGGGTTACACGACCAGAGAGCAATAACCACAGCTTTCCAGAATCAAGATCCAAACCAGAGAGCAAGCTTCCAACCAAGAGCTCACTAAAACAAACTCCAAAGCAATCAACAATCGTTGACCTCAGGAATCCTAGATCTAACAACCAAAGACTAGAAATAATAGACCAGATCTATTTAGAAGATCAGATCTATTATGAGACAGATAAGATACAGATCTATTATTTAGATCTGATCTAAAATACAGATGATAAACAGCAGAATAAGAACAAGACAAAAGAAAACAGAATCAAGAGCCTATAGCTCTGATACCATGTAGAATTTTAGGGTTTCTCAACACAAACGAATCATCAAACATAAACAATAAAGAATCAACCACAAGAACACAAGATGTAGCGACAGAAAACGGTGACAAAATCTTATTTATCCAACCCAAATAGTGCCCCCCCAAATACCCAAATAGTCTCAGTAAATCACTGAGACTAAAAGATCAATAAGATCATACAAAGTCTTCTGCTGATGATTATATCAGCAGATAATAAGAACGATACAAACACTTACAAAGTAAGCAGACGAATACAAGAACCAGAGAGAAACCCTAATACAAAAGAAAGACGAAATAACGAATGAATAAAAAATAATCAGAAACAAGCTTTTATAGCTGGTTCCAGAAGCTCTGAGAAAATATCTCATCCAACGATCAGTATCATCTCTCGTAATAATAATCCAACGATCAGAATTGCACACGAGCTCTTTTCCTTTCTTGGATCGTTGACCAACTTAAAGCCCATCAGAAACATTAATAATAATCCATCTGAAATAGCCCAATACACCTTAACAAAGAAGTAAGCCCAATGTGATAATATAAGCCCAATAGTTTAACATTGAATTATAAGTCAGGTATATTTTCAACATCTATTTTTCGTTGAATCGTAGTGTCCAAGCCTTCTGGAATAGGTTTAAGTTTCAACATTCTAACGTATCTACTAAGAAGCTTAATGGATTCCAGTTTTATATCAATTTTGTCTAAACCCAAGAAGGGAAGGATTAGGTCCAATTGGCTTCAAATGCTATCGTTTTGGGCTTTTATGTGGCCTGCCTTTTATATATAAAAAAGTATACTAAACTTTTTATAATGTGTGTTAATTTTTTTAGTGGCAAGTGTTACTCACAAAAACAAAAAACACCACCACTCTACAAACCGGAGCAGCAAGGAAACACAACCCTACATCAGCTTAAAAGCACACCATTCCGACCAAAAAATCGAACCACATTTTGATTTATTTTTGTAACATAAGAAACTGAGAGACTTGATTTCCTCAAATGATCTTCTCAACTTTGACATACTTGTTGAACCTTTTACACTATATGTTTACAAAGATTATAATAAAAAAGAAAATGCTAACGGTCAACCCAACCTGAATTGGTACGTACCGAATCACTTTAATCCAATACCCAACTTGACCCACTGTTTGGCCCCTTAGTGTTTCTTATAATGATAATAATAATAATAAATTATGAGCTTTTATATATTATAGAAAACATCCAACATTAAATGTACACCCTTGTATAGTAACAGTTTTCACGAACCATCACATCGTGCTTCACAATTGAAACAAACGAGATCATGTAACGATTTTAAAACTCTTGTATAGGTTTCTAAATCTATAAATGAAGTATTAAAGTCGGTAGTCATATTAAACACGTAAAGCCGTAGTCGTACTCGTAGTCTTTTTTTTTTAACTTTTAAACGGCCTACGAAACTTTTATTTTGACATACTAACGAGGCGCTAGCAACATAAGTCGTACTTGCCGGGAAAAAAAAAACATAAGTCGTACTCATAGTCTAAATCGATAATTGAACTATTAATAGTTTAAAATATATAAAATGAAAACAAGAAATTTTGTTAGGAATTTGTTTTTTTTTTTATTTGAACGGCAAACCACTTTTATTAAAAACCAAAACAGCCACTAGCAAGAAGCTAGAGACACCATACACCAAAACCACCAAAATGTGTAGTAGCCTAAATCCATAAATGAAGTATGAATCCGTGATGAGCTGAATTGTATTTTTAGCATGTCATACATCCACCCTAAAAAATTAGGTATTCGTTTTCTTATAGATCTTATTTGAATCTTAACCTTCTTTTTTTTTTTTCTTATTTCTTTTATGTAAACAACAACAATTAACTCTATCAAATTTCAAGTCTTTTGTTTAAGTGAATTTCAAAGGGTTACTTCAGTCCAAGAACCAAGTCTTTAATACATAAAGAATGTAGAAAATATGGTAACAAAAACAAAAATATTTGTTTTGGTGATAATTGTCTAATCATGTAGCACTTGAAGGGGTTATGTTGTTATTTGGACATTCTTAGACCCGTGGGTATGGGTATCTAACCTATCATTACTTCATTAGGTAACTAGATCTTTGCCCGCGTTAACACGCGGTTCACCAACGTACGATTATTTGAGTGGTAAAACATATAAAAAAATGTAGAAGAAATATTTTATTCAGATTTAAAAGAAACCAATACACATTCTATTCAAATATCACTAAATATTTCTTTATACACCACATTTTTTGTTTTAGTCTTCACTTGGCCATCAGCATCAAGTATAAGTAACTTCACTCCTGCCCTGCTTTTAACTCTTGACAATGCGACATAAAGCTGGCCATGTGAGAATACAGGGTCTCTTAAATACAATCCAACCTTCGATAGAGACTGTCCTTGGCTTTTATTGATGGTCATTGCGAAACATACGCTTATTGGGAATTGGCGCCTTTGGAACTTGACTGGAATCTTGTTATCAGATGGTATCATATTTATTCTAGGAATAAGAGTTTTGGTACCAATGTTACCACCTGATATGATTTCGGCTTCAATAACACGCTTCGCAAGTCTGGTGATACGTAATCTGGTGCCGTTGCAAAGGCCATTTTGTTGATCAATGTTTCTCAACAACATAACGGGAACACCGATCTTTAGTGCTAATCGATGATTAGGCAATCCAGAAATTTTTAAACCATTAAGGACATCAGGAGAATATAAATCTTCCTGTGAACGGTTATTAGCATTCTCAATCTGGCATATACTATCAGAGCTCAAATACTCGACTTCATCTCCAGGAAACAATGCAAGCAACCTGTCATTAATTTCATGTACCACTTCGTTTGTTGGTGCAAGTATTGCTCGTTCACCAAAGTAATCTTTATCTTTGTAAAGCTGAAGAAGTGAAGGGTAGACGAAGTCAATTAAGCTACAAATCGGATCTGATGAATGCTTTATAAGAAGATCATCTGGAATGTCGACATCTGCCTCATTTTCATCAACTGAAGCACCAACTTTACCCTCACCTAACTGCAGAAGCCAGCTTGCAAATTCCTTTATTTCTTCTGATTCAGATGTGTTGTTACCCAATGTTAACCTCATGTTTTTAGTTAACGTACGGACTTTGCAACTATTCCAAATCTTAGAGGAAGTTATTGAGGCACTTATAATATCTCTTTTACTACCATTGGGAACAACAGGAAGGATCTGTCTAAAATCACCACCCAAAACCATAACCTTACCTCCGAAAGGCAGCTCAGAATTAACCGAATCCTTTGATTTCAAGATGTCTTTCATTGTGCGATCAAGAGCTTCAAAAGCATGTTTATGAATCATTGGAGCTTCATCCCAAATAATTAACTTAGTCTGCTTCAATAAATCTGCCTCATCGCTATTCGCCTTCATAGAACACACGGATTCTTCCGCAACATTCAAAGGTATACGAAACCTAGAATGAGCGGTCCTTCCACCAGATAACAACAAAGAAGCAATACCGCTAGATGCAACGTTTAAAACAATTTGGCCTTTAGATCTAATGGCAGCAGACAACGTTTTCCATAAAAAGGTTTTACCAGTGCCTCCAAACCCATAAACAAAAAAAAGCCCACCTTTGTTAAAATCAACCGCATCAATTATCTCATCAAAAATTAAACGCTGCTCATCTGTTAAAGAAGGTGCGTTGGTATGAAATTCCTCAGCCAGCGTTGTTACTTGATAATTGAGTTCATCAAGTATCAAACGGTTATTTGCAGATGCAATCGAATCATTATTAGGAAAAGGCATAGAAGGAAACCTACGTAGGCTGGAGTTATTCCGAATTAACTGGTTCTCAATTTCAAGCAACGTAAGGTTTTTGATTTGATCATCAGGAAGAGACAAACCTGTTAACGATAAAGATTGTAATTATTAATTAAAGAATAAATAATTACGTAAAATAAATAAAATGTTGAATTATAAATTTTTTTACCTTCAATTTGGAATACGTCTTCGTGTCTACGCATAATACCGTCTGACAAGTACTTCCATGTGTTCTCCCAAACATGGTCAGGCCTAGATAAGCTGTTAGACAACAACATCATCGCGAACAAATTGCGAAGAGAGTATCCTGAACCGGTATAATGAGCTTCCTCAATAGCTTCTATATATTCCTTGTCATCTTCCAACAGGCCAAGAGCGTAACATGCATCTCGATATGTTGATAAAACTTTTCCATTCACCGTTCTTATCTCAGCAAAAGATTTGGGACCTTTGACCTTATTAAGAAGAATTCTCAAGAAATAAGCCTCACCCATTGATGGATTAACCATATGAACACGACCAATTGCCTTACCTGTTTTTCGAAAATCCCATTTTTTTTCATCAGCTTTCCAAACAAATTTACTTGGGATTTCGATGTAGCTCAGTTCACGTGCCACAGGTTCATTCTGGTTTAGTTGCATCCATTGGAGAAACATTGTAGAAGACACTGATGGCTTGTTGAGTACGTTTTGAAGTTGCTCTTGTGGACCGTATACAACAGTTTGCTCACCAGGTAGATGAAAAGGAAGCCTAATCACTGGAGGGTATCTGTAATGCACGTCGTGTTTAAGTATCCTCCATGACGCTTCACATGCTGAAAGGAACCTGCAATCATAATGTTTTTTGATTTCATCTCTTTGCTCTACTTCTTGACCTTCTCCATCGTCTTCTACAAAAGCAATTTTAGCCCTGTCCGGTCCCTTGTTAATGTATTTGAATAGATACTTAATTGAAGCAGCTTGGTTGCACCATTCAACATTAATATGAGCTTGATAACGCTTCAAAAGTGTCGGGTTATAAGGAACCACATTTTTGTTATCTAACTGAGCACCTCCTTTTTCAACAAATACTCCCGAGTCTCTTCTTTTATAAACCGGATATCCTTTTGGATCTATCATTGATGCCGGAGAAAACTTCTTTGGAAATTTCTTGGAGCACTTACCATCAATCATGCACGGGCAGTTGGGATATTCACGTCCACATGGTCCATGAATCATAAAGTCACTCACAAGACTAAACAACTCAGGATCTACATTCTTATCTGGGATTTCAGCAGAAACGAAACGATCAACATGATCAATCGTGGGAAGCTTGCTTTCATCTTTAAGAAACAGACAGATATGAGCGTGAGGAAGACCACGCTTTTGGAACTCGATAGTATAAACAGCTGTAAAAATAAATGGTACTAAAATTAAAATATAAATTTTGTAAATAAAAAATTTGCTTGAAAATAAAAAAAATATATTTACTAACTTTATTAGTTTGTTACGGTAATAAAGAATTATTCAAAGTTATCAATGTATGTTACCTGCCGAAGTCTTCCCCAATATTGCTTTATCACGTAAATCTTTCATCAGTGACTCTAGCTTCAGTTTGAATAATCTGGCTAAAATGTCTGGTCTGTCTTCAGGATTTGTCTTCTTATCCTTCAGAAACCGTCTAACTTCAGGCCATTTCAGATTACATGTGATTGTGATGAAAAAATCAGGGTATCCATGCTTTTTACAAATGGCCATTGCATCAAGATAATTTTCCCTCATGTAACGTGCACCACCAGTAAAAGAAGATGGTAATATTATAGGTGTACCTATTGTTGCCAAATCTGTAGGTCCATTTTGATGCAAGTTTTGAAGACTGGAATAAGAGTCACACCTAAGTTTTTGTTGCTGATAACGTACATAAAACAACCGCTCACTCTCGATCATAGTATAAACGTCAACCAAAAACTGTTGAAGAAGGCGCCTTGCATTCAAAATCAATGAGAACTTACCAACTCTGTCCTGAATATGATAGGCAAAATACTCTCTCATTGAACACTTTGAGTCTACTTTCTTTTTAGACTTCCTTTCTTCACGATGCGGTATATCAACCCTATAACAATCTTCTCCAAATGGAATAAGCAATGGATACTGAAAAGCTAAATATTTTGGATGAAGTTCACTTATCCGCTTAAGACCTTCTTTTCTTGATTCCACAACAATATCTCGATTGTCAAGCTCATCATCATTGTCTGTAAGTATAAGTGCAGCGATTTCATTTGAAGTTGGTAAGTTGTATAGTCGACCATCTTTAGTTCGCCTCCCAATAAGACGTAACTTAAGGCTAACTTCAGGATTTTCATGAAATCGATCGCGTACACTCCTATAGCTTTTCACAAGCTGATTTGTAGAGTCTAACATCGACTTGAGGTACTGAATGATTTGAACATCAAGTTGTTCATCAATTTTTTTATACTCCCCTTTTTCCTTACTGTAATAAATAGATTAAAATTTCAAAAAATGAACAGTTGTTTTATATGAAAAAAACAAACTATAAGTAAAAATTAAATTTAATAAACTGTAAAATATTACCTGAAAATTTTACTCCTGTTAGAGACTTCGTTTTCAGTGTCATAGATATACAACTGAGAAAATTTCGGTTTTGTCCCATCATTAGGAAGAAGACCACCCAAGGCATGATAATTTTCACCACTAATCCTGTATATAAACGGAGCCTTGCCTTTATTAATATTTGAGTCGACCTTGCCTCCCAGTGAAGTAAAACAGAACATAGAATTGAATCTTCGAATGTGCTTTAAGAAATACTTGCTTCGGAAGTCTATGTTCTTAAAAAGATTCTGATAATCGACACTGCTTTCTTTGAAATCTGGAAGTTGCACCTTTCCATAAGCACAACATAGAAAGTAACATTTTCTACCACTAACTTGTAGTGATCTGGCAGCTTCCGATTTCCACAGTTTGGCGTTACACATCTCACATACAACCGTTTGATCACCGTGATCCAAATAATCTTGTGAATACAATAAATTCAATTCATATTAAGTTAAATAAAACAATAATAAAATTGTAATTGGTTTATTAAAAATAACATTTACCTTTAGAGACACCCTTATATTGATAATTTGCCATGGGTTGAGGATTCATATCTTCTTCGTCTGACAAACTAACCATGCGAACAGGTGAGATGCAACGTCGATTACTTCTTAATCCATTGTTGCAATTTTCTACGTTACTTAAAGTTGAAGATTCTGGTAACATGGAATTATGACTTGATGTATTCATGTTTGTTGTCTGAACAGAAGATGTTGCATTTGAGCGTCTATGAAAGCTAATACCTGAACCTAAATATAATACTTTAAATTAAACTTTAACATTAATAACAGTAACAACTTTATATAAGTAATGGATTCAAAGAAAGAGGTACCAGATGTAACAATGGATTGGTTCCGCAATCCTATAACTGAATTAACTTTACGTCTTTTAGCATCAACTTGTGCTTTTCTAAAACTTCTAGCATCGACAGAATTTGGTGTATTACTATCATGCACTGGCACTATGAATACAAATAAAATTGTAATGTTTAGATAGTAAATAAACTTTTAAATATAGTGTTATAACATTATAAACAGAAATGTAAGCAACATAGAAATATGATACCGTTTGTAATATTAGACAAAGGAGTACGTTCTGTTGAACCTGTTTATAAATAAGTAAAAAAATAAGTTACGGTTAGATATAAAAAATTACGAAATTAATAAAATGTTATAAATTACTGAATGGAAACAATAGCTATTACCGGAAAAAGATGCATTAAATGGGGTGTTGAAGGTTGACCTAAAGGCAGCCATATCAAGTGAAACCACATTGTTGGTGGATGTTGACGGATTAGTATTTCCAGATTGGTTAATATTCTGTCTCTTAGCATCAACTTGTAATTTTCGAAAAATACGGCAATCGCGGGCAAGGTTACTTTTGACTTCAACCATAGAAAAAATTTATTAAATAATAATAGTCTTATACCCAAAAAAATAACCAAATTAGTACTTTCTAGTAACATAAAATATGTAATGAAAATTATAAAAGATACCACTTGAGATGTTAGACAGAGGAGTTTGTTGCACTTGACCTTAACAAAATAGAAAAATGAAATCTTATTATTAAATCTGATTATTAATAGGCATGTCAAGTTGAAACGGTAAACAAACATATAAAAACAATGAGTGATGTAACAAAATTTTACCTGGTGTACACAAATTGAAAGTAGATTGGACCAACGAACTTTGATGAATATAATTGTGTGAAGGTCCAATGGACTCACTGTTAAATTGTACGCTTGGTGGTACATTTTCTATTCCATTATTATGATTATTGACCTTGCCTCTCTTGGCATCTAGTTGTAACTTCCTAAATTTACGACACTCGGCCGCATTTTTAATTTTTTGTTCATTGGAGATAACTGTGAAGAAAAATAAATTGTTTGCATGATATTATGTATACGATTGATAAAGATTAAAAATATGTTTACCGTTAGAGATATTAGATAACGGTGTTCGTTTATCATTTGAGGTGCTAGACAGTCTTTTACGTCCCATTTCACCTAAATAATAATGAAGTACAACTAAATTATAAACGAACATAACATAGAAATAATGAATGATTATCTACAAATTTTGTTTCGTTGTAAAAAAATACATATAATCACGATGTTAAGTAGTAAAAAATGAACTGATAGAAGAAAAGAATGACATACAACGAACTTGTACAAAAGAAGACTGAAGCGCGCATGAAACAGCAAACAGGAATTCTCTTGAATGTTTGATTGTTGTGTAAGCTTTTTATGTTCTTTTGATTGAGTTTAGACTATTTTATATAGATAATAGTGGTTTATATAGAGCATATATAGTAAATGTATAATTAAAACATATAATAAATATTTTTAATGAATTACCATAATTACAAAATGCTAATAATTTGAATTTGAATATTTTCGTGAAAATGGTGTTTCAATTTTCCGAAAATACTAAATTTCGAAATTTGTATTTTTACTTAATTTGGTTGTAAGTAGCATAAATATATTTAAATGAACCTAATAAATTTTGGAAAGTATATACATTAATTTATAATTTAAAAGTGAATAAAGTTTCTACTTTTAATGTAATAAATTAATTTGATTTAGTTACCATTTTGTAAAAATAAATCATAAATACATATTTGTTAATTTAAAAATTCATAATACTAACTTTAATTTTTTTATTTTTTGATATTGTCTGATTAATATTAAGCAAGTGTCTAATTAACATAAAAAATGCTTTTCACATTGTATTGTACAACCATTCAAATCTCGAATTATAAAGTATCAATAATAATGTTAAATCCTAAAAACATATTGAAGCATGTAGAATTTTTACCAAAATACAAAACAAACATCAAATGTCAACACACATTTTATTTAGATGAAAATTGTCTCAGAACCAAACCAAAGATAAATGAAAAGAAAATGTCAACACACATCAAATAAAAATCCTTACAATAAAAAAATGTTCATAAAACGATTCATTGATCCTATTTTTCAACCTTAGGAATCAAAAGTGGGTTGTCAAGTGATTTGTTAACGTAGTTCTTCTTCTCAGTCTTAAGGACTTTAGTTGTTGATTCACTTGCATCATCTTCCGTTTCATAAACTTTGTCCAGGCTACGCTTTACTTCAGCTTCATCACGAATCAAACTAACTCTAGAAGATGATTCTGGAGTAGTGTTGTCTCCAACAGAATCCTACAATATTAAAAGGAATGTCGAAATTGTTAGAACAAACTACATTAAAATCTAATCTGAATACACGATTGACTAACTCAACTACTAACCTTCACAGACACTGCATTTTGTGTTGAAGATTCACCTAGATCAATGTTTTCAAGGACAGGTTGATCGATCTAGAATACAATAAAATGTAATAATGAAAAGATTAAGGTAAAGCGTTTAAACAATAAGTAAATAACAACTAAAATTAATTAAGAATGATTCATAAGACCTATTATAACTAAATTTTTAAATGATAATCATAACCTGAATGTCCAAGAACCTTTCTTCAAGAGAAGCTACAATTTCGGAATCATTTGTAAGCTTACGTATACCATAACCATCAAGATGCTTATCAATGTTGAACTTCCCTACTTTAATTTTGAACGCAAACTTCTTCTCTTCAAAATCATAAAACTCAACAGGAGTTATTTTCTCTTCGGTAGATACCTAGATCATAAATGATATAAGTAATACGAAGTAGAATAACATATATTGATTAAGATTGAAAAAAATAACTTACCTGTTTGGTTTTCTCAAGAAGCTGCATCGCTGACATGCCCAACATTTTTTTCGCTTCTCGATCAAACAATGTAAGCGATGTTATTCCAGTACAATCCTGCACCCTTATTGGAATTCTAAACCTACAACATCAACAATAAAAAAACAGCGCTATTCAAAAACTTTAAAAATAGAAACATCAACCCTAAAACACAAGCTCCAAAAAAAATAATATCATACATTTATAATTTATGTATAAGAAATAAAATTCTTACACTGGATCAGCAGACACAATCTGTTTTGGACAACTTTTATTCGTGCAAACCAACACTTGTTTAAATGAAGTTACGTCCTTCATCTCTTCATCATCAGGTAAACTCAAAGTTGGCTCAACCTTGTGATTACAGAACTCGCACCCAAGGTAATACCAATCTTCATTAGGATCCACACCCTTGACTGTTCCAACAACAATTACTTGTTTGTTAACCTGCATAACAAAAAGTAATCAGTTCACAAATACTGAGCAAATGTATTTTAAAAATATAAGTAATTAATACACGAACCTCAGTTATCAATGGAAGCTCACGAATACAACTGAAAGGTGTTTTATTCAAAAATTCATCAGACATATTCATGCTACCAGACGATCCCAGAGATCGTTGAGCAGAAGAGGATTCGTTGAAAATAAACTTTGCAATATAACTGTAATTCGAAAAAAATTCTTTATTTATAAACCTTTAAACAAATGAAAACATATAAATAAAAGACAAAAAAAGATAACTATGCCACCTTTTCTTGAAAGAGAGAATGTCTTCAATGTCTTCATTAATAAAGAGGCGAGTGATAAAAAATCCATTTTGAACACTTACATTGCCTTTGTAAAAAAAAAATATTAAAACAGCTAAAACAAATACCGGTATAGAAAAATATGTATTCGGAAATCTAAAAAAAGTAAAATATAACAAACCTTTATAATTGCTAAAGCTACCAAATTGAATAATAAGGACTACATGAACTTCATCTTCATTCTGCTTGATGTATTCAAACATCTGATCACTATACTCTTCCCACAAAGAACAGGTCATTTTAATGCCACTACATATAAACAGAATGTATGTTAAAAAAGGAAATTATAAACAGTTTTATACCAACATATTCATAGTAGATATGAAATACATACTCTAGATCGATCAACACAAGGTTCATCTTGCTTTTCAAACCAGCTTTAGTTTCTGTTGGTTCTGGTGGAGTCCATTCTTCAACATAGCCAATGAAATCTTAAAAAAAAAGTTAAACAGTTTATACATAATGATGCTACAAAAAGTATTAAAATACATTTTTTACTGTAATTAAAACAAACCAATTCTTTGTTCTGCAGACAGGTTTCCACTTTTAATTGACTCAAAAGATGAAAAATTAAAACCGTATTGGCTTCCATCAAACCTACTACACTTTGTAATATTGGTTTCAAAAGTAAAAGAGAGCATGTCATCTTTAGCAAAATGTTTAGTAGATTTGTTTTCAGCAAGTTGAGAGTTATAAATGTAATAAGTTTCGTTTTCACGTAAGAATTTTTCATGCTTCTTCATATATCTACTCCATACAATTGCTTGCATCTTCGAACCCTGTTTAAAAGTTCAAAAAAACGAAGTTAACAAAAAACAGAAAGTAAAATAAAACGTAGTTAAAAAAAATAAAAACCGAATATGTTAAAAACATAACCTGTTCATCCATCAGAACCATATCAAGAGAAAGAATTTCCCCTGGCATCTTTCGATTTGCTCTCTTCCAAAGCCTAAGCACCTTAACTTTGATCGTGTATTTAGTCATGCGCCAAGTGATGTCATTCAAAAAAGTGATGTTGTTTGGATCCATAATGCTGCAAGTTTGTTGACAATGTAGGTATTAGATAAGCTTTAATTTTTGAAACATAACATTGGAATTCCTAATTACAAACAGTAGTGATACAGATACCTGACAAAGTGAGGAAGATTTGATTGATCGAAACCTTAATCAACGATGAAAAATCTATTATGTATTTATAGTGTAAGTGTTAAATGTAATAAGAAATTTTTACTTAGTTATTTTTAGTAAAGATTAGTGAATAATTAAGTAAATTTATAATTGAAATGAAAATGATTTTACATTTAAGTGTTTCCATGATTAACTTAAATTTCGTTTAATGTTTTTTAAATAAAAATCTTGCTATTTAAACTGTTACATGTTTCCATTTTTAAGTTCGAAGTTTAAATTTGTTACTTTTCAAACCGATAGGTATTTAAAAAAATTATATATTATGAAAAATTTTGTACACTAACACATTTAAGAAAATTTGAACAGTCTACTCAAGTTTAAGTGACATAGTAAAACATTGATTTTAAAACGGTTAAAAAACCACCAGAATAAATTTACATTTAAAATGATTTTAAATGCTTTAATGTTGATTATGTTAAAACCGGTTTTAGTTATTAAAGGGTTGGTTTTTAATACTTAAAAAACAAAGTAATTACATTTATGTTGATTGTAAGTTACCACTAATACGTTTAAATTGACCTTGTTAACAATGATTGATAAGAGTTATTGTTATTAATATCAAAGTAATTAATACCAATGACAATTCATAAATTAAAAGGTTGTCAAATCTTTAATTACTTTTAAAAAGTTAATCCTCCAAAACCTAAAACTTTGTTAAATTTAAAAACTTAATGTTTATAACAACCTTTTTTAAAAAATAATTTACCAACCAATGTTTTAAAACTTCATTGTTTTTTTTTTTTGAGAAAATGTAAAACATTATTATTAACATTCAACGAACTATTTACTAACATATTTCAAGCACTGCTAACTTACTTGCTATACAACCCAAAAAAATTAAAATATCCGACTACTAACCATACATCATAAAAAGTGATTGTAACTACGCTATATTACTATAAGTTGAAACATGTCAAACATAGTTACAACTAATTTGCAGTGAAATTTAGTATATTAGAATACTACCAGGAACATCATATTAACTATCATATCAACTGTTTCAACAAACCATAGCATAATAGTACTGTTTAAAACACAAAACAACCCAAAAAACACACAGTTGACTAAATCAGTAAAACGTGCAAAATGTATGTGACCACTAAACGTTCGCCATATTCAAAAAACTACCACCACTAAGGTGCAAAAAGTTACCGACCAAAAATGTTATGTTCACCAAACAACTGCCAAAACTAACAGAACTAATTACCAGCAAGTCTAACTACTTTAGAGAGCTTTAACAGACCTCGTTTCTGGAAAAAAAGGAAATGCATTTGATCACCTGCCTGCAGATCCTTATCAGCAACAAAGGTTGACATACCTTTGATGTAGTAACGCTTACTTGACCTCGAACTTTCTACACCAACAGACACTCCCCAAGTGTAACCTTCACCATCTTTAATCGTCAAACCCCTCTGCCTGTTCATACCATTTTCTGTTGCCCAATCAGCCTGCATACGCTAAAAATTGACAAATAATTTGCAAATTTAATAACAAACTAACATATGACTAAATATGATTATAATATACGGTTTGTATAATATAGGAAACTTACAAAATGATTGTCTACGGTGAAAACAACAGGAACACCCAAATCATCACAATAACCTACATCCTCGCTAGCAGCAGATTGATCATCCTCATGATCCATAGCATCTCCTTCACTCACCTCTTCGCCATCATCATCAGAAACAACAATGATATCATTATCATTGTCTTCATCATCCTCAGAATTGTCATCGTCCTCCCACAAAGAGGGAGGAAGTGTAAGCTTGCCTTTCTTAAAAAATGTCAAGTCATATGTTTTCTGTTTGTTTAACAAAGTCAAAAAATCAAAATTTTATACGATAATGAAAATAATTCATAGAGTTAATACTTGATGTAGATTAGCCAAAATAATACAACAAACATTTACAAATTGAGAAACAAACCTCATTGTAAATCTCAAACACAATCAGATGATCTTTGGTTATCTCAAAAATCTCCCTCATATAAGGCCATCCTTGAGTTATGTAAGTAGCAGCACCATCGTTTTCTAGCTGGATTTGGAAAACATGACCTGAAGACAACATTATTTAAGATTATTTTTAATCATTCAAAAAGAGATTAACCAAAGAATCGGAAATAAAGTCTTTATTTCAATTAATAATTATTATACAATATGAATGATAAACCATTATAACCTATATAATCAATACAGTTTTATATTATTTGTTAATAAATATCAAATTAAATGAGGAATGATCGGGTTTGGAAAACATGACCTGGAAATGAGCTGACTATGATTGGTTCCAACGGAAGGGTCATGTTGTATAATCCATGCATAACAAAGCAACTGATATGCTGATAAGTTGCAACAAATGGAATGAAACATTAATACATATTACTATATCATCAGTGTGTTATATAATGTAGTTAAATGAGAGTACATAACACATACCAGACGTTCATCATCAGTTTGAGGGTCATCAAGACTGCAGTAGAAAAATCTACCAGGTGCAGCTATAGCATCTTGATGAAAAGTAATCATATTGAAAGCGTTGATCGCCGATTCGTATTCAAAAACAAAGTTGCAAACAGATGGGTAATTTAATGTAGTCATCAGGTGCTTCCATCCGTCACAAATAAACCACTTCCCAGCTATCTGCATGACCTTAACGCGAAATCTTTTTTCATCCAGTGTATGAATCGCACAATCACCTGTTGGATACTTATACTTTTCAACCCAATCTGTGTACTCCTGAGGTAAAGCCTACATATAAGAAAGAATTTGATATTATACGAATATTTGATATTATACCAACATTAAAAATCTTTGTTAATGAATGTAATAAATCAAATATTATTGCATAAGAAAGATTGTAAGATTGATTACCAAGGAAAGACGATCATTGGCTTCTGACCGTACCCAAAAACCGTAAGTCATTATCACACAACCAGTTAGCAATCTGTATTAGAAAAAAGTCAGTTAGTATGAAACATAAATCAGTAAATGGAAACATTAAAACACAATTGATGTTTAAGTTTTCAGGGCTAACAATTTTACTAAATGCAAAATATAAATGCTAAAATATAAATGCAAAATGATTCTCAGTTGAAAGCTTAAATAGTAACAAACCATTCAACTATTTGTTAAACCATAAGTGGAGACCTAAAACATAAAGAATCGATCAAAAACTAAATCATAAGAATCCTTTCTTAGATATCCTTAAAACATCAATTGAAACGTAATCATAAACCTAAAACATTCAAACTTAATACAAACCTAAAACATAAATGCAAAATCATTCTCAGTTGAACGCTTAAATATAAACAAACCATTCAACTATTTGTTAAACCATAAGTGGAAACCTAAAACATAAACAATAGATCAAAAACTAAATGATAAGAATCCTTTCTTAGCTATCCTTAAAAGATCAATTGAAACGTAATCATAAACCTAAAACATTCAACCTTAATACAAACCTAAAGCATAAATGGAGAATGATTCTCAGTTGAACGCTTAAATAGTAACAAACCATTAAAGTATTTCTTAAACACTAATTCCAGACCTAAAACATAAATAATCGATCAAAAAACTAAATCATAAGAATCCTTTCTTAGCTATACCTAAAACATCAATTGAAAAGTAATCATAAACCTAAAACATTCAAGCTTAATAGAAAACTAAAACATAAATGGAGAATCATTCTCAGTTGAACGCTTAAATAGTAACAAACCATTAAAGTATTTCTTAAACCCTAAAATGATACCTAAAACATAAACCACTAATCAAAAACTAAATCATAATAATCCATTCTAAGCTTTATATATAACATCAATCGAATCATAAACCTAAAACATTCAATCTAAATAGAAACCTAAAACATATTTTTCCATAATAATCATCAGTGGAACCGTAATCAGTCTAAATAAATAATAATCAATCAAAATTTTATCTTAACGCTAGAAGTGTAAAATCCCCTAAATCGAATGGTCGGACATAAACCCTAAAAAAATCAACGCAAAATCAAAGATATTAACATCAATGAATGACTGAAGAATAATAAACAAAAAACGAAGAACAATCGTTACAACAAACACATTAACAGTAATCGAAATAAAAAAAAAATATACAAAATAACTTCATCGATGATCTGCGATAATAATGAAAGATAGAAGAACATCGATGTATTGATAAGAAGAATCGAATGGAGGTTACCTTTGATTAGAGATGATCGTATGTTTGAATCGCCAAGATTAGGGTTTAGGTTTAGGAAGCGGCGAAGGTTGAGCAAATGGGGTTATGTTATGTCCGTGTTTTTTTTTTGACTTTATATAATTTCGGGAATTTTGATTTAAAAAAAACGAAAATTTTATAAATTCTCTCAATGTGCCATGTGGCATCACCAATGGAGGAGAGATAATGGCTAGGGGGGGTAAATGAATGACATGTGTCCAAAATTGCTCTAAAATATTATATGTATAGAAGTCAGTTTGCAATAAAGAAAAATAGAGACAAAAACTTTGTGTTTTCTTGTGTGTGTGCCGACCTAAGCAAGAACAAACTAATTTTTAAAAAATAATTAAAGAACTATTCATGTATGGGGCATTCCCCAAGTATCTTTGACTCATTCAAGTATTCATTTTAGAGATTTTACGTGGGTTTAGCAACACATGTGTTAAATTTCGAGAAGTAAGAAAGATGTATCTGGCATCTAAAAGATAATAATAATCATATAAGATTATTGAAACTCTTTGGTAAATTTAATTTTGAATATAGTACTTCGTGGTTTTGACAATATTTAATCTAGTTTGTGAGAGAGGATATACGTTAGTAGCATTGTAGCACCCTAAATTTATGTTATAAATATCATTTGTTGATTGATGAAACTTGATTGAAATCATCATTTAAAAGTGTTTAATTTATGTTTTGACAAGTAAGGTGAATTGTGAACCAAAAGAGCATGTGTAGAGAGTGCCCTAATAAATCTAAAATCCATTCTCAGTTGACTTAAGTGACGGTTCATCCTAACTAGAATCACTAAATGAAAATATTCTTTTCTCACTAAAATTTGTTTTGGTGTCCGATGTTACACAGGGTTGAGCTTGGTGAGGCTATTGGGTATACAGACGAGGAAAAGCTTGCCACGTAGAAAAAAGGTGACTTGGGACGGGGCAGGACGGGGCATGGGGCGGTGTTGGTGTCCAGGACGGGGGCACGTGATTGGTGGAGGCATTGGTGGGTGATGGTGATTGGTCCGTCTCCAATGTCTCGGAGAGGACATAAGGGACGGGGGGGAGGACATGAGAGGGGGGTGGTGTTGGTGTTCAGGACATAGCAAAATGTGGAGAACGGGGGTGTGCCCCGTCTGTTTACCTGTTAGCCTGATGGTACCGGTATCAAAAGTACCGATTCCAAAAATTGTTAAAATTGGGTAGCTGTATCGATACCCATAATTCTTGGTATGGTTTTGAAGGTAAAATATCGGTATCGTACCGAACCGGTACTGAACCAAAGTACCAATTCTGAAAACTTCAAAAAATGGTTACCGAATTTCAATGGGTTAATGGTTACTTATAATTTTTTAGCTAGAAAAAAAAAAACAATAAAATTCTATTGAATGAATCCAGATTTGGACAACAATAGACTAAAAGGGCGGTTAATTACAACCAATATGATAACAAATTAACAATAGGGAAAACATTTAATCAAAAACCATAATTTGTCAAAAGATTCATTTTTTATAATTTTTTCAAAACCAAGTAAAAAATATACCAAAATTCATATCATATGAAACATTATGAAAGTTCTAGTTTTAACGAATTTAAAAATCTTAGGAAACTTGATAACTATCAATGATTTACACTTTTGTAATCATATAATTCGAATTAATGTTTCACATAATGCTTAATCATCTTAATTACTTATATTTCTTTTGATTTAGTAACACATATTAGTTTTATTCATAGAAAAATTCTTTTATACATACTAACCATACATCATTATTTATTTAGCATAGGGTTGACATTTGGTTTAAAGTGATGGAACGAAATCTCAATTTCTTTTACACCTAATTCTTAGTCCTCTATTCATATCAAATATGACTATTTTAAGTAATGATCATCTCTACCACATAATTATGCTTTTCATTCTCAACAATTCATCCACACATCTTGTCCAAATGATTGGTGTCTATAATTCAAATTATCAAAAAACCAATGGATTTGGAAGTGAAGCAAGAGAGGAGATAATAATAATAATATTAATAATAGAACCATAGAGGCCAATCAAAATAAATTAAAAGAATTATATTATATATTAAAATGAAAATAAATAATACAAAGAAAACAAGGACAATTTGAATCATTAATGCCATGTGCAAGGAAAACAAGAAATGTAGATCAAGAGGAATCTGTTTTAAATTGCCACACAACATTTTGTTTAAATAACTTTTTTTCTCTTAGTTGGTAGTTTCTTTAAAGAAATTCTCTTCCAGGTAATCCAGAATCTTTTTGGTCATCACATACAATACAAGAAGTTTTTGTTTTGACCTTTTCAATATTTATTGTACAACTTTAACTGCAATATGTACAAATACCCTACCATCCTAGTTGTGTGGGTCAAGTACTTAAGTACCAACATGTGTTGGTGCTAAAAAGAGAGTACTTAGGATATGAATTCACATGCCATATACAAAATAAACATGAAAATTGATAAATGAAACCAGTTGTAAAACTAGTAACAACACAAAAATGTTATAGTTGATTGTTCATAGTACAATAAAAGTTGTATATCATTCTAGATGAAAAGTAACATATACAAATCCATATTAAAACAATATATATCTGCTAAACTTGACACATTGTAATTACGTGTATTGAGTTAGTATCACCACTTTGTGTGAAATTTTACCGACAACCTATCAAACAAACATACCCAGTAAAATCTATTCGTATTTCACCACTTTGGGTGAAATTTTACCCACTTATCAAACTAACGTACCCAGTAAAATCTACTCATAGCAACACCAAGGCTACACTCTTTCTTCATATATGCGCTACATATACGGTAAAATCTATAGCTTTAATACATCAAAAGACAACAAATTACAATACATTTTACACTTTGATACAGTTATTACTTCAAAGAAAGGTCAAAAGAATATCATACAAGAATGCAAAGTTAAAAACAAATGGGACTTTTAGTATTTCTTTCCCTGAAAACTTCAGGTGACAATAGATCACATGTACACTACACAAAGAACATCAAACATACATGTATAGAAAATAAATTAAAAACCCAAAATTTAAAACAAACAATTTGAATGTATTTCACATATAACAAATAATGGTGTTATGATATAATCTAATGAAACCCCCGCGACCCTCGCGATTGATAAAGTTCCAACCGACTTTTCGAATTTTGTAACAGAGATTCAACCTGTTCATCTTGGATCAAAGGAGATTGTTTAGATGCCCATTCAAGTACAGTAAGTACCTCAGCTTGTGCAAGTTCTTCGCTATCTGGCACATGTAGCGCAATGTAGCATAGCAACACTAAAGCAGGGGTTTGAACCATTTGTTCACCAAAGTAAACCAACTGAACCAAATGTTTTGCACCACCTGCATTGATAACAGCTTTTGAATGATCAAGGTGGAGATAGTTTTCTGAGCACGCGAACCTGGTCAGCGCTATGGTGGCTGCGCGCATGATCTCAGCCTCGCGTTCATCAAGAAGTTGAACCAACGGTTGGATCATTTGAGATTCAGTGGCGCGAAACGTTCTAGCTAGGTTTCCTATTGCTTTAACACAAGGAAGCAGAAGTTTCGAGTCTGCTCT